>CM040241.1:134373112-134575682 GCA_022545495.1 Chrysanthemum lavandulifolium | reverse complement strand
TCACCACAGTATGGTGCAACTGTGTTGGGAATCCAAACAAAACAAATTTCACACCTTCTAAATCTTTAAACCACACGAAATAGAATAATAACACGAAATAAGTATGGAACGGGTCCGAGTCAACTCAACTCGTGAGTTGACTCAGAGCGAGTCACGGCGAGTCTTGCGATTCGAGAGCCAAGAAGAAAAGATCCATGCGTTTTAATGATAAAACATTAAGTTTTATTAGTTTTTATAACTAAAACCGTTTTTATTAGTTAAACTCGTTTAGAGTTTTAAAGAAAAAGATGAATATGAAGGAATTGAGGCGCGTGGCCTTACCAAACGGGAGAGAGTGGTGGGAGGAGTAGGCGGCTCACGGTGGGGAGTGGCGGTGGACGGCGGTGGTACCACTTAACAACCCAAACGAGCTCCTTTTTAGCCCAAATGCTCCAGAATCGACCCCCTAGCCTTGATCTATGAATCGGTATCAAAAAAATAAGTGGCCGGAACTTGGCCGGATTCCGGTGACGGCGCCGGAATATTTTCCGGTGGTGGTGGTGAGTATATTAAAGAGAAAACCAATTTTTGGGTTTATATACCCCCTTGAGGGGCTAAACATGGACAAGAGAAAGATCAAGGGGCGGTGGTGTAAATTAATAAGAGGTTGTTTTGAAACTTTAATAATCTTTTATAAATAATTCTTGTGGGCCCCATTTGACGTAGTAAACGACCGTTTAAAAATACGGGACTTGCGCTTATCGTCCGAAATAATTTTTCCGATAAAAATGAGATTCACATGTATAGTTTTCTCAATTTAAATTAATTAATAAATCAAATTAATTTAAAAGTTTAAAATCATGTTCATTTATTTCGTAGATTTCGCTTCACGAGATATCCTCTCGTTTTCAAGCTCAATTAGGTTTAAGAAAGTTCGAAAGTGAAACTTGGGAATAATAAATATAATTTATTGTTAACATCGATCCGAAAATTTCGGTTTGTTGTTTGAATGGAGATAATTCCATAAGAAATGTATATCGTAACACGTATAAAACGAGTTGGATTGTGTATCGTTGCATAAAATGCGACACAATGAGAGTAGAAAAGAGTGGAAAGTTAAAACATGAATTTCCTCGAAGTTTTGTATTTTATTTACGCTTTTAAACGCGAATTGGAATATTTCAGATTACGTTGGAAACCGCTGGCGTGAAAATATGTTTTCGAGTGTGTTTTATAAAAGAAATATAAAACATCAATATTGGTTCAAAATATGTTTATTAGACTAATACCATACTTTCTATTGGTGGGTTAGATGCAATGACTCGTGTTTTAATAAAGTGAGATAAACTTACCGTTGTCGAGTTAAAAAACTCATAAGTGGCCGTAAAATATAAAATATTCATTTTCTGCTATTCATAATTAGTTTAAATTGTTCCAAAGTGTGCGGATAACCTCCCTTATCTATCTCAAGTGAGCTAATGTTGCTCAAAATCGTTCATGTAATAATAAATAATAATTTATTGTTAAATTTAAAATATGGAAATTTACCGGGTTATATACAAAATAAATTTAAAACACTATATAAACTCAAAATATTATTTTTTTTATAAACTAAATGTAAGTATAAAAATATGTCGGATAATTTTGGAAGATCGGATTAAATGTTCAAAATAATAACTTATGCGATAGCGTTTATTTAATAAAATTTACGCGTTTAATGCGAAATGAAAAATCACGAACGAACTAACATGATGAAAATGATGCTAAGGAAATGTAGACTACACTTAGTCTATATGAAATGTCCGTGATGATATGATCATGAATTAGCGACTTAAACCTTTAAGGTTACGCGAATTTGAAACTCGTAAACCTAGTTTATGATAAATGATGAAATTGTGAAGCATGAATTGTTTTGAGAAATGACCTGAAAGTACGAGTTGTCACATTATCCTTCAAGAAAGAGAAGTCGAAGCGATTGGTTAGCAGTATGTAAGACCACACCAAGGAGCTCCTACAACACTATGTCTAACATTGTGGAAGAAGATGAATTTACCCCAACAGAAGAAGGGTTTTACCAAGAAGATGAAATGCAGTCACCAACTGTAGTAGGGGTAGATGTTGATTTGGATGATGTTATAACTTTACCATCAACCGAAGCTGAAGAGGTGGAACATGAAGATATTCCGACACACATCATGAATCCATCAAATAGTGAGTTGGATCTTGATGACTAGGAATAATTCATGGATGAAGATGATGACGAAGATGATAATGACGAAGATGTTGATGAAGATGATGGTTATTATTCGTCAAGTAGCGATAATGAGTAATGTAAATGTAACCTTGGCCCTAAGTAAATTTAACCCCTAATTGGTAGTTTATCTTATGCATGTTTGATTATGTTAGATGTTATGAAGTATATGTTACTTATTATGTCTCTGGCCTATGTAACTAATGTTTATCTCATGTTTTATTTCATAATAGATGGCTGGAGGAGGTACATTCAGAGCAACCAGAGGTAAGAGTTCTCGTGGGGCAAAGAGTCGTTCACTGCAGACACGTACTCCACCAACGCCATCATCACCACCCACAATATTGTTACAACCTCAATGCCCTCTGCCATCAGGATCAACACCTCAACTTGTATCCCGAACACCACATGAATCAGCAACAGTACTTGAAGTTGGAGAAAGTTCTACCCATATTGCTAACACAAGTACAGGTTTGATCCTTTTATAAAAACTATTATTTTTAGTAGCTTTATCTTAAATTAGCTGCATATATTTGTTTTTTTTATAGACCAAGACTCACCTCAACAAATAAGAGGACCTAGGGGAGCATACCTGAACAAAAACATCCCAACAGTTGCGTCTGAACGGAAAGTGATACACATTTATGGTCTTAAGTAAGTATCATATATATAATTGTTATTTTCAGTTGGAGACACATGTAAATAGTTATCCTATGTGCTGTATTTTGTGTAGCTACTTGGAACCAGAGGTGCCGAGAATGATTTCTAAATATTTCAAGGGAAACTTTTATGGGAAAGAAACCGAGTGGAACAAACTTGATAAAACTTTAGTCGAACACTTATACAAATGCTTTCAGGTTATCACATTTATTTAGTCTTACTCTTGTTAAATATCTTTAATCACTAAATTTGTATGTATAGTAAAAATGTTTCATTTTAACTGTAGGATCGATATATGTATGACGAACCAGTAGATCCAAAATGGGCCAAGCATGTTTGGACGAAGAGGGCACAACATCTTTGTTCAGGTACTTGGAACACTATTAGGGCCAAATGTAAGAAAGAGTCGGGCAGTGTGATCCCATCTGATTGGACAGAGTATTGTCCTGATAATATTGACCAAGAAGATTGGGAGGATATTCTCAAGTCTTGGATGAAACCGAATGGCGTAAACGCTCAAAAGTAGGAGTCGAAAATAGGAAGAAGGTGCCGGGTTAAAGATGGTACAAGCTTTTATGTGAGACACACCGAGGTTCTTCCAACTTGGGATACATCGTAAGAATATGGTATGTACATGCAATTTTTTAATGGTGGATGGGGTGGGTATGTGCTACCTATTGTTGCTGCTAGTTCAGTATACAATATATCTGTTACTGCAGTTCATTTTGCAAAGTAGGAGCTGAAAATAGGGTCGGGTTACAGGTCACTTTATTCAAACCAGGCTCAACTCGAAACGATTAACCCGATAACCTTTTAACCCGACCTGATAACACCCCTAGTGTGTACCACAATCTGTTGGACATAACATCAGTAGCATATGCCATTAGATTTATTTTTTTGACTATATGAATGAAGCCTTCTATTTATCTATGGTTATGTACATCGACACTAACTGTTACTTTTGACTTTTTCTAGAGGGATGAAACAGGGATAGACCCAACAGAACTTAAGCTTTTTGAAAGGGTGCATAAACTAAAGAAAGGTAAAGGTGAATGGTGTGATGCAAGGGCAAAAAAAGTTCATTCTAAGTATCATGACATAGTCAAAGAAAAGAATACATCTGAAGTTGAGATAAGTGATGAAGGGATTGCGACTGATGCTAATCCACCACTTCCTGCTCCTCTTCCATTCGATGCCCAGGCTTGGGTAAATGCGACTGGTGATCCACAAAAAACTGTTTATGGATTTGGGCTTACTGAAGAAGCTGAAAACATACAAAAGCAGGTAAAACCATCTTCCACCAAGCAATCTACTTTTCATGCATCCACTTCATCCAACAATGAAAGCAACAATAAATAAAATCGCCGAATTGAAGAGGGAAAATGCTAGTCTTAAAGCTAGAGAATCTGAAATCGCTGAATTGAAGAAGGAAAATGCTAGTCTTAAAGCTAGCGTTGGGCAGATCTTGAAGACATTGAACATGCAAGAAGTTAACTTGGCATCTAACGAGTAATTCTCTAAGTCATCCATTTAACCCATTTTTGGTATTCATTACTAAACATTATGGTAGCTTATTTTGTAATCTTTTGTTAATTCCTAATTGTAGCTACCTGTAATGGGTTATCTTGAAAAGATCATGGACTAGCCAACTATGTAGGATTTGTATTAGTACTTTGTGCAATTGACGTAGAACTTGTGTTAATTATGGGGTTGTTTACATTTACTAGTTGTGGCGTGCACCATAAATGATCGGCCGATATTAGTTTAGCAACGATTTATATTGTTGGAAAAATCCATTTTAGCAACAAGTCGAAAGCAATCTAGTGTCATTGCTAATTTTGAGAAATTACCAACAACTCTTGCTGATACAATGTTGAATGTTACCAACTGACAAAAGTTTGTTGGTATTTTATGTTTACCAACGACTTTGGCATGTTTGTGAAATTTAGCAACAACATAAATATTCGTTGGTAATTTATCAACGATCGAAGAATGTGGTTGGTATTTTTAGCTTAGCGACCAGCCTTTTTCCCACCACCTTGGTTCGTTGGTAAAGTCGTTGGTAACACCTTTTACCAACCAGATTTGGGTGTTTACCAACGAATATTGGCCGTTGGTACTGGCATGATTTCTAGTAGTGGAATAAGAACTTCCTTTGTGCAATGGTATGTGTTTTCTTTAGCTCTTTATTTGATTTGCATTTCATATTATTTACCAAAAGAATACGTAAGTTACATGATATAATGATAAAACATGTTGGGGAGTTGGCACAATTAAGTTATTTTTATTGGGTATCTTATGCTTCATGCCTCAGTTAGGATTTTTTTCCTTGGTATATAGCAAATGAAAATTACAATATCATTGTTGCAACTTGCTAGCGAATCTCTTTAAAATATAACTTATGCGCAGGTATACATATTGAGTATACATCTTGGTTGTCTATGTATTTTTAAAATATTTACTTCTAAGTAACCTGATGTTACTTATAGTGTGAGTTTTTTTTATAGAATTTTGTTTATCCATTTAGTAAGTTGTAGGTATGGTAGAAATACTTGATAAGTTTTGAGTTAACGATACGAATAAATAGCTTACTAATAGGTGTGCACATGTGTTTGTTGTTGGTTATTTCTTGTTCGATGTAAGGTAGACTGGGATAATTTGTGTAGATTGTTGATGTTATTATGTGTCACGTTTGATAGGATATTTATTGTTGATGTTATCAGTTTGTGTAGAAGTTAAAATGGTTTGAGATTAATATAGATCAAGTATTTACCCAGAGTGCATATGTGTTTTTATAGTTTATAAAGTTTAACTTAATGAAGTGCATATGTGTTTTACGTGCCTAGAGTTTTATTTATGTGTTGTCTTTCCCATTATATGTTGAGCATGCTTATACTACTTTGTCGTGTTAAATTAATTCTCATTGTATATGTCTAAATGAAATATTTGTTTACGACTTTATGTGTGTTTTGATTGATCTTTGTATTGGTTGATTAAAGTGTAACCAGTTCTTTTTTTTTAAATATATATTTGTTTCAGGATGGCTCAATCATAGGAAAGATGGTGTGATGAAGATGATCTACGAAAGCACTTGTTTTCTGAAAGGCGTGCACATATGTTCTCGAAAGGCGTGCATATATGTTTTTAGAAGACTTGCATATATGTTATAATGATTTTGATAATATTTTGTTTTGAATTTATAAAAGAATATTATGATATTTATGTTCTTGATTTGTTACAAATTTAGAGGTTACATTTATGTGTTTATGTTTTCTATTATAAGTTTCGAAGATTTTAGAATGTACACTTATAACATATGTGCAATTACCATTTTAAGCAAGAAAATATAGCCTAGAAACATATAAAGTTTACAACATTTTTTTATAAAAACATACATATGCACCTTTTTTTAAATTAAAAAAAAAACATGTATGCTGGTTTAAAAAATATAAAAATAAAAATAAAAATTCAATTCCGAAAATTAAGGGGTAAAAATTTTTTTTTAATAAGAAAATTCAATAAAAAGTAAAAATGTGTTTTTTACTATTATGCCCTTTTGAATAAAATAAAAAAAATTAATAATACTAAATTCTCATTGGGCTAAAGTGATTCTATAAAGTTCTGTACAAAAATATGGTTCTGCATTGAAGGTGCCACTATATATATATATATATATATATAGAGTGTGGTTAATGTAGAAAGGGTTGATGGGTAAAAAGTATAGGAAGGATTCTCAACCATTAGATGTGTAATTAATGTGATGATTTGTCGTTAAGATGGATAGGGTAGTTTATGAAAACTTTGAATAGTTTAGGTTGAAAATTGCTATTTTGAGTGTCATAATAAGGGTTGTTATGTCTTTTCATCGTACAAAACATAATGAGAAAATTAATTCTCACTTTCGTTATTCCTAGCCTATTCATCAATCATTTATTGAAGCAAAGAATAAAACCCCCAAATTATCTGGTATAATCTGCAGTACAATCATCATCTTGTGTGTCACTACCATATTATCCCCAAATAATAACAGAAATCACAAACAATTGGTTACAATGAATGTCAATTCATCCTTTATTGGTATCTATTTATCTTGTGTGCCACTACCTATTGTTATCGATTTACCTTCAAGTGAAGATGAACAAGGTGTGCCAACCGATGTGGGTCAAACGATCAGATACAAAGTTACGTGAAATTATGTTTTAGGGCTTATTCGATCTTAATTTTTCAAGTTCAAATTGGTTTCGGTCAGCTTAATATGTAAAAAGCGTGCACATTATGTCTCAATAATTTTTTGTAGGTGTTTCATTACTAGAGCAAGATGGTGTGTCTTGTGTTATTTTATAACCGGACACTTGAAGTGTGTGTCTGATTGAGTTTCATGTGTCGCATTGGGTATGTAGGTGTTTTTCAAAAGGGGCGGTGTGTCAACTGAAGATAGTGTTAATTTTCATTGTGTGTCAGTCCCATTTTTGTGCGTTAGTTACAGGTGTGTTGTGTGTTGTGTGTGTCAGGCTTGTGTGCCAACCTCATTTTACAATTATAGTATGCTGGAGTATTAATTTTCATCGAGTGTCAGGCCTGTTGTGGCGTGTGCAAACTATGTTACATGCTTGTGTGTCTATCACAAGTTGGTATGCTAGTATGTTAGTCCATGAGTTGTGTTTTAGTGTAACCTAGTATATCGTGTGTAACTTACTTGTGTGTCAATCCCATGTTTTGGTGTGACTTACATCATAGTTAGTTGTGTCATGATGTGACAAAATATACAGATTTAGTTGTGTCATGTGTCAAGTAGTATGCTTGACAAGCTCTCCTTTTGATACGGGTCAAAACACGTTGGATTGACCATCTGATGAAAAAACCAATTAGTTTGCTCGTTGAGTAAATAAGCACTAAAGAATGAGCAATCCCAAAAATTTATTAGCTTATTGCATTGCAAACTGCTAATCTAAAATAGACTATTAAGCGCATAAGCTGAGCTGATAAACACAGATGTGGCGGATCAATACAACGATCTGTTGTGTGTAAGTCCTGTTGTGTGTCAGTCCTTTTGTGTAGTCTACTTGTGTGTGCCAGTCCTGTTGTATAGTATTTGTAGAAATGGATGTGCTGGCGTGTCAGCTCTATTGTGTCTTGTGTTGCTTATGTGTCAACAAATTGTATGTCGTGTGTAAAATAGTATGCTTGTGTGTCATCTCGTTGTTTCGTGTGTAAATTATAAATGTTGGATATGGTTTGCACATTTCAAGTTTACAATCACCTGCACATGACATACTAATGATATTCATGGTATCATCCACTTGTTTTGAGTGAGCATTTACAAGATCTTCCTCGTCTTGAGCATTTGACAGTTAATCCTTCTGTTCGGGGAACGTATTTAAGTAGAAAATGCCAACCACTAATAATTAATCAATTAGCAGAGAAGTATATATTTACATTGCATCTTTATCATTACACTTGTACACATTAGAGGTTTTAATATTAACCCGATCTGCAAATTGGTAAAAGTATGTTTTCAATGCATAAAATTAGGTAGAAATGAAACGGGTCAAAAGTTGCCCATTTCCAATTGCATAAAACCCCATAAATCATTTCCATTTTCTTTGTTCTCAGGTCCCTTATTATGTCAAAGTAGAATCTAACCCCATCTTATACAAATTGTTAATTCGCGGGTGTCAAGATCCACCTTTTTGCAAACAACGGGATCTTCAAGATAAACCACCAATGAACCTTATCCATCTCGTGTACGCATAACGAATGCTAGCCCTGGTGCTCTTAGAGGTTCAAGCTCATCCTAGAGAAGCTCACCTGTCATTTCTTCATATCAGAAACGACCCGTTTCTAAGAATACTTCAAGCAACAACCTAAAGAACTTTGAATCGACCCTTAAGGGTATTGAAGGTGTTAAATTTTGGGGTATTAATCTGTGGCAAACATATCATTCTATCAATTGCTAATGGCTTTCAAGTTATGTTCAGTGCAGGGTTATTACAGGGGTTAATCATGGTCAAAGAATAAAAGGTTTAAAGTTCCAAGATGCTCGTTTACTGAAGCTATTCTCATTTCACCGATGAGTCATTTATAGCCGTTAGAGGGGTCTTGGTGTAACTTAATCTCCTATTTAATAAGTCCCTTAATCTAGGGTTAGACACACTCGTGTGTGCAGTCATTTCTCACACACTCTTCTCTTCTCTTTGATCATTTCACTGACCTTGTCTCCTCTTTGTATTTGTATGATTATTGTCTCATTGACATTAATCTAATCTTGTAACATTTTGGATACTATTGTTGATATAATCTAAGCCGACTATTGAGGCTTAGGTTTGAATAAAAGTTCTTCTGTTTACTTGTTGTTGTTGATACTTTCGTACATGGTATCGAGCTTGTGCTCATAATCATTATTGATTCTACATCCAAGGGTTTCTGGTTATTTCTAATTGTGATTTGTTCTTTCCACGCATATTGCTCGTAAGTCTAAGTCTAATCTCTTCTTCAAACAAACAAGACTTAAGTCTTTGTGGGTGCAAACGGTAAACTAACATCTTGATCTCGCCACCTGAGTGGTATGAATACCGCCTGGTTTACCCAGTTCACGTGCTTGGTGCTTGTTGTTTCTTAATTACAAAGTCTTATTTATTTCTTTATCCGCTATCGCTCTTGTTTTTATTTTTGTCTGCCTTTGTCTATCTTATCATATCTCGTCTGCCTTATTGTTTGTATTATGGCTATTGGTGATGATAATATTGGTGGTGGTGGTTCTTCCACCGAGAAAAGCTTATCCTTTGGTAATGCTTTGTATTTACACCCAATAACACAAATGGTACTCCCATTATTACTATCAAACTCATCGGAACCGAAAATTACAAAATATGGAATATGGCCATGACATTTGCCTTAAGGAACCATAATAAGTTAGGGTTTATTGATGGTACTTGCATAAGAGATGATTCAACCCTAGTCTTGCTAATCAATGAGATACCAGAACTCGTTGTGGTTACTTGGATTCTTAACCTCTCACTCGAACTATTTCTTTGGTGCTATATATGCTAAACCGCTTATGAAATGTGGAATGATCTTAAAGATACCTATGATAAGTTTGATGGTTCACTATCTTTAATTTGCATAAAAATATAAACTCTCTTAGTCAAAGTGGGTCCTCTCTTGCGATTATTATAAAACCTTAACTCTTTGTGGAAACAATTTGATTGTATGATTAGCTTGCCTCCTTGCACTTGTGAGGTCGCAAAACATTTTGAAAAACACAATCGCCTAATCAAGTTAATGCAATTTCTTATGGGTCTTGATGACTCCTATGTTCCCATCGAAGCAATACTTTAACCGAGATCCTTTGCCTAATGTCAAACCGCTTTCTCTGTTGTCTCTCGAGAAGAATCTCACAAAATGTTTCATCCGGGAATAGCTCGCTAAACCCAATGCTACGACTTTTTGTAAAAACTTCGATGGTGGAAAATTTTTGATAACAAAAAGGATTTAACAACAACAATTTTAAAAGTTCGGTTTTAATGTCGGTAACAACAAACAACGAAGGACCAAACATGAATCTCAAATGTACTAACCGCAAAAACCCGGTCATACTGTTGATAGATGTTATGATCTCGTTGGTTATCTCTTTGGATATGTCAAAAGGAATTTTAATTTAACCCTTCAAAGAAGAATAATGTTTCACGATACTAATGGTACCATCGATAATAGTGCTAGCAACTCTAGCAACTCTCATGTCTCTTTGTCTAATGAATGACTCTCCGGACTTATGAGTCTTCTTAATGACAACAATGTGTCTTCGCTAATGCCAACATGGCGGGTAAATTTTTTCAGAACCTTCTTTAATGGCGTGTTAAGTTTAACATAAACTTCAACAAATTTTTCAACAACAACACAAAACTCTATCCGAAACATCGCCTTGGTTGGATTGTTGACTCGTGCAAATTAGCACATGATCAGTATCGCCAAATTTTTAATTAATGTTGTTGACATTTCAAATCTTGGTCTAACTGTTGGACATCCCAATGGTACTCAGCCCTAATCACTAAAATTGGTGACTTAAAAGTCAATAAAGACCTAACTCTTTTGATGTTTTGGTTGTTCCCGAGTACAATGTTAGTCTGCGTCTGCTCATAAGATTGCTAGAGACAATAAGATGTTTGTTGGGTTTAATGAATCTAATTGCTATATACAGGATTTACATCAAAAAAGGATTGTGGGGATTGGTAAACAATGCAATGGGTTATATATGTTTGATATTGATTCTACATGTAAGATTACTTCTAATAACTGCATTTCTGTTTGTCATGTTTCTAGAAATCTATGGCATCAAAGACTTGGTCATCCCTCTGACCAAGTCCTTCATATCCTTAAATCCACCCTTAAACTTGATAGCTCATCTGAATCTGACCATCTTTGTGATACTTGCAACAAAGCTAAACAAACCAGGGAACCATTCCCTCTAAGTGAACATAAATCAACTAAAATTGGTCAACTTGTTCATCTAGATGTATGGGGACCATATAAAGTCACTAGTAGAGATGGTTACAAATATTTTTTAACTATTGTTGATGACTATTCTAGGGCAGTGTGGATTTATATGCTTAAGGAAAGGATCATGTTTATGTTTCCATTGTTAATTTTACTCATATGCTATCAAATCAATTTGAACACAATGTTAAGACTTTCAGAAGTGACAATGGGACAGAATTTGTTAATAATAAACTTCAACACTTCTTCCATGAAAAAGGAATTCTACATCAAACCTCTTGTATTTATACACCACAAAAAAATGGTATTGCAGAAAGGAAACATAGGCATCTCCTTAATGTAGCTAGATCCCTTATGTTTCAGGGGGAATTACCTTTGTATATGTGGCCTGAATGTGTTCTAACTCACGCCTATGTCATAAACAAGTTACCCTCTTCAGCCTGTGCTGCAAGTCCCCTTCCTCGCAGTATGTGCATGACCCTTCACTCTCTCTCCTTAGAGTCTTTGGTCGCTTATGCTATGCCACCATTCTCAACATCTCGATAAATTTGGTAGTAGGTCCGAGAAAAGTGTCTTTATTGGTTATTCAAATGAGAAAAAAGGTTATAAACTTTTGAGCTTAGAAACAAAAAATATCTTTTATTCCAGAGATGTCAAATTTTATGAAACTGTTTTTCCCTTCAAAATGAAAAATACTTTGTCAAAACCTTTTGTTAAAACGTATGTGCCTAAAGATTTAAATCATAAAAATTTCTCACAAACAAGTCCCAATGATGAAGGGAGAGTGACATCCTATGATGATGACACAGTGTTGAGTCATCCTACTAAGGATGATGAACCTGTTGCACCATCTATAGATGATAATACACACCCTGAGGGCACCACATCACATGAATCACATCCTGCTAATGCATCTTCTAATTCTGCTGATACATCTTCTGATTCAAATCAGAACTCTGAACAAGAAGGAGGCTTGCCACCATCGCCGCTAGAAGGTCAACCAGAGTTTCTAAGTTGCCCAGTAATCTTAATGACTTTATTGTAGAAGGGAAAGTCAAATATGGTGTTGAAAAGGTTGTTCATTACTCTAACCTTAACAAAGAAAAGTACTGCTTTGCTTCTAGTCTTAATAAAAGTATTGAACCTACCTGCTATGAAGAAGCTATTGATGAGTGTCCAAATACTCATCATTTTTGTGTAATCTAAACTGCAAAATCATCTTAAAACACTCAGAAACACATCAAAATGATCAAATTATCACAAATCAGTGTTTTATGTGTTTTAATTGCAAAAATATCAAAATCGATGAAAAATGATTCAAGTTTGCAAAATTGGCGCTTTAGTCCCCAAGTTTTAAAAGTTGTCAAATCTAGTCCTCGAATTCAAAATGTGAAATTTATCATTCAAGGTCCCTGAAGTATTCTAAGTTGTTTAAAATGATCCTTGAATGATTCTTTGGTCAATTGGCAAGAAAAGTCCCTAAACTTTGAAATATTACAAAATAGTCCTTGGACCTTTTAAATGGATTTTATGCAAAAGGGCCCTTGTTTTATCAATGTTTGTCAAAATTGGTCCTTGTGAGAAGTTTGGAAATGTTCACTTTCAGTCCTTGAAGTTTGGCAAATTTGCAAAATTGGTCCTTGTTTATTACTTAAACCAAACGGATCAACATATATCATTAGGCCCAAAAATCCAATCCAAACACAAGCCCAATCCACTGCCTTTGACCCTTGAACCTTGACCCCCCCAGGTCACAACTCATTTTGGCCCCAGCCAACCCATTTTGACCCCCCCATGTGTTATTAAGGCTCGGTCAACGCAGGTCAAACCCACCAAAAACGCGCCCTTATACCAGTCACTGTAGCACCTCCTCTCCCACTTCTGTTTACCCAATACCAGTCATGGTTTCCACTCCATTTTCAACCCACTCCCATACTATGTCCCCTCCTCACCCTCTAAACAACAAAAACCTTAATTGATTGAACCAAACTTCATTAAAGCTTAAACCTGCTAAATGGAAAATTGGCGCCAAAAAGCTAGGTGGACGGTTCTGATGATTCTAGCCAATCCAATGGCTCAAATGTGGTGGGAAAGTCTCAGAGTACATCAAGGAATGTGGAAAAGCCTATAAAGGAGAGAGATATGCATTGTAAAATAGATATCTAGTGTAATTTTAAGTTTTATTGTCGTTTTTAAGCATTTTCAAGTTTAAGTATATGTTTTTATCTTCAAACTCTGATTTTAAGTTTTCATGCTATAATAAATCTTCGTGAATCATCAATTTCGATTATAAGCTCCATTACGCTTATGCAAAATCTCATATTTATGCAAAATTTCATTAATGGTCAAATGTTATTTTAGTTGATTATATGGATCTGAGATAGGTCACTTAAGCTCCAAGAAAGCTTAATCAAGCTTTTAGATACATCTAAAACAAGTTTAGAAGTTAAAATAAAAATCACCAAAATAGCAATTAAATAGCTCAAAATAAAAATCACTTTGAGAAGGTGTTCACAATGGAGCAAGGTGTATCTTGATAGCCTTGGGTTAGTGAACCCTGGGGTTCTATAGGGAGTAGTCCTTGGTCTTGGTTCTTGGTTTTCACCGAATCACAATTGTAAGCCTTTTTAAGTAATTTTGCATTTCACTGTTATGGTTAGTTAGTTGTTGTAATTTCTTGTTCTTAGTGTTAATTAGTCATAGTTAAGTTAGTTTAAACCTTAAAATCAATAGCTGATTCTTTGGAATTCATAGTTGCTTTAAAATTTTATTTAGGCAGTCATAATAGTTCAAGTCTAAGTTCTTAGTTTTAAGTTATTATAACTGTGGATTCAAGCTTATTTAGTCCTATTTCATCATAATACAAGGTCTGCAATTAAGCTTATGGGTTCTAATTGTGATTTGGTTTGAAAAACATCAAATCAGTCAACATAAAGGTGTGTTTGGTTTATTGTGTTTCAAGGTACTTTGGTTATTGGACTTATTGGAAACCTGTTTAACTTGGTTCAAACAACTCATACAAGTCATAAAACAAGTCCTAATTCAGCAAAAAGTCAAAAATCCATTTGATCTTGGTTTATGCAGTCACTGTTGAGATTTCATAAGCCATGATCATTGTTTTGTGTGCATAAGTTGTTTATTTTGCTCAAATCAATCTTAACATACCTTGTAACATCACATTCAGTGCTTAGAATCAGTTTAAAGTCCATATAAGTCAAACCTCTAGTTCAAGTCAAAAGTCAAAATTTTCAAAAGGTCGTTTTTGAATAAAACTTGGAATTTCACTGTGGGTTCATTAGTAGGATTCAGTTTATAAGATTTTGGATTTTTAAAGTCTAGTTGGTGTATAAAAATACAAAAATGATAGTTCTTAGTTTCTCAGCTTTTTGAGTGCTTATTTTTCTGCTTTTTGTGAGGTACCTATTTCAAAAAGTGCCCTGTGCACAGTACTTGGTTCCATTTTGATAAGCTTGCATTAAGCTTATTACTTGTCCAAATCTCTTGTTCTCTTGTTCTTTGGAAAGCCAACCTGGTCCTCTTGAGTTGTCAAGTCTTGTTTTTCACTTTTGAGCTTGTTAGCTAGGGCTGCTACTAGCTTATATCTTGTCCCATTTTCTGTTTTTCATTACATAAGTCAAGTGCTTATTTGCCTATTCCTAGCTTATCAGTGTGTTTCTTTTCATTCTTTAGCTTCATTTCAGTAGCTTGTACCCTATTCCATCTTATTCTAGCTTCTGTTTCAGTGTTCAAGCTTATTTGAGCTTATTTCACCCAAATAAGCTTGTTAAGGCAACTGTTGGGTTAATAAGCCATCAAATTAGCTTATTTGAGTTTTGTAAATTTTTTGTCTTTATTAAAGTTTCATATTATTAGTATATAAGTAGTTTTCAAAAATAAAAATCACAAAAACATCAATATAAAAATAGTGATAGCGTTTATTTAAGATTTTTTAGCTTTTTGATTTTTCTTTTCAACTTATTAATAAGCAAATCTTGTTTTTCTATTTTTCTTAGGTTTCTGTTATCATAAAGTATTTTTAGAAAAAGTTTCATATTTTTCCTTTTCTGTTTAGTATTTATCATAATTATAAATAGTTAATAAATAATAAATAATTAGTAATAATTAATTAAAAAGCATAAAAAATATATTTTCTGTTTTAAAATTAGTTTGATCATATTTTAGATTTTCAAAGTTAAAATTTTATTTTTCCAAGTTTATTTTCTATTTTCTAGTATTTAAGTGTATTTTAAATAATAATTAATTAGTAATAATTATATAAAAGTGTGAAAATATATTTTAGTTTTAAAATTAGTTTTATAGTATTTTAGATTTTTCAGAATCATAAGTTTATTTTTCTAGCCTTATTTTGTATTTTCTTTCATTTTAGAGTATTTATTAAATAGTTAAAATAGTTTTAATTAATAGTAATTAATTAAATAGTGTTAAAAATAGTTTTCTTTTTCTAATAATTTTCTTTTATTTTTAGGATTCCAAAATGTCATTTTATATTTTTAGGTCTTTTACTTTTAGTTTTCACTTTTATTTTGTGCGATACGTAGTTTTAAAACTTACGTTTACGTTTTCTCATCCGATTGTTGTGCTTTCCAATTCGTGTCCAATTCTATTCCAAATCAATCAAGAGTGTAATAATTCTAATCATAACCTTTACGCATCACTATCCTTAGTGATCATTCTATCATCTGAGTTTGTGTTTATACACACCATCGAGTCTCCGTGGACTAAACGACCGGAATCCCTCGATTCTCTCGATCTTAATTGTATTTGTGTCGGCGGTTTAAGTCTTTTGACTTGACGGTTTAGCTGCAATCAAAATTTTAGCGCCACGGGGAGGCTTTAGCGTGTGTTTAGCCATTTTCGGATCCATTGTTGCACATACCCACCATTTGTAAAAGTTTTGTAAAGTTATAAGAAAACCAAAAAGTCATTAACACTTTTCCTAAAGTGTTAAAACACCAAAAATATAAAACAACAAAACAATCGAAACGTTTTCTATTTTGTATTCTCTTTAAGGTGATTCTTGAAGAGATACGATTTGGTTAAACGAGGCGATAACAAAAATATTGTCCAAAAGTTTTTGAACCCATCCGCACAAATCTAACCTCGTCTTTTCGGTGGTACTTAAAATATACATAAAATCAACCACCGAAATCAAGGCAAAAGCACTACCTAACTGGGTGCGACCATTAATAAGTTCCCGAACATCGATTTAAAACTTGCCTTTGTGTCACTTGTGATTTGGTGTACCTTTTCAAAGAGCCATTTCATTTGTGATTATTGGTTAAGTTCACTTGTGTTTTGCCTCATTTGTTTTGAAAATTGGTTTTATACTTAGTGCATGCTTTTCGTTCTTCGATTCTACAAGTCCACTTTCGAACTTGGAAAGATTCCTCGTGAGCGTGAGGACGTTCGGCTCCTTCACCGTGGTCGAGGCGCCTACCACCACCACCTCCCGCCGAAATGGCGGAAGACAAACCCATGAATGAGCTTCTCCAAGCACCCATCGAGGGTTACGGAGATGCCATTGTTGTTCCAACCATCGTGGTCGACACTTTCGAGCTCAAACCGGGTTGCTCAATCTAGTAACCCAAAGCCAATTCTATGGTTTTGAAGGGATGATCCTCATGCACACATTCGATGGTTTAACAAGATAGCATCTACCATCAAGTACAAGAATGTCCCATCCGGGCTATCAAGCTTCTCCTGTTCCCATTTTCTGTAGGACAAGCCCGAATTGCTTGAGAAACAACCCCTCGCTCTATAGAGACATGGGAAGATCTTGTCACCAAATTGCTAATCTAGTTCTATCCTCCATCCCGAACCACAAGTCTTAAGAATGAGATAATGAAATTTTCTCGAGATTTGATGAATCATTCGGGGAGGCATGGGATCGTTACAAAGAGTTGTTTCATGAGTGTCCGCATCACGGTTTTACCGAATTAATGCAAATGGATACTTTCTACAATGGTCTCAATCGTGCCAATCAAGATTCTTTGAATGCCTCCGGAGGTAATTTCTGAGCAAGACCACAAAAGAAGCCTTGCAAATCATTGAGAACAAATCTCGGTCCGTCCTTTCGAGCTAAGACATATCGGTCTAATCTTGGACCTTCTTCCTCTTCATCCCGGTGAGTACATCTAGCACCGATGCTAAGATTGATAAACTCACGAGACATTGTTCGAGCTTTGGTTCTTGCTAACGAGAAGAAAGTCTCCTTCACTCACCACCAACACATCTTTGAAGTGAAGAAAGTTGAAGTTTGTGTCACTTGTGGTGGTCCTCATGCTTACTACAATTGTACCGCCACCGATGGTAGTCCTTTGAAGCAAATGCTCTAGCCGGTAGTTCACGACAAGGAGGTAATCAATACCGTCCTCAAAATGAACCACACTACCGCTAACACTAATCGTGCACCACCGGTTTCAATCAAAATCACAACATGCAAACCGAATCGAACCAACCAAGAATGAACCAAGGTTATCAAAACCAAGGTAATTTCTATCTGGACCCAATCAAGGTTTCCATCATCAAGGAAACCCCAATCAAAACAATTTCAATCGAGGAATCAATTTCGGGAATGTGAATCATAATCAAGGGAATTTTGGTCATAATCAAAACATACGACCTCAAATTGTCCCTCCGCTTCCTCCGTCATTACTCCTCCGGACCATCATCGATGAGTTCTTGAGCGCTTCATGAAATCCCAAGATGAAATGAACTGTTGTTGGTCGGTCGATTGTCGATCCGAAGAAGTCTTTAAATGATCGACCCTCGGCTCGTGTACTTTACCGAGCAACACGATCGCTAACCCGAGGGGCGATGCCAAGGCGATCACAACCAAGTGGTGTTTCATACACTGGACTGCTGTTCCTACTACCTCTTCTTCTTCTACTCTTCCAAAGGTAGTGGACGGTGAACCTCCAAAACACAATGGACCTCGACTCCAATGCCACCTCCACGGTGCCAATGAGTCAAGTTACCAAGGATACAACGGACAAAGTGCATAATTCAAGCCCACGGCACAAAGACACGCCCTACCTTCTGTAGTCCAACCTCGTTGTCCGAAACCCAATCAAGGAGTTGTTTTGAACCTCCACCTTAGCTCTGCTGAGAATCGAATCCAAATCTTCTATTCCTTACCCATCGCTTGAATGAGCAAAGCTCCGAGAAAGCCGATCATCAAATGGATAAATTTTTCCAAATTTTCCAAGAGTTACATTTTGACATAAGCTTTATGGATGCTATCATCTCGATGCCCAAGTTCGCATCGACTCTCAAACACATGTTAAGCAATAAGGAAAAGTCGCTTGAAATGGCTAAGACTCCTCTTAACGAGAACTGCTCGTGAATATTCAAGAAGCTTCGAAAAAGCTTGGAGATCTGGGAAATTTCTCTTACCTTGTGTATTCCTGTGAATGGTTGAATGCTTTGCTCTAGCGAGATCTTGGTGCAAGCATAAACCTTATGCCATATTCGGTGTGAAGAAACTGTCTCTTCCAACTCACTCCTACATGCATGACTCTCGAGCTTGCAAATCGTTCCATATCCCGTCCTCTTGGCATTCTTGAGGACGTATTTGAAAGTAGGAAAGTTCCATTTCGGTGACTTCGTGGTTGTTGATTTTGATGCCGATCATCGGGTTCCTCTCATTGTTGGTCGAGGATTCCCGAGAACGGGCCGTGCTCTCATAGATGTATTTGAGCAAGAAATCACATTGCGTGTTGGTAATGAAGTCACACCTTCAACCTTGACCAAACTTCGAGGTACTCCGCAAATTATGATTCCGAATCGGTTAACCGAATAGATATCATTGATGTTGCTTCGACGAGTACTCAAGAAGTTCTTGGTTATTCTCATAATTCCGTGAGTGGGATTCCACCACATCTTCTCACCCTATCATAGCCAATTCTACTCCTTCTATCACTCCGTTTGAGGGAAGCGACTTCATCTTAGATGAGATTGAAGCATATTTGGCTAGTGATTCTGCTCCTTGGGAAATTGATCACGCCCAATTGATATTGAGGGGACATACTTTATTGAGAAGTCGCTCAATGATGATCCATCATCAACCCTCATCCTAGTGATTCAATCCCGGTTGAGATTAATCAAAATGAGATTAATCGGAGGAGATATTCTTCTTGAGAAAGTGTCAACTGATACTTCTTTTCCTCTCCTCCCGTCAAACTTCATAACAAGGAAGTCAAATCGGTTGAGAAAACGAAGAATTTCCGAGGTTGAGCTATGGACTTACCTCCTCATCTCGAGTATGCATTCCTTGAAGGTGATGATAAATTACCCGTCATTATTGCTCGAGATTTGAGTAAAGATGAAAAAGTCGCTCTCATTACAATCTTGAAGTCACACAAGCAAGCAATTGCTTGGAAACTCTCCGACATCAAAGGTATAAACCCCGAGTTCAGACTCATAAAATCTTGATGGAGGATGACTTCAAACCCGCAGCTCAACATCGTAGACGAGTGAATCCAAAATCCATGATGTTATCAAACAAGAGGTTATCAAACTTCTTGATGCGTGATTGATTTACCCGATCTCGAGCACCCTTGGGTCACCCCAATTCATTGTGTCCCGAAAAGGGTGGCATTCTTGTATCACAAATGAAGATAACGAGTTAATTCCAACTCGATTGGTTACGGGATGGGGTGTTTGCATTGACTATCGTAAGTTGAATGACGCCACCAGAAAGACCATTTTCCTCACCCTTCATGGACCGGATGCTTGAGAGATTAGCAGGAACGAATACTATTGTTTCCTTGATGGTTTCTCGTTACTTTCAGATCCCTATTGATCCACGGGATCAAGAGAAGACCACATTCACTTGCCCATACGGGACTTTTGCCTACAACCTTTTGGCTTATGTAATGCTCCCGCACGCCCAACGATGTATGATGGCCATATTCCACGACATGATCGGGGAAACAATGGAAGTGTTTATGGATGACTTCTCGGTCATTGGGGATTCTTTTCAATCATGTCTCTCCCATTTGGATAAAATGCTTCAAAGGTGTGAAGACACCAATCTATGTCTAAATTGGGAGAAGAGCCACTTTATGGTCAAAGAAGGCATTGTCCTTGGCCATAAGATTTCTAAGAACGGGATTGAGGTAGATAGAGCAAAAGTTGATGTCATTGCTAAATTACCTCATCCTACTACCGTCAAGGGTATTAGGAGTTTTTAGGTCATGCCTGTTTCTATCGTAGATTCATTCAAGATTTTCCAAAATCGCCTACCTATGACCCATCTTCTTGAAAAGGATGCTCCTTTTATCTTCTCACCCGAGTGCATCATAGCTTTTGAAACATTGAAGAAAAAGCTAACCAAGCACCCATTCTCGCTGCTCCGACCGACTTGCCTTTGAGCTCATGTGCGATGCAAGTGATTTTGCTATCGGTGCAATCCTAGGGCAACGAAGAAATAAGCATTTTCAAATTTATTCAAGACGCAAGCAAAACTATGACCGAGGCTCAAACTCATTACACCACCACGTAAAAAGAGCTATTAGCCGTGGTGTATGCTTTTGAGAAGTTTCGCCGTATCTTATCTTGACCAAATGCGAGGTGTATACGGATCACTCGGCTCTTAAATATCTCTTTGCAAAACAAGATGCAAAGCCGAGATTGCTTCGTTGGATTCTCCTCCGTGAATTTGATATCATTATACGTGATAAAAAGGAGTCGAGAATCTAGTCACGATCATCTGTCTGATTAGAAAACCCTCACCAAGATGTTTTCGAGAAAAGGAAATAAATGAAACATTTCCTCTCGAGACACTCAATGCGGTTTCTTTTGTGGAAATTCTACCACCCCATGGTTTGTCGACTTTGCAAATTACCATGCGGTAACTTCATTATGAAAGGGATGTCGACCCAGCAGAAGAACAAATTCTTCAAAGATGTTAAACATTATTTCGGGACGACCCTTTCTTGTTCAAAATCTGCGGATCAAGTCATCCGACGGTGTGTTTATGGACGAAAGCTATTGATATTCTCACACTTGCCATGCCGGACCAACGGGGCCATCATAGTCCAAACTACACCGCCAAAAAGGTGTTTGATTCGGGTTCTATTGGCCCACAATCTATAAGGATGCCCACGATTATGTCAAACATGTGACGCTTGTCGTCATCATGGTAATATATCTCAAAGGAATGAAATGCCACAAAATGCCATTCAAGTTTGTGAGATATTTGACATATGGGGTATTGATTTTACGGGCCATTTCCATCGCCTCGTGGTAACAAGTACATACTCGGTCGTTGACTATCTGTCAAAATGGGTTGAAGCAAAAGCCTTACCCACCAATGATGCCCGAGTTGTTGTGAAGTTTTGAAATCTCTGTTTCTGTGTTTGGAACTCCGAGAGCGATAATCGGTGATCGTGGTACACATTTCTGTAATGACCAATTTGAAAGAGTCATGCAAAATATGGTGTTACCCATCGCTCTCTATCGCATACCACCCCAAACAAGTGGGCGGTGGAAGTTTCAAACCGTGGTCTTAAAAGGATTCTTGAAAGGACAAGAGGGCGAAAATCGTGCATCCTGGTCGGATAAGCTTGATGACGCACTGGGCCTTCCGTGCGACTTACAAAACACCCATCGGTGTACTCCTACAAGCTAGTGTACGGAAAGGCATGTCATCTTCCGATTGAGTTAGAGCACAAGGCATACTGGGCCTTAAAGCATGCAAACTTCGATATACACAACGGTAGGTGATCACGTAAAAGTTCAAATGAATGAACTAAATGAACTTCGTGATCAAGCTTATGAGAACTCTTTGATCTACAAGCAAAGACAAAGAAGATTCATGACTCCAAGATCAAGAACCGCGTTTTCAACGTTGGTGATCGAGTCCTTCTTTTCAATTCCGTTGAAGATTTTCTCGAAAGCTTAAGTCCCTACCGGTCCGGTCCATTCACTATTGCTAAGGTTTATCCTTATGGTACCGTTGAGTTATCTCAACCCGATGGTCCTAATTTTAAAGTGAATGGTCATCGAGTTAAGCATTACTTTGGAGAGGACATTCCCCGTGGTTGTCCGGATTTACAAACATTCCCATGAACCAATGAATGCGGGATCGAGTCAAGCTAGTGACTCGGTAATCAAAAACATTAGCACGCACCATATGGGTTTTCACCCATAATTCGCCTTCTTACCCCTTTCTACCACCCTAGTGTGGGGAGTTTTTCCCACACCGTTGTATATTCTCAATCTTTCTAAAAAAAAAAAAAAAAAAAAAAAAATCTTCTAAATAATGGCCGTAATATTTCCCTTTACGTTCTTTGTTTCGGCATAACCACGGTACATTGAATATTGAGGGCAATATTCATTTCTAAGTGGGGGGGAATTCTCACAATTTCATATATATTATCTACCCAATTCCCGCTTTTGGCCAAAATTTTTTTGGAGTAAGTGTTTTACACTTTCTCATTTGGTTATCGATCCGCTTTGTCTCAGAAGACAAAAGGATTAGCTAATCCAGAGCAAACGGCTCTTGGTAAAGATTTCTCAAATCCGCTTATATGGCTTGCAATTTGCCCAAAATTGTATGGTTCCTCGCCCCCATCATCCTCAAAAGATAATGAGTTGGCAGCCCGCAAGGTTATGGCTTGTGGTAAAGGCAGTGGAAAATCCATAATTGGTATTCACTCACCAAAGATAATTTTGATAATTTATCTAAGAGTTGGCTAGTCCGTAAAGTACGGCTTCGTAAAGACACATCAAATCCGTTATATGGTTTATGATTCACCAATAAATCATCCGGTTATCGTTGTACCAAGATTCTTACTTGAATCAAAACAATTGGCTACCCGTGTGATGGCTTTTGGTAAAGAGTTTTCAAATCCATCAAGGTTTTCTCAAATCATTGCTAGGGACTAGCAATATCTCGATGTGGGGATTGATGAGTGTCCAAATACTCATCATTTTGTGTAATCTAAACCGCAAAATCATCTCGAAAACACTCGTAAACACATCAAAATGATCAAATTATCACAAATCGTGTTTTATATGTTTTAATTGCAAAAATATCAAAATCGATGAAAAATGATTCAAGTTTGCAAAATTGGCGCTTTAGTCCCCAAGTTTTAAAAGTTGTCAAATCTAGTCCCTGGAATTCAAAAATGTGGAAATTTATCATTCAAGGTCCCTGAAGTATTCTAAGTTGTTTAAAATGATCCTTGAATGATTCTTTGGTCAATTGGCAAGAAAAGTCCCTAAACTTTGAAATATTACAAAAATAGTCCTTGGACCTTTGAAAATGGATTTTATGCAAAAAGGGACCTTGTTTTATCAATGTTTGTCAAAATTGGTCCTTGTGAGAAGTTTGGAAATGTTCACTTTCAGTCCTTGAAGTTTGGCAAATTTGCAAAATTGGTCATTGTTTATTACTTAAACCAAACGGATCAACATATATCATTAGGCCCAAAAATCCAATCCAAACACAAGCCCAATCCACTGCCTTTGACCCTTGAACCTTGACCCCCCCAGGTCACAACTCATTTTGGCCCCAGCCAACCCATTTTGACCCCCCCATGTGTTATTAAGGCTCGGTCAACGCAGGTCAAACCCACCAAAACGCGCCTTATACCACCACCAGTAGCACCTCCTCTCCCACTGCTTACCCAATACCACCATGGTTTCCTCCATTTTCAACCCACTCCCATACTATGTCCCTCCTCACCCTCTAAACAACAAAACCTTAATTGATTGAACCAAACTTCATTAAAGCTTAAACACGCTAAATGGAAAATTGGCGCCAAAAAGCTAGGTGGACGGTTCTGATGATTCTAGCCAATCCAATGGCTCAAATGTGGTGGGAAAGTCTCAGAGTACATCAAGGAATGTGGAAAAGCCTATAAAGGAGAGAGATATGCATTGTAAAATAGATATCTAGTGTAATTTTAAGTTTTATTGTCGTTTTTAAGCATTTTCAAGTTTAAGTATATGTTTTTATCTTCAAACTCTGTATTTTAAGTTTTCATGCTATAATAAATCTTCTGTGAATCATCAATTTCAGTTACAAGCTCCATTACAGTTTATGCAAAATCTCATATTTATGCAAAATTTCATTAATGGTCAAATGTTATTTTTAGTTGATTATATGGACTGAGATAGGTCACTTAAGCTCCAAGAAAGCTTAATCAAGCTTTTAGATACATCTAAAACAAGTTTAGAAGTTAAAATAAAAAATCACCAAAAATAGCAATTAAATAGCTCAAAAATAAAAAATCACTTTGAGAAGGTGTTCACAGCTGGAGCAAGGTGTATCTTGGATGGCCTTGGGTTAGTGAACCTGTGGGGGTTCTATAGGGAGTAGTCCTTGGTCTTGGTTCTTGGTTTTCAGCTGAATCACAATTGTAAGCCTTTTAAGTAATTTTGCATTTCACCGTTATGGTTAGTTAGTTGTTGTAATTTCTTGTTCTTAGTGTTAATTAGTCATAGTTGTTAGTTTAAACCTTAAAATCAATAGTGATTCTTTGGAATTCATAGTTGCTTTAAAATTTTATTTAGGCGATCATAATAGTTCAAGTCTAAGTTCTTAGTTTTAAGTTATTATAATCGTGGATTCAAGCTTATTTAGTCCTATTTCATCATAATACAAGGTCCGCAATTGCTTATGGGTTCTAATTGTGATTTGGTTTGAAAACATCAAATCACCAACATAAAGGTGTGTTTGGTTTATTGTGTTTCAAGGTACTTTGGTTATTGGACTTATTGGAAACCTGCTTAACTTGGTTCAAACAACTCATACAAGTCATAAAACAAGTCCTAATTCAAAGAAAAGTCAAAAATCCATTTGATCTTGGTTTATGCAACCTTGTTGAGATTTCATAAGCCATGATCATTGTTTTGTGTGCATAAGTTGTTTATTTTGCTCAAATCAATCTTAACATACCTTGTAACATCACATTCAATGCTTAGAATCGCTTTAAAGTCCATATAAGTCAAACCTCTAGTTCAAGTCAAAAGTCAAAATTTTCAAAAGGTCGTTGAATAAAACTTGGAATTTCACCTGGGTTCATTAGTAGGATTCAGCTTTATAAGATTTTGGATTTTAAAGTCTAGTTGGTGTATAAAAATACAAAAATGATAGTTCTTAGTTTCTCAGCTTTTTGAGTGCTTATTTTTCTGCTTTTTGTGAGGTACCTATTTCAAAAAGTGCCCTGTGCACAGTACTTGGTTCCATTTTGATAAGCTTGCATTAAGCTTATTACTTGTCCAAATCTCTTGTTCTCTTGTTCTTTGGAAAGCCAACCTGGTCCTCTTGAGTTGTCAAGTCTTGTTTTTCACTTTTGAGCTTGTTAGCTAGGGCTGCTACTAGCTTATATCTTGTCCCATTTTCTGTTTTTCATTACATAAGTCAAGTGCTTATTTGCCTATTCCTAGCTTATCAGTGTGTTTCTTTTCATTCTTTAGCTTCATTTCAGTAGCTTGTACCCTATTCCATCTTATTCTAGCTTCTGTTTCAGTGTTCAAGCTTATTTGAGCTTATTTCACCCAAATAAGCTTGTTAAGGCAACTGTTGGGTTAATAAGCCATCAAATTAGCTTATTTGAGTTTTGTAAATTTTTTGTCTTTATTAAAGTTTCATATTATTAGTATATAAGTAGTTTTCAAAAATAAAAATCACAAAAACATCAATATAAAAATAGTGATAGCGTTTATTTAAGATTTTTAGCTTTTTGATTTTTCTTTTCAACTTATTAATAAGCAAATCTTGTTTTTCTATTTTTCTTAGGTTTCTGTTATCATAAAGTATTTTTAGAAAAAGTTTCATATTTTTCCTTTTCTGTTTAGTATTTATCATAATTATAAATAGTTAATAAATAATAAATAATTAGTAATAATTAATTAAAAAGCATAAAAAATATATTTTCTGTTTTAAAATTAGTTTGATCATATTTTAGATTTTTCAAAGTTAAAATTTTATTTTTCCAAGTTTATTTTCTATTTTCTAGTATTTAAGTGTATTTTAAATAATAATTAATTAGTAATAATTATATAAAAAGTGTGAAAAATATATTTTTAGTTTTAAAATTAGTTTTATAGTATTTTAGATTTTTCAGAATCATAAGTTTATTTTTCTAGCCTTATTTTGTATTTTCTTTCATTTTAGAGTATTTATTAAATAGTTAAAATAGTTTTTAATTAATAGTAATTAATTAAATAGTGTTAAAAATAGTTTTCTTTTTCTAATAATTTTCTTTTATTTTTAGGATTCCAAAATGTCATTTTATATTTTTAGGTCTTTTACTTTTTAATTTTCACTTTTATTTTGTGTGTATACGTAGTTTTAAAACTTACGCTTCGCTTTTCTCATCCGATTGTTGTGCTTTCCAATTCGTGTCCAATTCTATTCCAAATCAATCAAGAGTGTAATAATTCTAATCATAACCTTTACAGATCACTATCCTTAGTGATCATTCTATCCTCCGAGTTTGTGTTGTACACACCATCGAGTCTCCGTGGGACTAAACGACCCGAATCTCGTATTCTCGATCTTAATTGTATTTGTGTCGAGCGGCTTTAAGTCTTTTGACTTGACGGTTTAGCCGCAATCGCCATCCTTGATAGTAATTGGGTTGATGCTATGAACTCGAAATCGAGGCCTTAAATGAAAATCATGCTTGGGATATAACCGATCTCCCACCTAATAGAACTCCCATTGGTTACAAATGGATCTTTAAAATCAAATATAAAGCCAATGGTGAAGTTGATAGATACAAGGCTAGATTAGTTGTTAAAGGTTATAATCAAAGGAAGGAATAGACTATGATGAAACCTTTTCTCCTGCTAGAAAATGTCTACTGTTAGATGTCTTATTGCTTTAGCTGTGAAAAACAAATGGCCTCTTTTCCAACTTGATGTTAACAATGCTTTCTTGTATGGAGATCTTGATGAAGATATCTATATGACCATCCCTAAGGGGTTCTGTAATGAGAACAATAAAAATAAAGTTTGCAAACTTGTTAAGTCCCTATATGGCCTAAAACAAGCTCCCAGAAAATGGAATGAAAAACTTGTCAGTGTTTTAAAAGAAAATAAGTTTGTTCAATCTGTCAATGATCATTCTTTATTCACCAAAACAGAGAACAACAAGTTTATTGCTCGCTTGTTTATGTGGATGATATAGTCCTCACTGAAACCAGATTGATGAGATAAACCTATTCAAAGAGTTTCTAAAATCAAAATTTCATATCAAAGACTTGGGAAACTTAAAATACTTTCTTGGTATTGAGGTTTTAAAACCTGAAATGACATTTGTCTCTCCCAAAGAAAATACTGTCTTGAACTCCTCAAAGAATTTGGTCTTCTTGGGTGCAAACCTGTGTCTACTCCTATGGAACCCAACTCGTCCTTCCATACATTCCCACCGTTGATGATCCCATACTTGTCAACATCATCGGTTATCGGGTTACTTGGGAAACTTATCTATCTCACCCATACAAGACCCGACATCTCATACTCGCTTCATTGTCTCGCACAATATATGCATTCTCCATTAAAATATCATCTAGAATGTGCCTCAATGTTCGAGATATCTAAAAGGAGCTCCGTGAAAAGGTCTAAGGTACAATTTCAAAGAACTCGAAAATCATCTTGAAGGGTATAGTGATGCAGATTGGGCCAAATGCAAGAAAACTAGAAAATATGTCACGAGTTATTGTGTTTTCTTTAATGATTGTTTGATCTCATGGAAAAGTAAAAACAAAACACTCTTTCAAAATCTTCCACGTAAGCGAGTATAGATCTATGTCTCATCGCTCAGAAATCATTGGATTCAAAAATCTTAAAGGATCTAAAAGTTGATATCAATCTTCCGTTAATCTTTTTGTGATAACAAATCGCTTTACAACTTGTCACAATCTGCTTTTCCATGAAAGATCAAAACACTTTGAAATTGATGTCCATTTCATCGTGGAAAAATTGCAAGAGGTGTTATAAGTGCCAAAAGATTGGCTCTTCAAACCAAACTATGAGACATACTTACAAAAACCTCCCTGCTTATCACCCTAAATTCTTGTGTGAAAATTGATATTGTTTGATATGTTTGCCCATCGATTAAGGGGAATGTTAAATTTTGGGTATTAATCTGTGGCAAACATATCATTCTATCAATTGCTAATGGCTTTCAAGTTATGTTCAAGCGTGGTTATTACAGGGTTAATCATGGTCAAAGAATAAAAGGTTTAAAGTTCCAAGATGCTCGTTTACGAAGCTATTCTCATTTCTGTGATGAGTCATTTATAGCCATTAGAGGGTCTTGGTGTAACTTAATCTCCTATTTAATAAGTCCCTTAATCTAGGGTTAGACACACTCGTGTGTGCGTCATTTCACACACTCTTCTCTTCTCTTTGATCATTTCACCGATCTTGTCTCCTCTTTGTATTTGTATGATTATTGTCTCATTGACATTAATCTAATCTTGTAACATTTTGGATACTATTGTTGATATAATCTAAGCCGACTATTGAGGCTTAGGTTTGAATAAAAGTTCTTCTGTTTACTTGTTGTTGTTGATACTTTCGTACAGAAGGCATGCGTCTTTAACACAGTTGAGTTAAGTTGCAATATTACTAGTAGATGCCTTTCCTTTGGTTTTAGTTGTGGTTCATGGTTTCTTTGGACATGTCCTAGAACCATGCCCCTTCGCTCTTGCACCACACGTGTTGCATTTCCTCAAAACCACTGATCGATAGCCTTTGTTACAAACATTAATTGGTGCATGAATTAATATCTCTTGTTCACGAATAAAGTTGTTGATGTCCCTCCTGTGATTTTTGTACACAATAACAGATAATAAGTCCAATATCTACTACCATTGGGGATTTCATCCAAAAGTCCAACCGAATATATAGTCAATGTGATATCTGCAATAATTTAATTAACAATCGTCAAATGAAACTTCAATACAAACACATATGCATAAAAGTTTGAAAACATGACACATTCAACTTTCTTTAAAGATTAGATGCTTATTCCTAACCATATGTTTAGAATAATCCAATAACAATCAGTTATAAACATACAAAAACTATATATTTGTCGAGTTTAATAAAATGACCAATCAAAAGTTTGAAGACACTACTATAATTGATTGAATAAGCCAATAAAAATCATGTATGTAAAGAAACCGAAAAAGCATTTACTTCCATCTATTTTGTGAGTATCTCAGTGGATGGTTGTTGTTGGTTGCTTAAATCTTGTGTCATTATC
Source organism: Chrysanthemum lavandulifolium (assembly GCA_022545495.1). Classification (NCBI taxonomy): domain Eukaryota; kingdom Viridiplantae; phylum Streptophyta; class Magnoliopsida; order Asterales; family Asteraceae; genus Chrysanthemum; species Chrysanthemum lavandulifolium. The sequence continues at coordinate 134,546,046 of CM040241.1, read as the reverse complement.
ATAACATCATCATCATCATCCATAAGCCCTTCAAAATAGGCGAGGCTTTGATCATTAGTTATGCCTTCACCATCATTGACAATTTGAGAGAAAACTTGTGAGGTTCTTTCTATGAACAACGATAATTGATTAGCAAAGAACTAGTGAAAGTGATTTGATACTTGAACCGTGCCTTGTATTCAATATATAGAAATATGTTGGACACATTTACGTAACAGTTCCTGAATCACAGAGATACATTGATACGTTAATATCATGTAAATAGTTATTAACAATGTAAAATACGTTTGATACCCTTGCTAGTTTATTGTCACATTTTATACTTTCTACCCTTTTTATCCTAAATCACTTTTTATTTGATCCAAACTATATATATATATATATATATATATATATATATATATATATATATATATATATATACTAGCTATATATATATAACGGGCGGCTAGCTCATAAGTTTACTTGATAATGATAGAAAATGCCATATAAACAAGGGAAAATGACGAAATGCAGACCACATACCGAGGCTTATCACTTTCCGGCCACTTTTATTTTTAATTTGAAAATAGACCGAGGAAACCACCGTCATTGGGCAACTCATCGAAATTGTGACAAGTGTCCCGTGTGTAAGGTATTGTTTTTGGCAACCAAAAGCGGTGGGCAACCGTATTTTTAAAAAGGATTTTTGGTCATTTTACATTACATAGAACGTACACAATTGAATAGTGAAAGTACATTACATATGTATTCAAAATCAATTTTCCACTCGCACAAAAACATTCATAGTTACCGTTTTTCTCTGTTTTTGCTTCTCGCATAAAAACATTGTTAGTAACTTGTTTTCACAAATGAGACCGTCTTCTTTGTCAGTTCCTCTTTTCCTTGTATCGTCAGTTATGTCACCAGCTATAAAGGTACACTGTTGAGTGCAACCCACATTGGATTGATCAAGTTTGTTTAAAAAATGTGGCCAAATATGGTACGTAAATATTTTCCTCGTTGTTTATTGTACATTATTTATTTCCAATTGGTTATATGCTTCAACAAATCGTTGTTGTTATTCGATTAATACCTTTGATTTCTCCTCTTTTATGTCTGTCTGATTCGTAATTATGTAGGGTATAATACGGTAGATGTCGTCTGTTAGGTATGTAACATAACCTGGTTCATTAAAAAATTTAGTGGCACTCTCTAGACTAATAAGGAGTGGTTTATGCATCGTATACGCAATTTTTTACGACGTTGGTATAGATTCCATCCATGGTCTGATTTAAATTGTTTTTTTTGTTGACATTTTTTAGGACTATGAAGCTAAGTTAATCATTACCAGTAAACTGAACTACTTTTGGTTGATAAAGCAAAAGTTAGACGCAAGGCCGCATCTTGTTTAGGAATACCTGCTTTGGAAGATGGATTGATCTCTTGTTTTTTGAACATGAAACGCACATCATAGATTATATGCTTAGGAAATAGCATAAATTCGACGATTCTCACTATGATATCCCCTTTATTTTTTACATTGAAGGGCATGCTTTACATTTTGGTCGTCGTGAGTTTTGTCTAATGACCGGTCTGCGGTTTGGATCTGTAAGCTTTGTGTTGTATACATCCGGTTCTCTAAATTTTCGTAATGTGGTATTTCCGACAAGCAAGGGTATATTCTAACCAACTTAGATGTTATTGGTGTTATCGAGGATGAAGAGCGGTTTCGACGGATATCCGATGAAGATGTCTGTGTCGCCTTTGTCTTTTGTTAGCCTTAGAGGTGATCTTTATGGGTCGCTTTGTTGACATGCGAGGTGGATGATACATCGATGAGGTTAGTTGATAATCTAGATGATTGGAATGCTTTTCCATGGGGTGAGCATATTTGGACTCATTTATACGACCAACTTCATAATGTATTTGATAAGCACGCGGATGACCACCTTTAAGATTGAAGAAAGATCCAAAGCATTGTCCAACATACACACTTCGTCTGGATTTGTGTTTGGGTTTCGGTATCCATTTTCCAACTTAACATTTTTACCGATTTGTATATAAGTTTATGTTTTATTTTCATTTTTATTTTTTATTCTCATAGGTGTGGATCCTTGAGTCGCTTGAAAAATCTCATGCTTGGTGGATTAAACATCCAAATGTGATACCAAGAGCACTTGCCTCGGTCTAGAAGTCCATCTTTAAAAGAACTCGATCGTTTGAACCTTTTTTCAAACGTAAGCCGCTTAAACTTTGTTGTTATTTATTTATTGTTTATAGGTAAAAAAGTAAACCTACACACAAAATTAGATGTTCCATTTCCACCTATCTAAGCCCACAATATCTTATCGACTCGATTCTTCATCAAATGCTTTTATCCGTCGCCTTTCTTTTCATTCTACCTTAAGGCTTGCCTTTGATGGCCAAATGAATTCCATAATCAACAATATTCTCAATCTTTCTCAGAGTGGATGAACAATTGGATGAGTTGATTTTGTACACTGCAAATTAAGGTTAACTTCCAACATCCGTCTTGCTACGCTTTCATTAAAGGGTAATCTCACAACCAAAGATGTAGAATTTCTCTTCTGAAGTCTTAACAGCATGTACTCTTGTATATGCATACAACATCCATTCTTCAACCACGCAAGCCTCCCATCATTTACCTTCTTGATTGGGCTCAAACATGCACTTCATAGCTATCTCTGCCTTAATTTTCTCAGACGGTTGAAAATACCTATGTTGCTTTTTCCACTCTTCTACTGCTTCTTCATAGGCTTCTTCCTGCGTTGCCCTTTCCTTTGCTTTAGCAATTTCTTTATCATTTAGTTCCATATATAATCTTTTATAAAATTCTCCATCTTAAGCTATATGCCCCTCTCTACTTTTAAACTTCAATGTTGGCTCTGCAATCCCTTTACCCTTTCCAATATCAGGTTCAGTAACTACACCTTTCTGCATAGTTTCACCAATATGTAGACTCTTAGCAATAGGTTTGGGTGCAGGGATAGGGTCAGATTGCTTTATGTTGAGCAATTGTATGGCAACCTCATTCCCAGGCTTATTTTGGTTTTTGTGCTGGTGTTATTGTGGTGCTTATAATTGTAGCAGATGTTGCCTCTGGGCTTGAAACGTCTGAATTGGCAGTGGCTATAATAATACCAAGCTTGTTGCGGCAGTGGTTACTTCAATACTATCAGCGGATGCAAGAACACCGCACCGATTGCTCGCACCACTTCCTTATCCTTTTCTTCAACTGAAGCCTTTAAAGAATCATCCAGTACTGCTTCTTTAACTTCCATGCCTCGCCTGAATTTGTACTCTCACTCCTCCCCTGTTTGGATGCATCATCTAACTTTTAATCATATTGCAGCTTGCCTTCTTTCCCAGTTTCTTCACTCTCCTGAATGCATCGAACCTTGGCCTTCTTAGTCTCTCCAAAACACTTACCCTGTGCTTTGAACCTCCTGATTGTTTCAGCGCGAGTTGTTGTCGAATTTTTAAGACCAGTGATCTTTGACTCCATAGTTGTGAATATATCCGTCAATTTGAGATTGAGTTTCATATTATCCTCACCACCTTGACCGGTGTAACCTGGTCCTAGAAGTGGATCATTGGAATTGTCATCATGTAGAAAGCCATTAGTCGTCAAATCATGTTGGTGTTCCAAACTACCCTCATCTATTCGAGATGTGTCTAACATTGCATCGCACCTAGCCTCGAACATCCATGTCCCCAAATTAGCCAGCTTGTCTAGGGATTCCTCCACCGTGTTGAATTGCAAAGAACTATTCACATTAGGAGTTGTCATTGGTCGGGTCGTTTTACGCTTTCCACCGCCCGCCTCGGAGTGATTTGGGGAATAAATATGTTATCACCAAAAGTTACAAAATGTAATCTTATAGTTTCCACAATCATCGAAACTAACTAGCGATGGATTGCCCGTAACTAGCAAGTGTTTTCAAGCAAGCTAGCAAAGGAAATATTATTTGCGTGATTGCCCAAAACTAGCGCTTATGACTTTAATTACGAATCCCTTATAAAATGGTGTCGTATGTATCTCAAAGTAATTAACTAAACCATATATAATTTTTTGGAACCATTATCGAACTTTAGGATTCAACTACACCATCGATCCGAGACCTACTATACATGAGTTCCAATGTGCATGGTGGATAGATAGCCAAGATTTTTCAATGACTACGCTCCTGCATCACGGTCAGACCCAAAGACACCTTGTTGATACCTACTTTTCGAGGTCGGAAAAGTCACGAACATGCGAAACCGGTTTGAAAGTAAATTCAAAATAATGCAAGAGTGGAAGTAGTTCCAACAAAAGCCTTAAAGATCATGTAATTTCGGTTCGAATCGCCAAGTTTTTAAACTTGAGTGTATTATTCAGTTTCTCTTTATATTCATTATAATATAAGAATAGTAGATTCACTTTTTAACATCACCGCCGGAATTTCCTAACACTTAGACCTTCACGTGTTCTTGCACATGATGTAACCGGTGATCTTCGGTATTCCTTTGAACTAATCTATAGTTATTTCTCACGCCATTGTTTATTTTAGAAATTTCATGCATATTTTTTACAGACAAACTTGATTTTGAGTCACATTTTCCAAACACAAGGACCGCTTTTTCCGATTCACTTAACATCATTTATCTCAAACTAATCGACTTGCTTAATCGACGAGACGTTGCTCGTGTTAATATTTATTCTTTGCATTTAGTTGTATGGCCGTTATATACAAATGTCATCGCTAGTCTGCTCCGTGAGTATCTCCTTTTAGAGGAATTGAGATTCGCGTTGGCGAGAGGAAGAAAGGTTATAGTTGGAAGAAGAGAAGTCAATGTCGAGGCCAACATCTTAAGGTCGGAAGAGGTTAATAGGTTGCGGTTGGAAGAAGTCGGCATGTTGAAGTTGGAGGAGGAGAAGAAGAAAAAACGACGGGCGTTTATGAATTCGTCACATTTTCAAAAGGCTTTAAGTCGGTTACCACCCGACATGAGGATTCTCATGGAACCTGTTTCGCCACAAAACAATCTGCAAGTTAAACGGCGTAAAATAAAAAAACACGGTCCTAACATGAACGACCCAACTATTGCTGTGGAGCTTAACAGAGTAAAACCTTGGGTAGAGGTATTGTGATAGTTTTTATGAACTTTTCAATATACTTGCTTATCAATAATGCTCTATCAAACTAATACATTGAACCTGTTTTCTAGGAACTAAGTAGATGGTTTCATTCTGTCAAAATTCTTTGGCTGTGTGATGAGATTGAAGAATTCCTCTGTGATCCTGATAGACATCGGTGTAAATTTCCATGGTCAAATGATTATACTGTAGACCGCAATTTCTGGCTTCATTTAGTTTGCTTAGACCCTGCTAGAAAAGGTTGGCTAACTGAGGAGGTTAGTTTATATATGCATTCTTATTCAGATTTTCTTTTTACCTCAGATTTGATTTTCACCATTTCTTATATTGGTATTTTATTTAAGGCAAATGCGCAAAGATATAGACCTATGGGTTGACTACATGTGGCACGTACGACCTCAGAATGCTAACTGGGCGATGGTTAGTAGTTACTTTGTTCAGATTCCTCTTCAAAATGGCATGCCCGTGTTTTATGCAAACGGGACGAGATATCCCATACCCTGGAATGATGTTGAACAGGTAATACATTTACTTTTCAATTCCTCCTATTTTTACCATTTATGGTCACTCAATAATCAGGTAGTTCATGATAGCAACTTTAAAAACGCCATCTTTTAAAGTATGAACAAACTTGATATTTGTCCCTCAAATCATAAACTTTCCTTTACGTATTAACAAACTTGATACTCACAAACTTTATCCACAACTTTTGATCTATCAGCAGTTCTTCCATTGCCACTAGCCTTGGTTTATGTTAAAAGATGCTATTTGATGCACACTTTGAATAATTCGTCCAATGTAACCAAAAACCAAACAATCCTCCCTAAATTTGATATTTACAATCCAAATCATCAAGTTTCTTCTTAGGCACAAAATACCTTCTTTTTGACTGTGCTTCTAAAGTGCTATAATCAGATGCTCCATCTCGAATCGAACCATAATCGGCGCTTTTTTGACCTATCTGCCATTCTCTTCTTTCTCCTTTGAAGCTTATCCTTGATCGCTAAAAGGGTTTCAAAATCAACAATATCTTTTACATCTCATAACCCTTGGCCTCCTTGTCGCACCGAACCTCTTACCCTGTCTTTGCAACTTTCGATTGTGTCAACCCGAGAAGCGGTTATTTGTTGTATGCCAGTGATCTTAGACTCCATTGTAGTACATTTATCCGTCAATTCCTTTATAAGTTTCATGGTATCCTCATGATAACCTAACTAGCAGTGTTTTCGTAACACTAGCAGTTTCTCCATGCAAGCTAGCAGTTGGAACAGTTTTGCACTCCAATCTTCCAACCAAGTTATTATAATTTTTTTTACACAATGTTATTATTATTAGTTTTTTTGTTATTTATTTATTTAATGTTTCAATTCTTTTTTTTTTTTTTTTTTTTTTTACACTAAAAGGTCCAGCAGCAAAGCCCAAAAAAATCCTAGTGCTCATAAACATAGTAGTTATAACTTATAAGTGTAACCCAACCACAAAAACATGATATCCACTAGCAGGACTTAACAAAAAGAACAAGCGGTTGAATCATACACACTAGCCGTACTAAGATTTCCAATAGCAAGACTACCTTTGTTACAAAGTTTTGAAAAACATCTTAAGACTTGAGACCAAGTATGCATGAAATTTACAATCCAAAACTAGTTGATTTAAAGCCTTGAATGACTAGTCGAGCCTTCAACGTAGTTCTAGAACGCAGCAGATTCATACTCACCTTCAATGGTGGAATTCGCCATAATTGTTTCGCGCTTACACCGCCATGAGATAAGTCTGCTTTCCAAAACTGAGCCCTCCATTTTGTAATCGTTCGATCCCAAAGAATATATTGATTACCCTAGCAAGAAGCTTATGGTAACACAAGCGAGAGTTAACAGCTGGAGCAACATATCGTGAACTACATAAGGTATGAGTTTCCCAAAAGCGTAGTTTCTATACAACCCAAGACCGTGCATGAAAACGTTCTCCATTATCTAAAACGTCCATTAGTAAGTAACATATTGCTTACCACCGTAAGGCATGTCAACAAAGACATACAAACACGACAATTGTATTCTTGTATTTACCTTTGACCACATAAATGAAAAGTCACTTTATTAATTTCAGACGTTGACTAACTATATCCTAATACACAACCAACTTTCTTTTAGGTTTTATTCCTCTCAACGAGATCGTTAAACACCGGTGTCTTAACATACCTACGTGAGTGGTAACATTCTATGATAGCGGCGACACGCGCGACTATGAGTCACGTGTATGGTATGTCCGTGTTAGGGAGTGCTTACAATTATCTTCTTATTATAAACCACTCATATTATTACTTGTTTGTTATACTTTGTGACCTGCACACCATGCTTCTTATAACCAACATATATAATACAATTACGGACAACACATACATAAATAAACTTATACAAGAATTTGTTATACTTTGTGACTGCATACCTAATACACCATGCTTGTGAGTAGTTGCCCATTATTTGTGTCTAGTTGCCCAAGAACAAATTTATTGTTGCCCAAAGTTTCTTGGGTGTTGTGTTGTAGCAGTTTGACTTTGAGTTTTGTGCACACTAGTTCTCTTCAAGTACATGCAACTATGTACCACCATCATTTCCTTACATCTATTCACCATTAATAAACCGTCCTTCTTATTTGAAATCCCAATTTTTATTTACCACAGGTCCACAACGAACAACATAGTTTCTCATAAATATTTGTTATACTTACTTGTCTATACTCTATAGTAGTAACATCAAACGAATACTACAACCAACAACAGATTATCTAAAATATGTGTAGATTAACTAGAACCAACCAAAAATAAAGTACATAAATCTGCTTGCTTCCGTATTTTAACAATTTATTTTCCTGATTTTAATTTACATTGTGTCCCGCACATATAATACGATATAGGAAATATATACTTAGCTACCAAGCTTGATTACTTTTAATTTACAACTGCACATAAGGTTCCCTGATTTAATAGGGCCACATATGATTTAGTTGCCCATCGTATGTATGTGCTTGCCCATAAACAATTAACTTGTTGGACACAAGTTTCTTTGTGCCTTTTTTTTGCAATAGTTAAAGTTGAAAAATTAATGGACTAGTTCCCTTCAAGTACATGCCACTAGCTACCACCATCATTTCATTATGTCTTTTCCTCATTAATAAAGTTTGTCCTACTTATGTGCATCCCCGATTTGGGTTTTTTACAAAATATCCATTCAATATTGAAATAACACAGTCAAGTGCACACTTAGTCAGACTTTATCATATAAAGTCTGAGTTATATTATGATTGTGTATTATTACATAAAATATAAACGATATGTACATCTAATAATAGCATATGTGTATTAGTTGATGTAACCAAAAAGTAATCAATATAAACCTGTTTAATGGCGTCTATTTACAAAACATACTCAATTAATAATTTTCTAACCCAAAGGACGTAAAATTTTGTTGCATTTGGAACTAAATAAAATTCAAACTGGTTTAGTTGCCCCCAAACTAAAACTAGTTGGTTATCTTGTGGCCAGGAATCGGTTGAGTACAACAGAAGCTTCATTAATTAAACTTGGCCTAATGTGCAACAGTATTTACTTGACATGACTCAACTATTCACCACTGACTATCCACATTAATTCGTGATAGACTTCAATTCAAAATAAACCCATGTCACCCCACCCCGCTCTTTCCCCCCACCCCACCCCATTTGGGTTATATAAACGGACAACATATATCCCAATATCATACAAATTTTGTCGGGGACACACACTAGCCACAACACAATTTACTACAAAAGAAATGGATAACTTACTTAAAGACATGGTTAACAACGTGTTTTGCGTGACAATAAACGTGACTTCAAGTTCTTAAGTGACATGCATGCAAAGGTGATCGACCTAACTCGTCGTTGCACCATGAGGGTCGAGCAAATCAAGCAGCTGGAGTGCGTGGTTGGGTCGAGGCTTGCCAAGGTTGCTTTTGGAAATCTGCGTGCAATTCAGACGAGGAGCTTGAGAAAACAGATGTCGATGAGGCTAATGAGTAAGACTCACCCAAGTTCTCAAAAATCTCCTTTCCGCAAAGTTGTGCAAAAATTATTAATCCTCTACTCCTACCTTGTTATGTGGTCTCTCTCACGCCTGTGATTGTCATATTTTGTGTTTTGGTATCTTCATGAATGTCGCTGCTACGTTGATGTATTTTGTTATCCTTTAATGTATTGAAATGAAATCTATTATGAATAAAAATATTTCGAAGCACATGTCAAATGTTCAAACGTTGTTTATGAATCACGAATAAAAAACATATAATACTTTTGAACACATATATAATTTACAACATGACACTAGATATCATATTTAATCCGGATTGAACAAACAACTTTATTTCATCAATAATTTGGTGACAAACGTGGTTATTTCGATTATATAATACTAACATTTTTCTGACAAGCCTCTAACAAGATCACCCGTCTATTTATTTTAACAGTTTCTATGTCAAACTACCAGTTGTTCTAGAGCAAGCAAACGTTTTTGATAAGACTTGAATACATCCGAATGACTATAAGATTTCATTTAGGTTAGCTGAAAACGTTCCTAAGCAAGGGGGATTTTTGGTGATTGTGGTGTGTGGGTTTGTATATTTTTATATCGATTGGCACATGGTCTATCATTGCACGTTGATGATCCCGCTGACGTCGCGTTAGCATATCGCGAGAAGATGATTCCGTTTTTTTATAAACATAGATTTTATCGTTTGTACTAACAGTTTTAAACTTATCTCCAACAACACTTTCATTGTTTTATCATGCACCATCTATTGATATATTCATTCACACATAAGCCATTAATGACTAGACAATGGATTCATAACAACTATTTACTACACTAAAGATACTTATAACATGCATACATAAACCAATAATCATACAATACCTTGCATGCAGCAACTTTTGGTACGTGTAACATTCATTCAAAAAACAATGGGAGACACGACGTAAAAGTATGTACGCATTTTACATCTAAATTTGTTGTACCATCTGAGATAATCTTTCTTTTAAAACTCCACAACTCAGCTTCATTTATTCTTCATTCGACGTCCATTTAATCATGACATTTGGCCGTCCATTCCAAGAAAAATTAAAAAGGGCCACACATAGGTTTGTCAATTAATTTATTCCCATATCATTACACAAACACACTACACATAAAACTTATAACAAATTAACCAAAATTTCCTATTACTATTTCCATATTAAAATAAACGGATCATAGTTTTCATACTATTAATAAGTACATTATTAATAGTAAAATAATAATACAACCTTTCCTAATATATATCAAATCTTCATATAGATCACATTTGTACACAAGTCATAATGCCAATCTCCCAACCTCTATTTCATCAAAAATGCTTTGCTAAGCCTCCAGCTGCCTTATTTGATTTCAAGCCAAGGTATGCCCGCCATTACCTTTCGTGATTGTCACTTGCCTTACTAGGTTTTTGTCCATACTTGCTAATCTCATTTGTATACATTTATTTACATTTATTACAGGAGTACTACACGCTATGTATCCGAGAATCTTGTAGTTGAGATTCACTACGATGGTGAGTTCATTCGGTTGCCCAAATTAACTTATGCGTATGGGCGCACCTTGTGCAAACGCTCAAGAAGTCCACAAGGATGAAATTTAATCAAATGCTTGACTTTTGGCCAACAAGTTAGAGTGTGAGATACGGGCTTTGTATTTATGTAGGCCACTATTTGCTCTTTCAACCGGTTTGACAATTGTTGAATGCGATAATGACATTAAAAGGATGTTTGAACTTGCCGAGGAATGTGGGTTGATCGGCTTGTACATTGCACATGCACCGATAACATAGCATGTTTCTATTATGATAACCTAATTGTGGATCTTCTTGATGAGCCAACGCGCAGTGATAGCAATACATGATAAACTTGTGGAGCTTGCTACTTCTAATTCCGCCTCGATATTGCCGCATGGGAGGAGGAAGAAAGGCGGTCACCTCCCAAGAAGCCCTCCGCTCCAAACTAGAAGTCAAGGAATTGATTGTCAAAGAAAGAATCTATTCATGGATTTTTGGCTAGCAAAATTGTTGATGCCGACATTGGGTTCAAGTGACGATGAATAGTACTATGGGTATTTCTTGGTCTCAGATCTATGGATGTCGAGGCTTCTTCTTCTTCCGTTATGATGCTTCGGTCATAAGGTCTCTAGAAAACCTTATGCAAGGAGGCACTGCTTTCAAACACCAAGATCGGGCTTACGGAAGTTCAAGATGTCGAGGCATTTAAAGGCTCTAACAAGAGACCGCCGTCGAGGAGGTGCGGGATTAAAAGCAACTTGGTTTTTAAGGAACGGAAGGTTGGAGTGTAGGTATTTTTATGCAACATGCTCATGCTGTCGATAACGTTTAGAAACTTGGGTGTTAATATAACTTAAAACTCAAAATAGTTTGTCTAGCTTAGCCTTTTTTGTAAGGCAACGTTATGTAATTGCTAAACATTTTTTTGTTGGTGCTTCTTATGTTTACCAAAAAAATGTTCAACAATTACATAAAATTAACATGCGATGTTTTTGTGTAACCATCTGCTTTGGGGTTATCGTAGTATGCACTGCTTTTTGATCTACGCTCGTGTCCGCTTACATAATACCGTGTATGAATGCTTTATAGTATGATGTATATCATGGCAACCTTGATGGGGCATCTCTGCTTTTAGGATAGCAACCCTATAGGCAACTTCATTTTTTGTATTTTTTTTAGATAACTAAACAAAGTAGAAACTTATCATATAGGGCAACTTCATTTTATTGGGGGACTGTAGATAAAAAAAAAATTTGCCTTTCAATAGTCAGCATTTTTTGGTGGGTGTACACGTGTTCAACTATGTTTTGGGCACGTGCATGGTAACTATCTCTTCCTGGTTTAGTGCTTTATCCAGCCTTGTTAGTATTTACCCACTTTGACCTAAAAAAATAAATAAATAAATAAATAAAAAACACTAAAAAAATTGTATTTGACAGTTTTGCAGCTTGATTATACAGTTTGCATCTTGTCTATCTAGTGTTTGGATTTACCCATTTTTTGCTAACTAAATACGTGCTTGCATTGGCAAAACATAACAAATACATTATACAATTTAGTCTACATATATTATGAAATACAACATATAACGAGAATAGGTGGTGGCTCACTTGTTCAATGACGATCATGTCATTCCCTTAGGTGTATCAATTGCAGCTTGTTCAATTGCTCGGTCATTTTTAGGTGGTTCACTTGTTATTCAACTTGCAAGTGGTTGGGTTTCTTCATCACTAAGGTCACTGGGTTCTGTACACATAGAATCATGAATTTCATCAGCTGTTGATGTAGTCTCACTTCTACCTCTGATACTCACTGAACCATCGCCTATACAAGATGATGGAACATGTAGCCCCATCACACCATCACACCTTCACCTCTACGAACTGCAGTTGTTTTTTCCTTGCTAACATGTACACCACCAAGTCTACATGCATCAACCCCACAAAGAGTTTTGTTGTCGCTTCCGTAAAAATTCATTGGACAACAATACCACATGATTTCTCTATTTGGTGCACGCCTTGCATCTAAGGTCAATCATACTTGTTTTCTCTTTCCATCCTGCACCTAATGCATACCATTTTCTCAACCGGTTTCGATGTTATAACGAAAAGAATAGCATTCACGGTTTATATAAGAACGTCTACTAGCATAACCATATGTATTTTTCCTCTTCATTTATTACACTTAAATGGTGTGCCATACTAGTTGGTTGGAGAATTTAATTGAAGAGTAACACACACTGTTTCTAAAATATTCAATTACCTTGTGACTAGTCAAATTAAAGGTGAGCCAACATTGTTATAGCAGGAGTAACCTTAGAAAACATGTAGTAACAACATGTTTATATTATTTGGTATTCAAAGACTAGCAAGACTAACATGTAATAACATTTTAAGTCTTAATTCAAACCTTAGACAACATGTAGTGACAACACGCTTATATGATAAATTGTCTTCAACACTAGCAGCTCTAACTTTAACTAGCGCTTTTAGTCGTTAGTGTGACAACCGTAAGATACATGAGAGACCTAGAATGACAAACACTTAAACCTTTTATACCTCACACATCGCTTTATGGTCCCAAGTCCCAACAATCAACATCCCCACATTCCTTGTTATACACTAGGTCACTTTCAAATAAGAATCCAAATAAAAAATATCGTTGTCCTTTTCATCTATTTTTAGAAACAAATCCGTGTTTGTTGTACTCTCCGTATGTACTTTGTTACCATATTCGCTCATATATTTATACATGAATATAAATAATCTGCACTTTTATATTTTATATTCTATTAGTAAATTTTTATTTAATTCAAAGTTATTTAAATTGTTATTAGGGTTTATGTTTTATAGGCATGCTCATTATACCCCTTTAAGTCTAGTGGTTCATTCTAATTGTTAGGGTTTATGTTTTATATGACATGTCGAAACCAACAAAGATGATGTTTTTTTGTGTCGCTTACTTGATATACTTTGTTTGTTTGAAACGTTACATTCCATATGCATATTTTAATAATGAGATTTACTTGCATTAACCGTAAACAGTCCACAATGATAGCCGCTCAAACAGATTTATTCTTGAAACAATGGAGGCGGTATTCTTCGTAATAGATCATGAGATGCGAGCACAATTAAAGGTGACCATAATATAATTATTTAACGAAACCATGGCTTTTATTTATTCAAATATTTTACATCCATTTGCCAAAGCATAGACCCACATTTCACAACAACACTCAAACTAAAATTCAACACAAGATACATGACTAGAAATAGAAATACCAACATAAACAAGACATCGCCACCGCTTAAGACAACAATTAACCGAATCGGTACACCATGCCTTTCAACTTCTATGAATGAAAGAAGCTCTTGGGCTCGCTCGCTTCTTCATTACATTGACCAATATCGCTGCGCTTCCGCCGATCTTCGGTTTGCGGCTTGGTTAATTCAAATACTTTCCACACAAGATTCAAATGGGTATAAAAGCTCCAACTCTCCAATAACATAATCCCTTTCACCACACGCGCCACGATTTCTTGAGCCTTCTTCATCAACTCGCTTCATCCACCATGACAACACTCACATCCCTTCGAAAACGAACAATCATCATATCTCTAACAAAACTAGATCCTGCAACACCAGCAAGTTCTTCACAGAATGGCATAGGTGTAGTCATCATTTTTTCAGTTTTGTTTTGTATGTTTTATTTTTTTCCCCATTTGATTGCTATGTGTGTGTTATAAATAGAAGGTTTAGTTTAAGTTAATATAATTAGTGTTGTGTCAGTGTACAAAACTGATGCGTCCGTTGAGTTGACAGCCACCCTAGCAATTTGTCTTCCACAAGAAGTAGCATTAAATGACCAACCTTTCACATACACGCCTTTTCATTTTCTCCCTTTTTATTATTACATATACTGCATTTTACTACTATTAAGATTAAAAACGAAACAACGTCAAACAAATTACGTGTATATATATGAAACCAGGAGGAAAAATATATATATAATAAATTACAAATAATAATAAAATAAAATAAGATAAAACTGGAAACGTAAGAATTGCCGGATTTACCTTAATTTTTTTATGGACACTTATTCATATTCTATGCTTACTTACTTGCAATATGTAACTTTTTATTTTATTTATTTATTTTTTTTATTTCTTTTCTTTTTTATTGCACTTTGCAGGTTTGATTTTTTTTTTGGCATAACAATACAAGAAGAGGGAACTTGGCATAAATTTATTCCAAACGTTCACACATTAAAAAATAATTCGCTAGGTATATTGTATGTTTGATTTACCCAAATGTGTATTGTATTTTTTTTTACCCAAATAAATTTGTCAAGTTTTGTAACTAGTTGGCCAGTTTACATGAATACACGTATGACTAATAAAATATGACTGAATGCAAATTATATCCACTCAATCCCCACCCCTTTTTGCATACATCACAACCGGACTAAAAGTACTATTGTAGTTGCCATGAGTACACTATTTAGTTGCCCAGTACCATTTGCTAGCTATGCACTAGCAAAGTCGTCATAAAAATAGTTTAAAAAATAGAAAGATGTAAATTAAATCCAATGAAACCCACACTAAAAGTACCCCTTGTTGCATACATCACCACTTGACTAAAAGTACTACTATGTAGACTAGTTGCCATTAGTACACTATTTAGTTGCCCAAAGTACCATTTGCTAGGTATGCACTAGCAAACTAGTCATAAAAATAGTTTAAAAAGTAGAAAGATGTAAATTAAATCCAACAAACCCCAAATTTCCCTTGTTGCATACATCACCACTTGACTAAAAGTACTACTATTTAAACTAGTTGCCATGAGTACACAATTTAGTTGCCCAAAGTATAGTTGCCATGCGTACACAATTTAGTTGCCCAAAGTACCATTTGCTAGCTATGCACTATCAAACTCGTCATAAAAATATTTGAAAAAATAGGAAGATACTATAAAAAAAACAAATTGTGGGTGGGTACTTATTTGGTGTGATCCACTTGTCCATTGGAAATGTATAATTGTCATAACTAGTTTGTCGAAATTTCGTGTCTATATGACGCTATGTAACAAAAAAAGTTTTGGTATCTCTATTAGTGATAGTAAGAAAACATAACGATGTCTCACGGCATGGTTTTATGTGATGAATTACCAATGTTTGGTGGCTCAAAGTTGTTAAAAGATATTACGATCGCATTACTACGTAGATGAATTGGGAGTTGCTTTACGTGATGAAGCGATCATAGGAGGAATGTCGTTGAAATTAGGGGTCGTGTCAACCGTAGACAACAAATGATAGCGGAAGTGGAGCTTTTATGCGGTCGGATTGTTGGTTGCCAACTATTAATCACCGTTAAGGATGCAAATGAGGATCCGGTTGAGAGTTCCAAACTTCTTTTTATTGGTTTAGAAAACATGACCGTGTTAAAGAGTCAATGGTTTAATTGAAAAGTTGGAGTCAATGGAGATTTGATGTGCTTTGTATTAATTACATGGAAGTCACGCCT
Organism: Chrysanthemum lavandulifolium; assembly: GCA_022545495.1. Classification (NCBI taxonomy): domain Eukaryota; kingdom Viridiplantae; phylum Streptophyta; class Magnoliopsida; order Asterales; family Asteraceae; genus Chrysanthemum; species Chrysanthemum lavandulifolium. Next base: position 134,529,764 of record CM040241.1, on the reverse strand, counting down.
TTTGTTTATTAGGGGATCGTTGTTACATTTTGGATCACTTATCTCATCTTTGTATAGTCTGTGTATGTCATGTTAACCTATTGATGTGATCCCTTTTATGTTACTAGTATATATTTGTTTGCGTAGTTATTCAACTGTGTGCGAGATAGTAAGTCACTTTACAAAAATAAAAAATTTACTAATAAAGTAGTAATATGAAGATGAAATTTTATTTAGTTAAAAAAAAGTCATAGTGTGGGTGGGTAACTTGTTTGGGAAATGCAAGCCAATGAGACGATTAATAATGGTAGTAAGAATTTTTGTGTCTCGATAATAGAATATGATGACGTGTTGAGTTAAATGCTTATTTATGTGTTAGAATAATAACACTTATTATATCATAAAAAAATAAATAAATACAAAAATTTTTAAAAAAAGACATAATTTGAACAGCACAGTTGGGGATATATGCGCCAAAAAATTAGTAACAACTGCTACAAGTGTTAAAAAAGTTAGTTTCTAGTACAAATTAATTTGGATTGAATTGGGGATACAAACTCGATTAAGAGTTACAATCGCCGCGAAAGGAGGCTACTGTGGTTTGAACAAATTCTTAAGTTTGTTCATACGTAAATCCCCAACCACCGCTAACGCCGATCTAACCACCGCTAACGTCGTTGTACCCAAAGTGATAGTGTCGCAAAACCACCGCTAGTTTCCATGCAAAAAGCAAATTTGTTTGTGTTTACGTAATCATTTATATTCAAATACCAAAAGGAGAGAAAATCAGCATGTAAAGATTCACGCCCTTCCCAAGTAATTTTATGTCAAATATAGCAGAATGCGATTAGCCTAGGCACGTGCCTACCCACAAAACACTTAATGAAAATTAATGATAATCCTCGCTATAAATAGTTAAATACGCGAGGTAAATCAAGGGAAAGTCCAAAAAAGCAAAAAGGAACCATTCCTTCACCTACAAAAGATTTCAACCGCAAATCGTGCAACCAAAATATTTTAAAAACCAAGAGAAGTTGAAGATGTTATTCGAAAAAGAAATCGATGGTACACAATACAAAAGAATACATACGGACGTCAACAACAACTCGTTGCCCATGCACGGCCGCTTCCAAAAGCCCATACATAGCCTAAACCTTTACCCCAAAAAAAAAATAAAGCGCAAAGTCGATGTTGCGACAACCGAAACATGTTCTAAAATGACTACTAATAACAATTAGTCGTTCTAAATGACGACTAATAACCCATCTCCGAACATCCACAAGACACCTTCACCCAAAACCCATGTCCATTCAAGTTGTGGTAGTCCGCCAGACCATATGCATACCAAAGGTGGGAGTTTAAACCTAGCGACTCTCATTAGCAATATGGGATCTTGAAAGTGCGGGCATTTCCTTCAGAACCTCGGCGCTCGAGAGCGGAAGAAGGAAATAAATCATGGAATTGGGTCATGGGAGTGAAAAAATATGTTTGGCGATGGGTCCCGTAGGAAGGGCGACAAAAGGAAGTTAAGGGCAACGAAATACGTAAACCAACCCCTAACTAACAAGAAACTTCCCTAAGAAAGTCAAACAACCGAGGATGAAAGCTATGCCTTCTTCCTCTCACAGTGCACCCGACCCCATTCAAGTGTGCGCCTACTAATTCGTGGATATCCGTTGATAGACCGGGTCTAAGGAAAAATGACCACCATGGAGCCGGATAAAATAAAAGCTGCGCGGGTTGGGAAGCTACATTACCAAAAGCCCTTCCTGCATCGCGCAGAGGGCGATTTAGACGGAAACCCCGAAAGGCCCATTGAAGTTGAAAGGCCTATCTAATTCCTGGGAATCCCATGGATTGAATACGCGGGCCACGAGGAAGCAAGCCACCGAACTCCTTCAAGAAAAGGATAAAGGCAAAAGACCCGACCGGGAAAAGCCACCGGAAAGCCAACGAAAAGAAGAGTGTCAAGAATACACAAACCAAGGTAGTAAAAGTCGCACCAATCGCTAATGTACTTGTCACTGCTAGTATGATTGTGTGGGAAGAATATGTAATATTCTAGAATGTCTTCGGTAGGATGTTTTGTATTAGATAAGTATTGTAAGTATATTTATGTTGTACAGTACTTAGTGTATTTTGTAAAGGACTCCTTAGCCTATTAAAGGAGGTCCTGGGTTTGAGTTATATATAAGTTTTGGTGATATCTAGAGTCGATACACTTCAAGGTTGTAAACGCCAGTACTATTCAGAGTATTCATGTATTAACAACATATCGAGGTGTTTAGTGAGAATAAATGTTCGTTAATTATTATTCTTCTTAAGGAGTACTAAGTTGTGTTCGTTTAGTCAGCTTCTATAGTAGATCCTTCGCTAAACTGGGATTAAAAACAGATTTTTATGTTAATGAACGAAACAATTTTAAAGACCATCACTCATTCTAAAAACATCAACATCTTCACTTGGATTACTTTTTAAAGAACATCTTCACATAACGGCATCAGGTTATCAGATGTGTAGAGTGACATTCGTTTGAGTGGATTATTTTGAGCTTTATACAACGTTTGTAAACATAAAAAAATGCTACACTGCTTTTATGCTCGATTACTTAAATTAAATATCTTGAATTAATAAATGAATTTGTTGTATAGTTACAACCGCTAGTTGTTTTTACTACCGCTTTGGGGTGAAATAGGGACAAATCGCTTACCATCGCTTGTAGTAAACTTACAACTACTAGTTAATTTGTACTAGTGTTGAATGTTAAATCTGTATTTTGGAAGTGTGCATTGTCTCAAGTTGGTAGTTATTAGTAGGTTGTAGAATACTGAAATGTACGCCTGAAGGAGTCGTGGGTTTATAAAAGTAGTCCGTATGGAAAACAAGTTGCTCTAAGAACAAAATTAGGTTGCCAAAATTATTTTGGGTAACAACCGCTTGTTGCCCGATTAAAAAAATGGATAATGGGATAATGTAAGAGATGAAATAGTAAATACGTTGACATACAACGCTTGATACGCATAACCAACTACATATTACGATTACTACATGGTTATAACTTTAATTGTTACATATTATATAACCACTTGATTGATAACATTCATCGACTACGAAAAATCTAAACAGTCCAATGCTTCCTTCCCACACGATAACGACTAAAACCACAAACCTTCATTCCCATTTAGCCCGATCCGTAACTTCACCGAACAAACATGTTGAAAATGGCATTGATATATCATTAACCAAATCAAGTGATAATGTTTAAAAGGAACATGAATAGAATGGTAAGTTATAAATAAAACATACTATAGACAACACGGTATGTATGATTTAACAAAAGAAGAGATTCTTTGTATGGGGTATGTAGAAAGATACCGTATCTCCTAAACTTCCCATGTCGACAAATAATTCAAGTTCTTTGTTGTACAGAATAGCGAGTGACCCAAATGGTTGCCAGCACGCTTCCACTATTGAGCCCGATCCTTTGTAAACCCAAGCAAACGAATGATAATAGGGTGGGGATGAAGAGGCTTCTAAATGATCTTATGGCAAAACCATTCACGCCCAACAACCATCCACAAAACAATGGCATATCTTCATCAATGATCATACAAGAAATCACTAGAGAGGTTCCAAGATCGAAAACATAGAATGGAACTGGAGTTCATTTTTAAAATCATGGAGGGTCTATAACTTTAAATTGGTTGGTTACCAAATCAAACGAAATCAACATATAAATCTTGTATGTAACACCTTCCTCATTAGTTAACTTTTCACCCCAAATTCAATAGATAAAATGACCTACAACTTCTCGACTTTGACGTTTCAATTTGATAGTTTCACGAGGGTGGAAATTTTCAAGGCATGTCCACCTTAACGAGTTGAAAGAAAAGATGTATACATACCGAAACCACTTTGAAAAACAGGATAGAGACCTTCACGATCGTCGGTCAAGAGTGTCCGGACGGACGGCAAAACCAAAACAAATCTTTTACATTCAATTTGATGCGTGTAAACGGGACATGTACTGCAAGTGATTTTTGGATTGTCGGGTTCCAAATAATAGACATTAGATTAGAGCCATAAACAAAACACGAAAGACCATGAGAATTTCCAATCGCAATCATAGACGGTGTTGCAAAACAAGGCCTACAAGGCCGATTAATCACCGATTAGGTGCCGCGGCCATCAACCTTTCCGATTTATGTAAATCGGTCAAACAAATCGGTCAACCGTGGTTAATGGTGGCCAATGATGGTTAATGGTGGTCAAACTTGTTTAAAACCTTCATATCTTGCGAAAATACTTAAAATTACCCATAAAATTGTTTGAATAACTTATTGTAATTGTTTATATCTATTACAAGATTTTTTTAAAAAATATTGCCGAAAATACATAAACTTGTAAAAATACCTAAAACTTGTCGAAAATACCTAAAATTTGCCGAAAATACTAAAACTTGTCGAATGCCAATCCGATTAATCAACGATTAATCCCACCTGACCGATTACAAGCTACGGGAGGTCGACCGCCCGACTACCGATTCACGATTTTTGCAACATTGATCATAGATAAAGCATTAAATCATGCACGGGCACCGTGGCGGTCATTGTTCATTAAAAGCTAACATAAGACCTTTGTGACCACGATCAAATGTTAGCGTAAAAAACACTCATCGTTACGGCGAACACCGTAATTAAAGATGAAAACCACAATCTATACTAGCCTTCCATAACTTGCAAACACTACGTGGTGGAGTATAGACTTAGGAGGTAGCTGCGAATGATATCTAGTTGAACATCCAAGGGATATAGTCGGACATTTTGTTAAACAAAATCGAAAAGATTGGGATAAAGATATGAAGTGAATAGACCAAAGAAGAAAGAAAGATGTTGTTAAACAAATTAAGAAAGATTTGTATTGAAGAAAGAGATTGGCAAAAGAAGACATTTAAGGACATGTACCGTGATGTACTATAGGGCAACCAAATATTAAATTCGCTAGTATATACCAAAAGATTAATAAAGTATACATAACCCACAATATATAGAAGTGGTTTGCAAAGCATAGGCCTTTTGTATATGTGCATCGGTATTAACTAAAGAAATGCCGTTCGGTTAAAAAAATATTATAATAATCGACTAATATATAATAGAAGTAAAAATACCTACGATTATCGTTGAAAGAACAATACTTCACATGTCAACATTAGACAATAATTATGGGTCAAATGGACATTAAGGATAGTACCTTGAAAGACCGCTATCAAATTATGTATTCAACCTTGTGCTTCAGTATTTGTTGGAATCACTCTAAAAAGATATTCAAGTATTTATATTTCATATGTAATAGGTAGCTTTATTACGGCCTTTATGTTTGTTTAAGGTCCGACTTATGTAGAAGGCCCATAGTCGAGGCCCAAGCCCAATAAGGAATAGGGAAGGAGAGGAGTGTTGCCCTGCTCCTTTTATATAACTATTGTAAACCCTCATTTGAGGTTGGTTGTTCAAGTTATTCTTTCACTCACCTCCTACGCATAACCGGTTACAATATTGTGTGTGTGTGCTTGTTTACTTGTTCAATCGCCTTTATCTCTTTCTCTATAAGCTTGTGTTGTAAAACTAGTGACCTAACGATGGTATCAATCGCCAAATAGTTGGGTGTACTCGTTTGTTTTGAAGTTTTGGTTTGGGTTTACGGCGTAAAGATAACATCATCTTTGGTTCGCTTAAAACGATTTTTACACTTTTTAATCCAAGATTCTTGTACTTTCAACGTTATTAGGTGTTAAACTATTGGTTTTGGCAAAAGTTTGGAACTTTACGTGTTTTCCTTGTTTTAAGCTCGTTTTTGTCTGTAGTGTTATCCTACGCATAATCGCTTTAAGTGCTTTGGATCATCAAGTTTCACACTTTTGTGTTATTTTGGTGTTATTGAAGCTATTTCAACTCACAAAAAGCGGTTTAGAAACACATTTGAATAGAATCAAAGTTACGAGTAATCTTATGCGTAACAAAACCCTAAAATTACGCGTAAGACTTTCCTTGGTTTGATCTTCAATTTTCGGTTTATTCCGTGTTTTCTTACTTGGATAAGTCTCGAAAATCGTCGACTTTGGATATCTTTTGCCTTTGTGAGTGTAAAGATCACTGAGATAAAACCCTAATCTTCACGCTTAAGCATAAAACTTCGGCGTGAAAATCTGCGCAAGATTCATCTTACGCGTAGACTTAGTCCCACGCGTAAGGTAATCCTCGCCTAACTTTCTACGCCTAACTTCATTTTACGCGCAACATTAGTCTTTTTCCCGCCACGCGTAAGCTAAATCCTCTGCAATAACTATTCTTGTTACGCGGCGTAACTTTTGGTGTTTTACGCATAAGTGCTACTTGGTTCTTGTCATTTCTACGCCTAAGGATACTTCATCAACAAAGGTTCATTCGACTACAAAGATCCATTCTTACTTCACAAGTTTATCATCATGTCTCAACCACCATACTCTAACTATTTCCCTCACTTATAATCAACAACAACAACAATTAACTCCACAACATCAACAATGGAATCAACAACAAGCAATTTATCAACAACAATTTAATCGACAACATACTCCACAACTTGGTGCAATTCCACAACCACAAATGGTTCAACCACAACCAAGCATTCAAGTTCAACCTACACAATTGATTTCAATCAACATCCATCACGGACAACTATGAAGGAACCCACTTGGTTTGCTAAGATGTGTGAAGCTTTAGCGACCAACAATCAATTCATGAAGTCGGATCACTTGATAGACCTCCAATGCTCGCTCCGGAAACTACGATCAATGGGTGATAAGGTTCTTTAGGTTACGTGATCCAAGAAGCCACGGAAAGTTCTTAAAGAAGGTTATCTTAGAAGGTCCATTTGAGATGCCTTTGAAAACGTGTCTTTGAAAAGTCAAATCTCAAAATATGAACAAGAACTTTTAAAAGTTAAACAGAATATGGTGTCATATTTGATTTACTCAAAAGACTCGAGATGAAGCATCTAATGAACTTGATCACTATCTTGCTCACACTAGAGGCGTCATGAATTTTCTTTGGTAATATTAGATTACGAAAATCAAGATCGATTCACACCATCTCTAAGTTACGGAAATGTTAGGAAAGTATGAACAAATCCCGCCTCTCGTGATTAAGAGATTAGCACCAACACACTTAGTAATCGTGAACCTAGAATTCCCACCGCCAAATCACAAGTTGCTAATGTGTTTCCCTCTACTAAAGCAGAATAGTTGCATCTTTTCCAAGCGTCCGCACTTCACGCCTAGGAGCACCCAAGCGAAGAATAGGAAGTTGCGACCTAAGAAAAGATCAATAAGAAATGCTAAAGTAGAAGAACACCCTAGGACTCGAATAAAACTCATGTTACTTCCACTATAGATGTTGCGTCGGCAAATGTAATAGAAATAGTGATGTAACGAATGCTAAACCGTTAAGTACCTTTGATATTGATCGATGCACCTTGTGATATTTGTCAAAAGAGTATGAATTCGATTGTCATGACAAATGTGTTGCTAAAGCTATAATCTCTAGATTCCTAATACCTCTAGCCAACTAATCATTCTAAGTGCGTGCTTGGTAAACTACCATCTTTAGATTCTAAGGCAACCATTGCTATCACAGTGTTCCCGCTACACCTCCTAAGAATGTTGTACCACCTAGTGATTTCACTAAGACTAAAGCAAAGAGTAGTTATAGATGGCAAAATGGATATATAACACACTAGGATTTAAATGGATTCCTAAACTTATGAGCGTGTGTATATCGATATACACTTTGGAACCCTCTAACATTTTGGGTTCCACATCTACTTCTATTCCATCCGTGTCAAATGTGTGTAATGCGGTGATATGATCATTCTCTGGATTGTTGATAGCGGATGTTCCCGACATGACGAGCGACCTTAAACCGTTATCAAACTTTATTGCAAAGTTCATTGGCACCGCTGTCGGTTAAGGAGCGATCACTTCGCCCATCGTGGACTCGGAGATTATGTTAATGGGAACATCGAAATCAAGCGGGGTTTACTATGTGGAAGGCCTCGGTCACAATCTGCTTTCAAGAGGTCAATTTTGTGATGGAGATTTGGAGGTTGCTTTCGGGGAGAAAACTTGTTTCATTCGTGATCTACAAGGAAACGACCTTATGTCCGGCTCGTAATTCTAGTCTCTACACTATCACTATGCAAGACATGGTTGCTTCCTCTCCCATCTCGCTTACTTTCTAAGGCAACATCAACAAATTCTTGGCTATGGCAAGTCGTCTCTCACATCTAAACTTTCAAACCATCACCAACCTTGCTCGACACAAACTAGTTGAAGGACTCCCACGATTCCGGTATTCAAAAGATCACCTTTGCTCGACGATGTGAACAAGGGAAAAGCACTCGTGCTCATTTTCCTTCAAAGGTGGAACCGACTCTCGACATGTGCTTCATCTTCTTCACATGGATTTGTGGCCCGATGCGTGTGCAAGCGATCAACGGCAAACGCTACATTTTAGTAATTGTTGATGACTACTCACGATGGACTTGGGTCTATTTTCTTCGTAGCAAAGACCAAGCTCCACAAATGATCATCACCTTTCTCACAAAGATACTGAGTTCACTCCGCAACACCGTCGTGGATTATTCGGACAGACAAAGGAACCGAATTTGTTAACAAAACCCTTCGTGAATTTTATGAGAAAGTGGAATTCAAAGATCAAACATCTATTGCACGGACACACGAACAAAGCGGAGTTGTTGAAAGACGAACCGAACGTTAGTGGAAGCTGCAAGAACAATGTTAATCAATGCTAAACTTCCAGTTACTTATGGGCGTTGTCGATTCATCGCATGCTATACTCAAACCGTTCTATGATCACAAACGCCACAACAAAACACCTTTGAGCTTGTCCACAACTACAAACCGAACCTCAAACACTTTCATGTATTTGGATCCCTTTGCTATCCGAATAATGATCGTGATGATTTTGGAAAGCTCAAGCAAAAGGCGATATTGAGTCTTTATTGGATCTTGTGACAATTCAAAAGGTTTCCGAATGCGGAATCGTCGTACTAAGGAGGTAATGGAAACGATTCATGCTCATTTTGATGAACTCACGGAGATGGCTTCCGAGTATAACTTAGAACCCGTCACAACCGTTTAAACTTCCTCAACCCCATCATCATCGAAGAAAGCCCTCGGCTAACTCGTCAACAAATGGAAAGGTTATTTGCTCCTCCGTTACGTGACGATATTGATGAGCGTGCTCACGTGTATCCATTGTTTCATTGCACAACGATAATATTCCTATACGATACACTGCTACAACAACTACCGTTGAAGATGCACCTACACCAATTGACTCCAACACAACAGCTTGAACACACCGCTTCAACAATGATGAACGGTGATGATATTCGAATGAAGTACCCCACTGCAGATTTTGATCCAAATCGTTCTTCAACCCGTTTGCTAATGAGGCTGCGCACGGATGTTGCGGAATCTTCAACAAACCATTTGAATCCTCGAATCGCACAATGTATACCAACATCAACCCTCTACACATAGATGGACAAAAGACCATCCTCGGCTAACATCATTGGCAACCCGAATCAACGATCGTTACGAGACAACGTCTTCACTCAGACGGTGAACATTGCATTTATGCACTCACCGCTGTCTGCTAACTGAGCCTAAAAACATTAAAGGCGCAATGACAAAAGACAAGTGGATTGAATCCATGCAAGAAGAACTTAACCAATTCAAACGTCTTGAAGTATGGGCGGTTGAAAGACCAGCGGGGTCTACGTCATTGGTCTAAAATGGATTGGAAAAACAAATTGGATCTTTGAAGGAATGTCATCCAAACAAGTCACGTCTAGTTGCTAAGGGTTATCGTCGAGAAGAAGGATAGACTTTGAAGAATCTTTTGCTCGGTTGCTCGTCTTGAGGTGCTCGGATATTTCTTGCATTCGCGGCTCACATGAACATGACGGTCTATCGGATGGATGTCAAAACAGGCGTTTCTCAATGGGCAACTTAAAGCGGTCTATGTCACCAACCGGATGGATTCGTTGATCCCGAGTTCCCGAACCATGTTTACAAACCGAACAAAGCTCTCTGGGTCTCAAACAAGCCCCTGCATGGTACGATAAGTTATCATCTTTTCTCATTGCCAATAATTTCACCAAAGGCTCGGTTGACCCAACTCTTTTCATACAATATCACGGGCACACATCTTAATTGTTCAAATTCGTGGATGACATCATTTTGGGTCAACACATAAAAAGTTTTCAATCGCTTTTGCAAAACTCATGAAGAAAAATTTTGAAATGTCCATGATGGGTGAACTTCGTTCTTTCTAGGATGCAAGTTCATCAATCACCCGTGGTATTTTTCCTCGAGTCACCCAAATATGCCCTTGAATTGTTAAACAAATTTGGAATGAAAACACCTGATACTTATGTCACACCAATGACTCATACCAAGAAGCTAGATCTTTGGTTACATGGGAAATTAGTTGACCCCACCAAATACAGAAGTATTATTGGGTCCCTCATGTATCTAACAAAGTGAGACTGATATTGTCTTTGCCGTTTATCTATGCTCCCGTTATCGATCGCGACCAATCAAACACACCTCTCGAGGCCAAAAGAATCCTCCAGATACATAAAGGGAACCATTAATTTGGGATCGGTATCAGGGATTCGGTTTTGAACTAATAGCTTTTCGAGAGGCGATCACGCAGGATGCTTAGACTCGAGGAAAAGTACTTGAGAGCTCTACAATTTCTTGGTGATAAGCGGTGTCTTGACAATCTAAGCGAGGATGTACATCAGTCATCTCATCAAGCGAATATGTAGCCATGTCCGCATGTTGTGCTCAAGTCATCCGGATGCGAACACAACTCAAAGACTATGGTTACGTATTTGATGAATCCGATGTCTTGCGACAATCGGAGTGCCATTGCAATCTCGTGCAACTCGATTCAAGACTCGAAATCAAAGCACATCGATCTACGCTATCATTTCATCAAGGACCACGTGGAGCAGTGCCGTTGAATTATACTTTATGGTACCGAATACCAATTGGCGGATCGCTCACCAAAGCCTTGCCTCCGCTCGGTTTAATGAGTTGGTCCACCGAATTGGTATGAGGTGTTGACTCAAGAGGAACTGATGACCTCTTAAACAGCCTTAAAAACCCAGTCGAACACCAAAACCTCTTTTGTAAATAAATTTTCAAAAACAAAATACAAAAATATAAAATCCGATAAAACAACAAAATATTCTTCTAATCTATATTTCTTTCAACATGGCAAGTACATTTCTTCCGTCAACACTTTAATCTTTCAAAATTCAAAGATTTTTCCGATCAAGTGTTGAGGGGGAGAAAATAATCCATTAACTGCTTCAAAACATCTGTGTACTTGCATGTTATCACATCTCGGTTGATTCTTTTACAAATGGTGGTAAATTTCTGGCTCAAAGACACTCCTCGGACTTTAATAAACAACCTTTCATTATTTTTCTCAAGTCAAGGAGGAGTGTCGTCAAGGTTCTTTCCCAAAAATCTTCGTTTGGTAACCAAATTGGAAGTTAAAAGGCTTTGGATGAAAATGGAAAAGGTGGAGGGACCAAAACTGTCAAAAACTTAAAGTTATTTTAAATAAAACCTCCACCTAACTTAACTCTTCTCATTTATTACTATCAACCAAACATATCCTACGCACAAGAATCAATCTTCAAATCCGTGTTTCAGATCATCATTTTGTAAGTGATTCTGCGTTTACAACATGTTTTAAGCTATGGTTTTGAATTTTTGAAAATCCAACGGTTAAAACTATGTATAATCTCGTTTTTGTGATCTACGCATACAGTGTATGATCATATAATCAAGATTGTGTGTTTGTGGTTAAAAGGATTGTTTCAAAATGTTTTATTTAGCATCAATGATAACATCTTTATCCTCAAATCTTACCTAGAAACATGAATTGATTGATTTTGAAACTTAGGGTTTATGCGTGGTTGGGTTCTTCCAAATGAGAAGTGTTTTTGGTCTAAATATTCTTGGGTTATGTTCATATGATGTTGAATTAATCATATCCTTGCTCTATAACTACCTAGAAACACTGATGAATTCTGATTTTGAAATTAGGGTTTAAGGTTCATAAGATTGGGTATTTTTGATTCACCGTGAGTTAGATGTTAATACTTGGTACATAAGCTCATACAACTCTCTTGAACTACCGTAATAACTTTGGTGCATAATCCATGGCTAGATTTGATACGCTGCAATTCCTAACTAGGGTTTAGTCTACGCTGTAAGATATTCTACTCATAACCGGTTATACATAATTCATGCCATGTGTTGTTATTGAAATGAATGTATGTGTTAATTTTGATGATTTGATAATTTATTTCGTGATTGCTACACTTATAATTCGTAATCAAGGTCATTTGATTATCTACGCATAAGGATCACCTTACGCGTAGATTGTTATGCGTAAGACTTGTCTTCGCGTAGCTCACGCCGTAATGGTTCTACAATGGACTACGCAGTATCCTCGTGAAGGATATGCGTAAATGATGACCCCCACGCTTAAGGTCAACTCTCACGAGTAGCCTTACGCGTAAGGACTATATATGCCTACGCATAGACTCTACGCATAAGGACTCTTTTCCTATGCGTAACATTTCTTACGCGTGATAGATAGGATTCTACAAGTCTCGCCCAAACATATATCACTCGCTCACGCATAACTTTGCCTAAACTACGCTTAACCTCGGATTGACCTTCATGATGAATTGTTACTTGTACAAACTTGTAAATAAACGAATCATATCATCACGAATCCTAAAATGTCACTAATAAACTTAAATCGCTTGATATGTTGTGAACAATAAGTGATAAAATAAACTTTAAAACTTAAAGTTAACTAACTCACTTAAACATTTCACACGACTTCATTGATTGAACATACAAGTGACTTAGGACTCAGAACAATCATTATCATTATACATTCAATAACTAGACAATAAGACCTTACATTGACTAACATTATGTCTCTCGATATGTTGGTTCTTTTGGCTAATGTTATTTCGTGATCACGACATGGTCGAACAAATGAATGTGGATGCACCAAAAGTTCTCTCCATTGTCGATATCTATCCTCATGGCTATCCAATGAAGATTGGAAAGAATAACCTCCGTGTTGACTTTGACACCCTCACTTGCTCGTAATCTTCATGTCTCATTGCTATTGATATTCCGAGGACTCATCCATATCGTAACATGCTTACTAACTCGCAATCGTCACGAGATCTACATCCAACAGCCTCGAACACTATGGAAAGGGTCAAAGGACAAGCTACGTGAAGGTGACTCAATCACAAACAAGTCATCATTACACCGCAGACTTAAGGGTCATTCTCTTAATTCCTCAAGTCGATCCAACCAAACTATATGCCTCACTGTGAAGAGCTCACTCTCCAATTCTTAATCGATATCGGTTATGACGAGGCTACAGAGTAATCAACAAGCACTCTCTAGTAGAGCTTAAGAGTATTCCTCAACCATGGAGAACACTCTACATGATCATCACCAAGTCTTTTCGGTCGTGATAAAGGCTATGAGCATCCTAAGCTCATAGAACTGCAAATATTTTGGGCATTGGTCAACATGAAACACATCGCTATCAAGCTCGATTTGGGATGACATGATGTCATTTCTCAACAAACTTGGCTCAAAGATTCCCTACATCGATATACCAAATTGTTGATCAAGAGAGCACTTGGACTTCATCCCGATATTCCCAAAAGGCTCAATGACCCCGACAATCACGACATGTTGACGGAACCTATTCTCTCCGTAAGAATCAAGGAATCGTCCACAAAGAAACAAGGTGTTGTGCTGCCGATTTCCTTCTAATCAAGATGTCGAAAGCTCAAACGTACAAGAGATATCTGAAGCGGTAGACAAGGCAAAGTTGGTCATCTTGACGAAAAATCTTCGGAACACCTGTAAGAGAAAACGAAGAGGAAGTGCAGGAAGTGCAACAAGTACATGATAGTCAAAGGAATGTTCCTAAGAAGAATCCTCCTTCTAAAAGGAAACCCACTCCTCAGAAGAAAGTTCCTCTCGTGAAGCCGAACCTATTCTTTCACTTGAACCACAAAGACAAACTTATGGACGAGGAGCTCAAGGCTATTGAATCATGATGAAGAGGTCTCATTACTCGAGAATCGCAAAAGGATGCAAATCCTCGAGAGCAAAACCTCCAAGTCCTCCAACCATTAAAGGAAAGAGAAGACTCAAGAATTGTACCTCGGGATGAAAGCTCAAGAAGAAGAAGAGCAATTGGATCAATCATACGTGAAGAAGTATCAAAATCATCGACATCTTCACAAGGTCAAGAATTTGCTAAAGACCAAATGGGTGGCCCCGAGGTTCAAGTGGTGCCACCAACTCTACACCAACTCCGATGCGGTTAATCAACCCGATAAGGAGTCGGTGCCACCACTCTTCAACAACAACAGACTTTGGAGGATACTATCAATATGACATTGAGGATACTCAGAATCAAAAGTCTAAGGATGAAAAGGATGATTACTGATAAGTCTCTTCTAGATAGTCCGACATTCTCAAAGGAAAACCTCGAAAACTCCTAAGGACCCGAAGTCTCCTCACATCTCCTCATCATCGGATTCTTCATCTCATTCTTCACCACCACCATCCAAGAAGTCAACCAAATCATCATCCAAATCGGTGAAGAAACCACCTAAATCTTGGGTTTCTCAAGCTCATGAACGGATTGCCAAAGTCAGACAACAAGTCGAAAGAAAACGCGCTTAACCTCAAGTTGAATTTCTTTGTCGATCACATACAAAGATCTGCTTAAAGAACATGACAAGATGCAAAAGAAAGGAAGTTTATCCAGAATTCATGAAAGGTCATCGTGAAGAGGAACTGAACGAAATGATTGAAGGTTACACTAAAAAGTACCTTCGGAGATATCATTCCTAAAGTCCAAAAGGAACCGATTCACTAGAAGAGATCATACCCATAAGTCTTCTCACACATCCCTGCCAAGAGAAACTTTTCGATCAACGCCTCCAAACATCGCCGCATTGGTTAAACATACAATGGCCAAAGAAGTTGATCTTTCGATACTGAAAGTTGGTCGCTAAACTAGTGATGCAAATGTCGCCACGATCCGCAATGTTTAATCTTCGGATGAAGCAAAATTTTCCAAGGTCTACTTGATTTTCAACTTCATCATCATGCAAAGAGTTGAAGCGATCCACCCAAACGTCCAAGAGATGACGATAAGGACAAGGATAAGACTCGCACCTAAACGCCGAAGCGATCGGTGAATCTTCTTCGATGCCACCTCCTCCCCAACGGACTTCTTCTCAACAAAGGTCTCCTACTCCCTCTTTCAGTCGATAAACCTCGGGACGATTCCGAGTTACCACCCATGACTCGTAAAATTGGTGATCACTTTGAGTATTCGGTGGTGACGATGAAGAGGTCCTGAGCCCCGACAACAACCCACCTCACCTAAACAAGTGCGAAACCAAAATCATCATCAAGGCCTTCCAAATGAAGAAGACAACTCGATCGACGTCAGTATCATGGCTAGATGACGATAAAACCGCAGAGTTTGAATGGTTCTCTACTTGTTAACGAAACTCCCACCTCAAGAAGGTCAAGAATTGGTAGATGGTTCAACATTGGAGCATGCAAAGATTTTGCAAGAAAAGTTCCATGTGAAGAAGATGACGAAATCGAATTGAAGCGCATCAAGAATGAAGCATTTCTTCTTTTGAAAACAGCTCGGAAAGTGCAATCGAGGTTGAATATCACCTTGAAAACATTGCTCGAGCCATGTCTAACAACATGGATTGGCTCAACCCGAAGCAAACATTGACTTCACTAAACGGACAACCCTCCATATTACACCGATTGGACTAAACCTCTACCAACAATCGGCCAACCGATGAACCAAGGATTCCTTCCGATATTTCTTCAACAAAGACCGAATTTCTTCTCCATGGTGGCGATGGTTCAAGAAAATACACTACATCATTGACACTTCCATTCCCAAGCAGACCATTTACTCGAATCGCATAGCCATCGAGGAACGTGCAACTCACTTGTTCTCCGACAATGTGCAAGCATACGACCGAGATGCATTGTATGGGATTCATCATTGGCCGTAACGCCGACGAATCTACTACCGGCCGCTGGTTCGTAAGTCACAACATGAAGTGTTTAGTACTAAAAGCATCGTGGCCATCCAACATGTTGGTCTTTCATCAAATGGGACTACACCTTCTCAAAGAAGATCATAGTCAAAAGACAAGATGAAAGAGACTATGCATTCTCCGAAGTCGACTTTGAGAATTTGAACATCAACGACATCGAAGACATGTATCTTGCAAAAGTTGCAAGGTCGATGAGACAATTTCCAATCAAGTACAACGTGAATTCATCAACTCACCGCTCATCTTCATCGACGCATAGTCATCAAAGAACGTGTTGAAGATCTTCACCTGGTCGTTGAATCATATCGAAACGTAAACTTCACTCCACCACGCCTGATCTTCCCGACATCAACCACCTTACACAACTTACGCCATCAAAAACCTTTCGCATTGTTTACCGCAGTGAACTTCAACGAACCGCTTAATGGCGTGTAGTGATCTTCACAAATTGGGATCACACCTTGAAGATGGTTAGGGATGGATTGGCTTATCGGTTGAAGGATATACATGATAAGATTGGGAACCCAAAGCGATGGAACCTCGTGAAAGGAGGGATGTGAGAAGGATCATCACCTTGATTGATGAAAGGTTGTTCGAAGGATCGATTGACGCTTGGAGAGCTATGTTGGTGGTCGACTCAGATGAACATTACCGGCTTTCAACGCCTGTGCTCGCACTCTTGAAACATCACCGCACTTCCGGTACTCCTTAATTGGCTTTTCATATAACTTTGGATGTATGATTAAATATGTGAATGGCTTGTGCACACATGTCGATGTACAACCCGTTTTGTCAAGAAAGGACCTCGTGGTACGCCTCAAGGTGCCGCAATCCTTATAAAGGAGCGAAAGCTTCTATTTTTGAGTAAAACCTATCAAACCTTTCATTTCTTCAAGGTTTTGCTCAAAAGAACAAGTACTTCCTCATATGATTTCAAAACCTCAACCGCTTATATCACTAGTTGAGGGGAGTATTTGATGAAAACTTTGTTCAAACAATTGTTCACGTGGTCACTCTTCCCAACACTCAAAATGGTCATATTTATTCTCAAAATGTTTCAAAATAACATCTTATATGCCATTTTGAGGGGAGAAAATATGTGATAAGAAATATGTTTTGTAAAGCAACATGTGCTTGGCTTTCTCGTGCAAAGACTTAACCAATGAATTGACGATCCTTAACCGTTAGCAACTCGAAAAGACTTGTCCGGACGGTAATAATTTCAAGCTAGTTCGCTAGTGATGTAAACGTGTCTCGCAAAGGACTTGTCCGAGTAGAAAGTACCATTCGAGAAACTTTTGATAGACATGAACTCGACGGGTTTGACAACCTCCCGAGGTTTGTCTACACCTTCAAGGTAGTTATTAGAGCTAGTTGTCACCTAAAAGTCGACAATGTAACTCTTTAACTATTCAACGTAACCGTGTCTCGCGGAGATTGTCTATCTTCAGTGGATCAATTCAAAAGTGCGCTTCTTTCCTCACTGTGCATTTAACCATTAAAACTATTAAGCACATGTGGAGGGGAGTATTTATGCAAAACTTATCTTCACAATGGTTCAAACATGTTTTCATCTAAACCCTTTGAGAGATTTTTCATTTACATGGTTTAAATGGCAAACATAGGTTAGTCATGAGTTATAAGGTGACTAAGGTTAGGAATAACTGTCTATGATCCGCCAGAGTCGGAGGGATCTACCCAAGGACACTACCATTAGTTAGTGTTAGAAGTCCTTAGGAATGATTGTAAAAGGAGAAAATGAGAATCGGAGAAAGAAGGAGTTGAAGAATCAAAAGAAATGCAAAGTAAAGGGTGAAAACAAATAGCCTCCAGATTATTCAACTTAGGGCATAACGGGTTCAATTCATATGCTACGGTTGTCACTTAATGACGCCGTATTGAAGATTAAAAGTCGTCATGGACCCAAAGGACGCATGCACTAAACCTTCTTAGCCACTCAAGTTTCTCTCAACGTAAGCTTGTTTCATTCTCACAGGAACCCTACATAAACTATTGGCTTTCTCTTAGAGATCGCCGATATTGAAAAAGGAGACCTCTCCCTAGTCTCCGCTCAGAAAACCAAAACGCACTATTGAGTCTAGAGCCACGAAATTCATCAAAAGATCTCTTAGGAACATTTGACATTTAATCACTTGTTGATCAACAAATAAGATCATCGTGATTCAAGCGGTTCATATCGAGTCCTTCATGCATCTTAGCAATGTCGAGAACATTTATGAGGTTCACATCGCTGATCCTCGGTGATTGAATGGAAACTCCCGCCGTGGTCAACATCAAACAACTCGACAAGCAGTCGCTTGTAACTCCCGTGGATTACGCTTAGTGTGTCTCATACGGTCTACATCAGTGGTGATGCTTCGTACCTCAACGACTCATCTCGAACCGTAGATGTACTTGGTACATCGTGTTATCTCACTTGTGGGACTCGTTCAGAACGGCCTTTGTAAGAATTAGAGTTGTGTTTTCACACTATGCCGTTGACACTCTCAAGTTCTAACTTATAAGTGCCGGGAACCGCTTATTACTAACCGCTTGAAATGTTTTCTTTATGGAAGCTCGAGCGGGATGATCGTCTTTGATTCTCCACATGCTCACGCCAACATCATCACTAATGGAAGTTTTATTCTAAAGCAACACAATGTCATAATGATTCTTCATCAACCAAAGAATCTACAAAGTTAAAGACTTAAAGAACTTCATCGAGATTGATTTCCAACGCCAAAGAGTGTGAGCATGTTGAAGAATGACGTGAGACACCGGAGCAAACAAGGCACTGATGCGATCGATGCGAACAACAACATACTATCACTTTCACCACAAAGAACAATGATCAAAGAACAAAGTCAAAGATGACGTCAAAGCATAACTGTTCAAAGATAACGATCTCTACACCGGAGAGATTGTTCGAATCAAGACAATTCCTCTCACAAGAAAGAAGAATGTCGAAGATCGTCACGCTACTATTACATCAACGCCTTCACCGCTTATATTCATATATACTTGAGGGGAGATTGTTGGAATCACTCCTAAACTATTATTCAAGTATTTATATTTCATATGTAATAGGTAGCTTTATTATGGCCTTTATGTTTGTTTAAGGTCCAGCTTATGTAGAAGGCCCATGTCGAGGCCCAAGCCCAATAAGGAATAGGGAAGGAGAGGAGTGTTGCCCTAGCTCCTTGCCTATAAATATAAAAGTTATTCTATTACCTACGCCTAAACCCTCATTTGAGGGTTGTGTTGTTCAATCGTTATTCTTTCTTATTACTCTAGCCCTCCAAAATTATGCTAGTATATACCAATAAATTAATAAAGTTACATATATTGTGAAGTGGTTTGCATTTTTTTATATGTTCAATCGCCTTATCTCTTTCTCTATAAGCTTGTATAATAGAAGTAAAATACCTAGTGACCTGTTGAAAGAAAATATTCAAGCATCCGACAATCAAACGGTATTAAGCTTGAAAGACCGCTATCATATTATGTAAACCTTGAGCTTCCGTAGTATTCTACTTCCGTCACCAGTTGGTTACGAGCAATTTGTACAAAATAATGCACACCCATACTCCGCAGTCACCATACAACTCCGATTGTTTTAGTACTTTTGGACACTTGTATGTGATTTTATAATCCCCCGGTGATATGCCCTTACTATGCAGTACCCCAGCGTTTGTTAGGTACGATTTAAGCTGTGTTTGTAACTTTCTCTTGGAACCTCGCAACCACCGTTCACCTCCTCAACTCCAATGCGGATATGGAGCTCACAGAGTACCCAGTGTTTTGTATTTTCATTCATGGGAAATTACACCTGATATATAAAACAAATGCAGGATATTATAAGTTATTTATAACAGTAGTGGTATATGTACTGTAAGAGTCTACCAAAATGACCTTTGCAACATCTCGCCAAGCCACAGGGTATGTTGTGCCATCTGAATAAGTGGTAGGCATGTTGCCACCTAGGATTTGATTGCAAAAGTACACCGCCAAAGCCCAATCTGCATCACCGGTCTAAACAACCACATCAATTCAACCCAAGCATCCAAGTGTCATGGACGGATAAAGCAAATCAAAATCTGTAAACATTCGTTTCATAAGTAACAAAATGAAATAATAAAAAGTGTAGTAGACCACTAGGCATCGTTTACTCACTAACTCATTAAGCTACCCACGGCAGATTCAACACATGCCAAGGCTACCCAAAATTCCTATAAGCAATAACCGCACCGAGCCCCAAGGAAACCTATAAAGTAATGGTTCTTTAAGCTTCAAATACTTATGAAGGTAATCATGAACAAAGAACCTTCTTCTTGTTGCATTTCGGTGTCGTAAAAGTTCCTAAAAATAAATATATTCAATAACATACACACAATGATAATGATGTTATTGGATTAACAAAGAACCTACCTCTACAAACGGTTCAATTGTGGGCGAATAGAATCGACTAACTGGACACGCTCGGGTTTCGGATGTTTCAAAACAAAGTTGAAAGATAAGCGTAAAAATATAAAAAAGATTCGCTTCGCCATAATTTAATAAGGTGATGTACATCCGAAATGGCAATGGATAATAGCCTCATTAATGACACCTGCGATCTTGTAACACGGCGACAAGGAGTAGGCGATGTTTTGATATCCCATTTTCCGAATTGACAGACCCAAACAACCTCGCGTAAGTTTGTACAATCGCCTTCTTTATTGAGGTTGTCGTTCAATTTTACTCTCTTTCTTTTGTTCGTATTCATATCGAAGAAAAGATCTTCCAATAGAGGTTTGTCATTAGGACCTACCACATTTGCAAATGACACTTTGTTGGGTTTAACCTGAGATTCAGGGGCTTCAACGTCTTTCTTTGTTGTTGTATCTTCTAGGCTAACCACAGAAACATCATTGTTACTGGATTCAAGGCCAACAAACGAATTTTTGTCAACCACATCCCCTTGTTGATCATCACAATCCATTAAATCTAAAGACGGAAGACACAATTTTGTATCGACGCTTTTGTTGACATTATCTTGGGAGGAAACAGGTGTGTCATTTTGGCCAACCACATTAACATATGGCAGGTTGTTGTCTTTAAACTGACATTTGAGAATATAGTATGTTACAAAACAACACATTAAACTATTTTATTTATCGGCGATGTTTTACTGAGAATGTAGATACCTCATGAGCTTTGTTGGTGGGTGTTCCTACTTCTGTCTGCACACAATCAATATTGCTAACGGGTTCAGGTTGGCAAGCCAATTGTTTCTAAACCACATCTTGTTGTTCGTTATCACAATCCAATGCATCTAGAGAATTATCACCGAAACTTTTCATCATTTATGTAAGACGACCAATCATTACCACAATCCGGTTCTCGCTGAATTTTAAATATATATGCATAAGTAGGGACGTATATAGTCGATATTTAAATCAGAATTGAAATATAACGTACAATAATGGGGTCACCGGGTATTTTATTTTCCTCTTTAGGTGCAACTGTGGAAGTTGAGTACTACTTTCACCTCCATATTCCATAAGTTAGCCATTTTGGGTCATGGCACAAGCTTCAACAAGCATACCAAGGTTACATGGTTGCGTTTCTTTAAGCCCATCATCATTGTCAATGTCCGTTGCATGGTCCGCATGGACAACCTTATCCCCATTAGGGCCTACAATATGAGACGACGTGGCCCAGATCGACCAATGTTTGATATAAGTGTGGACACGAACGATTATTTGAGTTTGGTATAAACATTGGAGGTAAACTGAAAAGTAAATACAAACCTTCGGATCATCGGGAGTAACGTCGTGGCGTTTGTGGTGGCACAACTTTTAGTATGTTCAGGATCAACAACGAACATAATTATTAAGACCCAATAGTTCTTGTACTTTTGAAAGTCACTTTTCACACATAAACACATCAAGTACAAAAGGTGTGTTTCGACCGAATGAATGCCGTTTTCTATCATCAAAACTTTTTTTCCAAATCCAAAGAACTCACAAAATAGACCCCTGTCGAATGAGTAGTTCTGTTTGTGCAACATTTAAATTGAAATCGTCCATGCACAAGTTTAAATTGAAATCGTCATGAATTCATTTGAATGCTCTGCAGCCTTGTAACCATCGTCCTGCCTCGGAGCAGACAAACCATCTATAAATTGGCTACTGGCAATACACCACGGTTGCTTCATTTCACTTGTGTTGCGAAAGTTCAAGAATGGGAGTTGAATCCTAACAACAACAACAACAACAACAAAAAAAATAATAAAATAAAATAAAATTAAAATAAAAATTAAACTACTCATATATTGTGAACAAATTCGGTACAAGTTAGTGGGTCAACAATGTAAGATCGTGTGATGCATACCGATCCAAAGAGGTTACAACAATCCGGTTTCAAACTTTGAAAGTCCCGACCAAGCAAGACCACGTGGAATGATCTTATTGTCTTTCACCCACCAAAGTGAGCTTTTAGGATAAGTCTCCAAAATCTAAATCTGTAATAGCCACAACTGTCATCTTTAAAACGTGTACTTATGCAGCTATCGTTTTTGAAAATGTTTCAAGGTTTACCAAAGTAAAGGTCACCTGTTTAGGATGAAACAATACCTTTATGGTTACAATTTAAAAAATAAATCACAAACTAAAATGTGTTATAACATTTTTGTTATATAAATTACGGGTAACTTTTATATTACTTGTATACAGAACAAAACACCAGCATTTCATAACAATAAAACAACAACATTAATTTTAGGTACTTTTGAAACGAATAAGTAATAGCATAACAAAATAGAATCAAAAGCTTTTAATAACCTGTTTTTGTAAAGAAATATGTTATCAAAGCTAGACATTCATACATTAGTACAAACTACTGAGAATTCTAACCTTGAAAGCCCAAGCGAACCCGTATAGATTGTATGTGTAATCGAACTTTGGGTTTTTTTTTTCAATTTTAACAAATGATTTTTCTCGTGAATATGAACAATATTGATGGTCCTTTGATAAAATTTATGCCACATATATTCACCCCAAGGAAATACATACCGTGCTTCAAAATTATCAACCAAGGACAATAAGTGATTATGGATGCAATTCTGTCTTCTTTTCCCATAAACACCAAATTGCGAGATACCAGCAGACACACCCTAACAAAGATCCTCATCGAAAGAGATAACCACCTTTTCCCATCCTTTTTCCGTCATTAACAAGTTCCAAAAGATCAATTGCATGTACATTTGTTATACCATTACTCTTTTTAAGGAAATGCACGATCAAAAAATGCGCTAGATCGTTTAATAGGTTTTGAAACTTTGCCAAATCGAAACCCCATTATCGGACAAAATTCTTTCCGCCAAACCTTTACGAATGATCCCCAATTTGGAATTTTAGTGGAGGGAATCGGAGAGATGTTAGAAACATATACCTAGTGTTGCAAAACATAATGCATCGAAGGCATTCATTATCGCATCGACTTTATATTCAACCATGGACCAAATATCGTTTGCACCGAACAACCTTTCGCGGTTTTCATTCTTTGACAAACAGAGTTTAATATCTGGCAAAGAACTTCAATGTAGAACGAATCATGATTTTACAATTGTACAACTTTAATTTTGTCATATGGATTTATAGAGTAAAATTATATAGGGTTTAGAGGTTTTGTGAATAAGATGTAGTTTGTGAGTGTGTGCGGCGTGATGTAGAAGAAGACGTTTAATTGTAGAAGTCATTAGAAATTGTACAAGAAGATGTTTGATTGTGTGTGTCTTGTGCGTGATGTTGTGTGTTATTATTATTAGTTTTATAATACAACCAGTGTAAAATGACCATATTATCCTCGTGTATAAATACAAGTTGCCCAATATTATATAGTTGCCCGAAAATACAATTTGGTTGCCCAACAAACAATACCTTATAATACATGACATATACTCTCAAAATACGTACTTTGGTCATACCTTTGTCGGACACATGGCACCCCATGGTTGGATACCAGAAAATCGCTGGGCAACTGGTCCATTTTCATTCGGCAAAATAGCGTGGTCCGGAAAGTGATAAGCCTCAAGGCGCGCGGTCTATTTGACTAATTTTCCCTATAAACAATCATAAAGAATATCAAAATATGAAGACTGAAATAAGAAACCTCAAATGTGAAAAATATATATGAAAATTGTGTAGCAATAACAAAATGGCCATTAAACATTATACATTTAAAGTATGTAAGGAACTTTTATGTAAAGCACGTTAGTAGTGTAGTTTGTGTAGTTTTCGTTTTTGCCTCAAGCCTGCAACATAGAACCTTTCATCCTTTCTTTCTCTTCATTCTTGAAATGGCCACGAAAAGCTGCGTGTCGGAAGAAAACACTCGAGTCTTATTCTTTTAAGCCCTTTTAACGTTTCCATGTCTTTAGCTCAATCATAAAATAAAGATAACATGGAGCATCAATGTAGTAAAGTCATTAAAAAATAGCAACGAAATGAAGACATGCTTCAGCACACAAACAAAACAATCAACATATACAAATTTAAGGAGTTTCACATAATTGCTCAGGTAGCAAATATATTAGACTAAAATATGATTTTGTGTAGCCACGTAGAAAAGTTGGCTTATAGTCCAGCCCCAGGCATGTAGTGAGATAAAGCATTCTGACATTGAAAAAAAGTTTACCTACTACAATGGAAGGGATAGATCAAATGGTGTATAGCTTCAAAAGCAAGTGTTAGTAAACAATATATGCAAAAAAACAGTGTCAGTAATTACTACATGTACTCACAACCATAAAGTAACAACTTGATTTGGAGGTCTCTTCAAACCATGGTGTAAGGTTCAATTTGTGGTTTGGATGGCCAAACAGGATGTTTGAAATACTTGATTAGTCAATATAGCTTTAAGTGAAAGAAATACTTGTTTGATTGAAGCAAAAACCTCCTCTCGATTAACACGGCTACACAAAATTGTTTGATATCAACCATTTACTAACGAATAGGTTAATTTAGATTGTGTTAAATCTTAAACGGATCAGATACAAGTAGCCAAAATGGGAGTAGTATTGTATTAATACATTTACTATAGTCATAACTGAAACAATAGACATACTACAATAATATCTAAGAAATGGACAGGAAGTGCTAACGGGTTGAACATGGACCGGCCCATTTCAATAAGTACTAAAAATTCTTGTTTCAAGACAAATATGTTTTGACTCGTTAGTCCACTACCCATCTCACACATCGTGCCATCGGGGAGACTAATGTTCCAAGAAAGATTTGTATAACTCTTGAATACTATTATTACCTGATGTGGTCGTAACCTTGCTCCATTGTAATGTTTCACCATCTTCAAACTGTAGGGTAAGAACACCCCCAGAGTCGAGCTAAATAGAACGCCCCCAAAATTTGCCCTTGAGATTGGAATTCGCCTAGAATTTCCCGCCTCTGCCCTCGCAGTGAAGCCAACAATCATACGGAGGTGACATACCTAAAGAAAGATCATCAAAAAATAACTACATTAATCTTTTTTTATCGATGTAACAGACCTTAAATGCAGAAGCGACTTTTATTTCTATATAGTAATCCAACAATGTGTAGCAAGAATAAAAAGAAGATCTCGTATCGTGTGTTTACAATTGTCGCTTCATGCTTAAACAAACATTTACCTTTTTAGAAAAGAAACTGTAGGCCCTTATCAATATAGTTTTCCCCATAGGTCTCCCCAAGGAGAGGATTAAAGGGTTTGCATTGTCGACCCTCAGTTGATTCATAACCAGAAATAACAAAAGCTACAATGCTTAGTATTCTCATTAAATCAGTCCCCTCCATGAGTAAGAAGTTTGAGATCAGTACTCAATAGAACTTCAAAAGAAAATGTAATATGAACCTCCTTTTTAATACCAAGAGCAAATGTCAGAAGGCGTAAAAGTTAAACCAAAAGCAAACGGTTACTCGTTAAATGAAGATTGGAAATTTCGACAATTATCTTGAGAGCAATTGCTAGTACAGAACCATACTCAATGAAATTGCCATGAATAAGCATAGTTTAAGTACCAAAATTATAGGTCGTTTTATACTAAGGATACTGAAATTATCATAATCTACATAATAGTCATCTTTGATGACCACCACGTCCACTGCGGGCACAAATTAACTCCTATCAACATTGCAACTGTGTCTATTTATCTACCTACAAATAAAAATCTAAGACAACTCTTTGAGCCATGAACCACAAATTAACTATACTTTCATTTATATGTAGCAAGTACAAACAAAAGTGGATTATTTCCATGTAACAACGTACACCTCAATAATCTTGTTTTATCGTGTGCGAAAGTCGTGACATAGATAGTACTTAAATATAAGTGGTTTGACTCTTTTATTAAAATCAAGAACTATGAAGGATAGATCATCATATCCATAAGTCATTAAATAAAATGAGCAATTAAAAAAACAAACCTGCACTGCCCAACAGTGACATGGTCACCCTTTTTCACACGGAAACATGGTGAGATGTGAGCAGGGATATTGGAGTGTCTCTTCTCATGTATGTATAAATCAAGTCGATGTAAACACAATTAGATACCACAATAGAGTTTTTCGCGGTTCATATAGTAATAGTCTTGCCATATCATTTACCTATGGCATGTTCTTGACATAAAAAAGATAGTCCCTTCCAACGATAATAGTCCCTACCATCTTAGTAGTGTGGCATGTACCAGCAAGGATACGACATGTAATGAAAACATCACCGGCGAATAGGCGCTTCTTGTCAATGTAAGTACCTAAAACAAACAAATCCCAATGAATTAAGTGCATCGAATAAAATAAAATAAACAAATAAAATCACAATGAACAATAAATAAAATAAATATGTTTCAAAAAAAATATTAACACGTAGATAACCAAAATATCGTTAAATACCATTGTTTTATTCTGTCAATGGAATGAATTTTTGGGCAAGCAGATTAATATCAACAACTTGCATTAAAAAAGATCATATGCCCACTTGTTTCGCCTAATGGGCTTACCAAGCTGAACTTATTGCTTATTTAAGTTCTTAGCCTAAAATTGATAAGTTATAAACATAAAAAAAATTGACCTTTCAGGATTTACTAAAATTAAATAAGCGCAAATGCTTTAAAAATAAGCCAAGCTAAACACTCCTAACAGTAAGATCGCAAAGTGTGTTTCCTAGTCTGCATACCATAACAAAATATAAATTGAACAAATGAAAGGGATTAAAAAAAGAAAAAACATGTAACATAACAAAATCTATACAATATGTTAAACAATAAATTGTATGACAACAAACTCAATTGCCACAATACATATATATGATCACTTAGTCAAAGTGTCAGTAAACAATTACATATGCAGTAGTTGCTACTTGCTATTATCAATATCAAAACATGAACCAACCAAAGAAATACAACTTCATGTAAAAATGGATGATACAACTTTGATTTGAAAGTGAAAAATCAGTTTATAAATTGCAAAAACTTACCATGAATCATTAAAATTTAATTTTTTGGAAAATAATGTTTCATGGATCGAATGAAAAGATTAACTTAGACGGAAATTGAGAATCAAACATACCTTACAATGATGTTTGATTGTGAATCATCAGTTCGACCTATGAATCATCAACCGGAAAATTGTTATTTTAGATCACACGAACACATCCCGATAAAATAAATCAATCAATTTAAAAATTAAAAACAAACCTGGCTAACATCATTTGAAATCGAACTGTACAATCACAAACCGTCATTAGTAATGGTTAAAAAACAATAAAATTGAGTAATTGAATTCACCCAGCCAAAATCGTGATCATATGTATTGTGGCGATTGTTTTGATTTGGGTGGAGGCGATAGATTATTTTGCTGTGATAAATCACGATTTAGATTTGGTTATTCGGTTTAGGTTGAATTAGGAAGCTGATAATGGTTGTATTAGTATATCAATTTGGGTTTGCACTCGTATATCACAACTGATGGCTTGGTCTAATGGTTGAGGGCCTTAAGTGTGAATGATAAAACCAGGGTTCGATCCTTGCACATGAATTGTTTTTTACTTATTTTACCGGATAATATGCCTCGTCACCATTTCCACCTCATCAAAGGATGCGCCATGTCAACATTAAAGTGACGTGTCAGCATTAGTGACGTGTCAGCATTAGTGACGTGTCATATGTAGTCCCATATATATATATATATATATATATATATATATATATATATATATATATATATATATATATATATATATATATATATAGATTTTATAGATTTTAGATTGTGAAGATTGAGAAGTAATTTTAACCATTAATCTCACTAAATCAAAATAAGGGTATAATGGGTATTTAGAACATGAAATTTAATTTTCTATGCGTTTTTTTCATGCTCCTACAAATTCTATTGATAGTAACTACCTTATTCATCATGTGACCATCATTTTTTGATTTCTTTTTTCTTCACTACGTCAACATCATTGCATATACTAATTGCTTTGTTCTTATCTTTTTCTATTTAATTTAAAGATTCATTACAAGAGTAAAGATTCAACTTCTTATATGAACTTTATTTACATTAGTTCGAAGAGACGAACAATTATTCTCAATACTGAATCGTAAAATCATTTTGTTGGATAACCATCTCATAAGTGTTATAGAATTTCATTGACAAAATATGAATCGTTATATTAATATCGAATAATAACGCACTAGTAAATCTTTACTTATACTAGATATTGAGTAAGTGAATCGATATCCAATGACTCAAGAACAACCCCATTACGTAAGTTAATGATTCACTAATACGAGTATGATTCAAAATAAAAAATAACAAGTTTGATTCACCTACTGAATTTTATTTTTGATTCAAAATATGATTCAAAATAACATACGAAAGAAGTACTAACTTATTAGAACTTATTAGAAAAGTTCATATTAACAAGTTTTTTTAATGAAAAACCATCATATTCAATAATTCAAAACCCACAACATATACGTAAGGTCATGTTAAGAAAAATCTAAAGGATATAAATCATAAAAAAAATGAATCATATATTTTAATAAGATTGCCATATTTAAAAAAAAAAAAAAATTGAATCATAAAGTTGCCAGATAAGTTTACTTAGATTTGCTATTACAATTACAAATGAAAGTAATTTGGTTGATTCAAAAAAAAAAACTTTGATTCAAAAAAAAAAAAAAAAAAAAAAAAAAACAACTTTGGAGTGCGTGGAAAACCATAAACAAATTGCTACTACCTTTTTAAATATAAAAACATGGACCATAATTTTAGGAGTTATTATATTTCAATCACACCCCAAATTACTGCTTTGCGTGAATGGAATTCGGGATTGACCGTCATAGCATCACAATCACAAGTATATTGAACGACCTAAAGTGTCGCTTTGGAAAATACATCGCTCGATTTATTAAAATAATCGAGTATACAAAGTAGGTCCCAAATGAAACCAATTTGTGCGGAAATAAGTTTGTTACAATACAAACGATGTTTTAAAGTAAGTAAAACTCAAGTGAGACGCGTCGTCATCACGACTCCATGATGTGTCCCAATGCGTGCCATGAAGTGAATGCCTTAGATACCGAGATTAAAACATGCTAAAAGTGTCAACACAAAGGTTGAGTGAGTTCATAGAGTTTGTTTTGAAATGTAAAGCCTTCCAAAATTTGTTTATGCAGCTAAGGCATTGTAAATCGTTGAAATGTAAAGACTTTCAAAATCGTTTATGTAGCAAAGGCATTGTAAATCCACTCAGTTCCAAGTCCCGCCTATACAAAACTTGCAACCTGTGTGTTCACAACCCACTGCCAGAATGTGTGTAGTTTATGTTCCAAACATATGATGTCAAATGAATTCACAATAGTACCAACTCGACGTAGAACAATAGCACTTAATCCATAGCACATAAGCAATAGCACCTAACTCAATGTATATCAGTAGTCAACTGATTTAGAACGTTATACGACGAAGTACCGTAGCACGCAAACAAGAACAATTTATATAGTATAACCTTTGATTTAGAAACAATGGTACTCATGATAAATTTAAAGTACTTATGAACGCAAATGAAAACAGTTTGAGCATGTATCTCCCCCAAAACAGTTATGAAAACAAGTAAAAGTAGGGGCTACGAAACTCACAGTAATCCTTAAATTTAAAGTACTTATGAACGTAATGAAAACAGTTTGAGCATGTATCTCCCCAAAGAGTTTAATAACAAAGATTAAAACAAGAAAAGTGGGGCTATGGAACTCACTTGGTAAACCGACGAGATGACAAGAGTGAGTACACCGAGGTATAATGAGATGCGTTATCCGCGACCTATGACGAATGATATGATATGTCATGAGTTGCAATGTAATGTTATGCATGCACTTCAGATGTTATTTATACCATTTACGGGTTTTGAAAATATTACTCGTCGTTTAAAAATACTCTTTTGACGCCTCGACCAATCAAAAATGATTTTACATGTTTTACGTCAAAATGTCATCCTACAATGGTTTTATAATGATTTTGGTGAAATTACCATTTTCATCGCAAAACAATGTCGTCGGAAAACCATGAAATCAACAAAATGACTTTGGAAAACTAGTCAGAAACGGTGTACGCCGATCGTTAGAGAACGAACTCGACGGTTTTGGAAAGTTTGTATCGATATCTAAAAGTTTCAGTTCAGGAGTTTTCGTCCAAAAGGTCTCGATCATAAAGATATCCAAGGCTCAAGATGGTGGTTTTGTGAATTGTGTGCGTAAAATGAGTTTCGCCAATGTTTGAACATCCGTAAATAATTTATTATGTCTCCGCTTGACAAACGGCTTTTTGTTTTGAAAAATATGGCCGATGAACTTGATTTTACTAGAAGACACTTCGTTATAAAAGTTTTGCATCATGGGTAAAACCGCCGCAAACATGGACGATATAGCTAATGAAAACTTGTTACGTCAAAAATAATATAATTTTCGAAAAATAATACTTACGGCAACTTTATGAAAACGGCCATATATTTGTCGCTTTAACTCCGCTTTCACGTAAAATATGTCCTTAGCTTCGTATCAAGTAAACTAATATATTTTTGAGAAGTCGAAATAATTTGTGAAGCTTAAGGCTCGTTTTGACCCGAAATATGTAAAACTGAATGCTGTCTTTTCGTAAAAATATACTTTTCGTCGCCAAACTTTAAAAATTCACCACGGCTTCGTTATAACTCCGTTTTTATCCGTTCAAGCGGCCACGGATTCGTTTTAAAGTATATTTTCTAATTATCAAGGCCAAAAGGTCGTACCATCAGTGGGTTTTTCCAGAAATTCGTTTTAAGGACAGACCCTAAAATAGAGTTTACGAAAATAGTTTTTCTCGGACAAAACCTATTCTAATCCCTTCAAATCAACTCCAAAGCTAATCTAATCCTACCATACACCTTCTTAGGGTGTCATGGGTTCCTAATCACCATCAATACCAAAGAATACCATGGGAGTAATTATAGGATGACTATATTGTATATATAACTTAAAAATCGAGAAATAAATGGTATAAACTACATAACATGCATATAAGCTCCAAAATGATAAGAAACATATGAAATGATAAGGAAACTTAAAATGATAAGAATATGCTTACTAGTGAAAATGAAGAGGTGTAAGTAACAAGGATTAACTTAAATATCCTTGGTTTTTATTTCAAAACCATGAAAAGGATATAAACTAGGTTGAAATAACACTTGAAGTTGCAAAAATCTTTGATCCTTGGTTGATCTCTATGTGGCGGTTCTTGATGAGCAAAAGAGAGAGAAAGTTTGTTTTACACTTTAAGAAAATGAGATGTGTGTGAAGAATTTTGAGTGTAAGACTTTTGTAGCATGTGAAATTATTAGAAAACATGAACCATGCTTCATTTAATACAATCCTTCACTTGGGCGTTTTTATGGATCTTGGTTCCCTATATATATTATTTTTTTTTTTTTTTAAATCTTGTATAACTTGTATATATTTGTATATTATTTGATACAAAATGTAAGTAAAACAAAGTTAGATTGAAGTGAAGGGAAGTTTTTGGTACAAGTAACTTTTTAATAAATCAAACTAGAATGTAATGAGGTAATAAAAATTGTAAAAATACTTTCCTTGTGAAAATCGGGTGATAAAATAATTATCGTAAGATTTTTAAGAAAACGACATAATAATTAAACGTTAACGATTAAAATACCAAATAAATTTGAAACACTAGGAAAACTAAAAATATAGTTTTTATGAACTAAATATAAGTTTAAAAATACCTCGGATCATTTTTGAAAGTAACGGGTTAAATAATCAAAATAAAAATTACGCGTTGAAGGGTGAAATGAAATGTCGTGCATGAACTAATGAAATGCACATGATGTCAATGATATGTAGACTAATCATAGTCCATATGAAATGTACGTGATGTCATGATCATGAATTCGCCGCTAAACCTCCAAGGTTACGCGATTTGAAACAAGTAAACCAAGTTTACTAAAATGTTGAAATAATGAGACATGAACGGTGTCGAGACATGACCCGAAAGTACGGGTTGTCACATTCACCATCAAAAAGGAATTCAGTCCCCGAATTCAATCGTTGTTAGGTCTAACGGGTTTAGGGTTTGATGTAGCAAACTTTCCCATTCCCGAGCAAAACCCTCAAAGGACTTTTGGTAACCGATTTTACTTAATCTCACAACTCATCAAACAAGAACTGTCATGAGATTAGGCTAAATCGGTTTAGGTAACAACTTGTTTCTAGCTCGATCTTTGCAACTCATCAAACAAGAACTCCACGCGGATCAAACCGAAACAAGTGGTTTGAAGAAAATCTTTTGAAAATTTGGCTCGATTACGGAATTGCTTACTCATATAAGACTACTACTCCCTTCATTGCATGATTCTTCCTGAATTAGACATAGGTGATCAGGCTATGTATAATTTAGGAGTAACTATGCAATGCTTGGACTAATCGACTCATATGTTGTTTGGTGTTGAGTCAACCGATGTTAAAATTGTGATGAACATCGAGGAGAGAAGACATGGAGATGTGTCGTTAAAATGATAGTTAAAGTAACAAGAATAAAGACCCACGTAAATGATAACAAATCGGAAAGAAGATAAAGTACGATAGATGAGAATATTTTACAACGAGTGGTTTAGCAAAAGTAGTACATCATTAAGTTATAAAGTTTCGAATACGATGAAAGACATAAACTTAGTACGACATAATACATAAGGAGAAATAAGACTATTAGTTTCCGAACTTCTTCAGTCTTCCGCGTCGTTGATACCTTGACGAGTTCCTTCTAACATATATACATTCCCATGAGCACCTTCAACTTGTTGACCTTGTTTTTGAGGACATTGATTCCGATAGTGTCCTTGCTCCCCACATCCGAAGCATGTGACTACGGCTTTGCCCTACAGCCTTAGCAAGGTGTCCTACTTTATGACAAATAAAGCATATACCACATGGACCATTATGATGTAGCGTGCATTGGTGGCATCTCGGTAAGTTTCTGCATAAGCTCTTCCCTTGTTGGTGCAAAGAACATAGACCCCGCGACTTCTTGTCTTCTATTATGTTGTTGGTGATGGTTAGTGTTATGGTTTTGGTTGTCGTTATCATAACCTTCCGGTCATTTTCCCATTTTCTTTGTTGTTGTTGATTTGGTTATCGTCATTGTTGTTGTTGTTTTGGTCATTGTTGTAGTTGGTGCGGTTGTTGGGGTTGTTGTTGTTTCGGTTGGTGTTGGTGTACTTACCTCGCTTCACCACTTGTGCCATCAACTTCGAGTAACTCGAATAGCTTCCTCGATTGTTTGTGGATCAAAAGATGTCACATCTCCTTGAATGACCTCGGAAGTCCTCCAATAAAAGCCTCTAGCAACTTTTCATTATCGTAAACCATCGACGGGCATAACGCGCTAATTCTCGGAATCTCCGAATGTATGTGTCAATGTCGCACCCAATCGTGACCAATTCATAGAACTCCGCTCCAACTTTTTGATTGCTCGAGGACAAAACTTTAGTTACCAAACCCTTGAATTGCTCCCAAGTAAGCTTAAAAGCATTCTCCATTCCAATCGGTTGAGCGATGAATTCCACCATGACAACGCTCCATCGAGTAAAGTACTCGTAGCATACTTAACCTTCATCATCATCCGGACAACACAAAGCAAAAATACCGACTCCAACTTTTCAAACCATCTAACCATTGTCAGTAGCTCCTCGGTACCTCGGAACTTAGTGGGTTCAAGACTTTTGAAATCTTTGTACGAACATTTCTTAACTCCGGATCCTCCCAAGATTTCCAAGAATAGTAGCAAGCCTTGCGGCTACAAAGAAGAGTCATGACCTCGGCGGCAGCAGCCCACCGCCCTTTCGCTTCTTAAAGCATTAGCAATGCTATCATTCACCAACTTTTGAATTGTTGCTTGGGTCATTTCAAATTGTGGCTTTCTTCGTGCCATATCTTCTTCAAAACAAGAGGAAATGTGAGACGAGTCAAAATCCGATGTTAATAATAAACGCTCCAAAGAATTGCGATAAGTAATGATAAATTTGAGGTTATGTTTCGAAATGATCGACGGTTTCCGAAAAGATGGGTTATGAGGTGTTGTAAGTGCTTCAATGTATGATGGTTTAGAGACTTAATGTGTGAATGAAGTGTAACTCGACATGTTAGTGGTGAAACAAAGGAGTGAGAGTGACTTTGCCCTATATAAAGGTTTATCTCGGTATTCGACGTTATCGGTGATGAATCAGCTGATATAAAATTGTGATAGGGAATGACAAGGAATTCACCACATTAGGGTATGAGGAAATGATAATGGGATGGGCATTTAAGGGCATCCATGTGACAATCATTTTGAAATGAAAGTAAATAACTCGAAAATGTACGTAAAAACCGCATGTAAAGTGAACATTCACTTATGATGAAATGATGAGATGCTATGATAATGTAGTTATAGTCTAGGTCAATGATGCAACCTAGTTCTCTATAATCAAGCTCGATGCCAATCACACACCCCAAATTACTGCTTTGCAATGAATGGAATTCACGGGATTGATCGTCATAGCATCACAATCACAGTTATATTGAACGACCTAAAGTGTCGTTTGGAAAATACATCGTTCGATTTATTAAAATAATCAGAGTATACAAAGTAGGTCCCAAATGAAAACCAATTTGTGCGGAAATAAGTTTGTTACAATACAAACGATGTTTTAAAGTAAGTAAAACTCAAGTGAGACGCGTCGTCATCACGACTCCATGATGTGTCCCAATGCGTGCCATGAAGTGAATGCCTTAGATACCTGAGATTAAAACATGCTAAAAGTGTCAACACAAAGGTTGAGTGAGTTCATAGAGTTTGTTTTGAAATGTAAAGCCTTCCAAAATTTGTTTATGCAGCTAAGGCATTGTAAATCGTTGAAATGTAAAGACTTTCAAAATCGTTTATGTAGCAAAGGCATTGTAAATCCACCCGGCCCAAGTCCCGCCCATACAAAACTTGCAACTGTGTGTTCACAACCCAACGCCGAAATGTGTAGTTTATGTTCCAAACATATGATGTCAAATGAATTCACAATAGTACCAACTCGACGAGAACAATAGCACTTAATCCATAGCACATAAGCAATAGCACCTAACTCAATGTATATCAAGAGTCAATCGATTTAGAACGTTATCTGACGATCGGCACCGTAGCACGCAAACAAGAACAATTTATATAGTATAACCTTTGATTTAGAAACAATGGTACTCATGATAAATTTAAAGTACTTATGAACGCAAATGAAAACAG
This sequence comes from Chrysanthemum lavandulifolium, assembly GCA_022545495.1. Lineage (NCBI taxonomy): Eukaryota > Viridiplantae > Streptophyta > Magnoliopsida > Asterales > Asteraceae > Chrysanthemum > Chrysanthemum lavandulifolium. The sequence goes on along the minus strand of CM040241.1, from coordinate 134,493,633 downwards.
TTTGAGCATGTATCTCCCCAAAACAGCTTATGAAAACAAGTAAAAGTAGGGCTACGAAACTCACAAGAATCCTTAAATTTAAAGTACTTATGAACGTAAATGAAAACAGTTTGAGCATGTATCTCCCCAAAGAGTTTAATAACAAAGATTAAAACAAGAAAAGTGGGGCTATGGAACTCACTTGGTAAACCGACGAGATGACAAGAGTGAGTACACCGAGGTATAATGAGATGCGTTATCCGCGACCTATGACGAATGATATGATATGTCATGAGTTGCAATGTAATGTTATGCATGCACTTCAGATGTTATTTATACCATTTACGGGTTTTTGAAAATATTACTCGTCGTCGAAAAATACTCTTTTGACGCCTCGACCAATCAAAAATGATTTTACATGTTTTTACGCCAAAATGTCATCCTACAATGGTTTTATAATGATTTTGGTGAAATTACCATTTTCATCGCAAAACAATGTCGTCGGAAAAACCATGAAATCAACAAAATGACTTTGGAAAACTAGTCAGAAACGGTGTACGCCGATCGTTAGAGAACGAACTCGACGGTTTTGGAAAGTTTGTATCGATATCTAAAAGTTTCAGTTCAGAGTTTTCATCCAAAAGGTCTCGATCATAAAGATATCCAAGGCTCAAGATGGTGGTTTTGTGAATTGTGTGCGTAAAATGAGTTTCGCCAATGTTTGAACATCCGTAAATAATTTATTATGTCTCCGCTTGACAAACGGCTTTTTGTTTTGAAAAATATGGCCGATGAACTTGATTTTACTAGAAGACACTTCGTTATAAAAAGTTTTGCATCATGGGTAAAACCGCCGCAAACATGGACGATATAGCTAATGAAAACTTGTTACGTCAAAATAATATAATTTTCGAAAATAATACTTACGGCAACTTTATGAAAACGGCCATATATTTGTCGTTTAACTCCGCTTTCACGTAAAATATGTCCTTAGCTTCGTATCAAGTAAACTAATATATTTTTGAGAAGTCGAAATAATTTGTGAAGCTTAAGGCTCGCTTTTGACCCGAAATATGTAAAAACTGAATGCTGTCTTTTCGTAAAAATATACTTTTCGTCGCCAAACTTTAAAAATTCACCACGGCTTCGTTATAACTCCGCTTTTATCCGCTCAAGCGCCACGGATTCGCTTTTAAAGTATATTTTCTAATTATCAAGGCCAAAAGGTCGTACCATCAGTGGGTTTTTCCAGAAATTCGTTTTAAGGACAGACCCTAAAATAGAGTTTACTGAAAATAGTTTTTCTCGGACAAAACCTATTCTAATCCCTTCAAATCAACTCCAAAGCTAATCTAATCCTACCATACACCTTCTTAGGGTGTCATGGGTTCCTAATCACCATCAATACCAAAGAATACCATGGGAGTAATTATAGGATGACTATATTGTATATATAACTTAAAAATCGAGAAATAAATGGTATAAACTACATAACATGCATATAAGCTCCAAAAATGATAAGAAACATATGAAAATGATAAGGAAACTTAAAAATGATAAGAATATGCTTACTAGTGAAAATGAAGAGGTGTAAGTAACAAGGATTAACTTAAATATCCTTGGTTTTATTTCAAAACCATGAAAAGGATATAAACTAGGTTGAAATAACACTTGAAGTTGCAAAATCTTTGATCCCTTGGTTGATCTCTATGTGGCGGTTCTTGATGAGCAAAAGAGAGAGAAAGTTTGTTTTACACTTTAAGAAAATGAGATGTGTGAAGAATTTTTGAGTGTAAGACTTTTGTAGCATGTGAAATTATTAGAAAAACATGAACCATGCTTCATTTAATACAATCCTTCACTTGGGCGTTTTTATGGATCTTGGTTCCCTATATATATTTTTTTTTTTTTTTTTTTAAATCTTGTATAACTTGTATATATTTGTATATTATTTGATACAAAATGTAAGTAAAACAAAGTTAGATTGAAGTGAAGGAAGTTTTGGTACAAGTAACTTTTAATAAATCAAACTAGAATGTAATGAGGTAATAAAATTGTAAAATACTTTCCTTGTGAAAATCGGGTGATAAAATAATTATCGTAAGATTTTAAGAAAACGACATAATAATTAAACGTTAACGATTAAAATACCAAATAAATTTGAAACACTAGGAAAACTAAAAATATAGTTTTATGAACTAAATATAAGTTTAAAAATACCTCGGGATCATTTTTGAAAGTAACGGGTTAAATAATCAAAATAAAAATTACGCGTTGAAGGGTGAAATGAAATGTCGTGCATGAACTAATGAAATGCACATGATGTCAATGATATGTAGACTAATCATAGTCCATATGAAATGTACGTGATGTCATGATCATGAATTCGCCGCTAAACCTCCAAGGTTACGCGAATTTGAAACAAGTAAACCAAGTTTACTAAAATGTTGAAATAATGAGACATGAACGGTGTCGAGACATGACCTGAAAGTACGGGTTGTCACAATTCACATGATCGGGTATGTTGGTGCATAAAACTTTTGTGAAAGTATTTTTGTAATTTTGAGTTTTGATACGCTTTTTAATGCCTGAAATCAATTTTGATGCATAAAAAATTTTGATGCACAAAATTTTCAAGTTAGATGCGCAATGTTATTTTGATGAAAAAGTCAAAGGGTGCAAAATCAATTTTGATGCACAAAAACGATTTAATGCGTGACGTATTTTTCATAATTTGTTTTGAAAAATATCCACTTTTATAAAAAAAGTTTTTCAACTTTTTCATGCACCATCATACCCATCTTGTGATCTTTGAGAATTTTCAAGAACTTTTTAAAAAATTATTTTTATCTTTTACGGATATTTGTCTTTTTTGATCAATATAATATATATATATATATATATATATATATATATATATATCTTATATATATATATATATGTCTATATATATATATATATATATATATATATATATATATATATATATATATATATATATATATATATATATATATATATATATATATATATATATATATACTAGTGTCAAACCGTCCGATGGACGCGTATGACTTGTGGTTTTTATTTTTAGGTTTTAGTATAACAAATATATACTAAAAAGTAATTAAAAGTTAAATTAAACAATTTACAACTATAATTGATGTTACCATAATATATAACCCGCCCGATGGGCGGGTTCGCTTCATAATAATATGGATAATACTAAGTGAACATAAATAAATATTGAAAAGCGGATCATGTCTTGAAAATCCTAAGAATCTAGCAACATCAACCTGTAATATACTAAGCACGTTTGATTATTATCTTGATAAACGATTTAAAGTCAAATAGTTCTAATACGCAATCCCAAACAGCCTCTAATCAGGTTTCAATAGGTAATTCATAATAGCCCTTAAATGTAATTAACAAAGCAATCCCAAACAGGACCGAATGTTTGGTTACCTATGATCGAGATATCATGTAGCACTTCTTGGTAGACTATGCTCGTTGTTGCTATTCGTGAGGTTTTCCTTTTCGTCACGAACAACAATCTTTGAATTAATGAATAAGTTTAACAATGGTTCTAGTGTATTCCTTTGGTGGTGCCGATAAACCAAACAGAGACACATTTTATTATTTATAAAAAGCTTAGGGCACTTTTGTTATCGGGGTTTAAGAGGTTTGGAATGATTCGTTTCCCAATCGGTGGTTTGGTACACACATTTAGACTAATACAAACAATCTCTTTATAAAATTTTCTATATACATAGCCGAATATAGAGGGAACAAATACCCAAATAATCATGTTAAAGATATATACATCAAAAGTTTTAATTAATTTTTAGTTCGAAAAGTATAATGTCCTACTACTTAAAAGTGTATTAGGACATAAAACATACTAATTTTTATGGATCTTTTGCTTAAAAAGTTCCATCTATTTTGTTATATAAAATGGTTTAGTTTGAAAATAAATCTACTCACCCAAGTGCCAATAAATTGATCATTAGTGATAGCCATAAATCACATTATCATGTAGCTGTCAACACATACAAAATCACATCTCTGTTATATTGTGTAACACCATACAATTTTAACATTATTTCCCAAAGTTCTAATTCTCTATTGAGTGGAGGTCAATTATTTCCCAAAATATTTCGTTCCAATTTTAACGTTTAGCCTTCCATTACAATTTTTAGATCTTGTGATTCCACGGTATCTAAAGTTTGCAATCCAAACAACCATGTTTGTAAATATCGCTTAGCGATGCAGTGGCGGTCGGCCCCACTAAACGTCATATCGGTCTTGGCAGTGATATATCAGTGATATATGGGAGACCATAAATTATAAAGAATTTATTTAAAAATAAATAAATATTAGCAATATCCTAACAAAATAAGTCAATAACCACAAAAAACTACTATAAAGTTTAACATCCTTGAAAAATAAAAGCCATAAGTCTATAATTATTTATCAATTTAAAAAAAAAAAATGTTTATGAGTTTGACCCATTTTTTACCATTTTGACCAAACCGATTTTTTTGACCGATAAATGAAAAATCGTATTGGTTGACCGCTGATAAGCGATATATCACTAATATATCGACCGCCAAGACCAATATTTATAACACTGCAAACAACAGAATGTAACCAATATTTATACGTATCATCTCAACTGAGAGGCACAATACCCACAAATTTGAAGTATTATCTAAGCTCCCCATATTTAACTAAAAACATTATAAATGTTACATGATTACGTGCAAGATCTTTAGTAGTGTACCCAATGCTATGATCATTTTCATGGAATAATAAAACCATGTAAAACATGACACAATCAGTGTTCATTGTGTATTTTGATACATCTAGGCCCAAGTTAACTAACAGATTAAAGTAGAATACAATATTTTGAATCAGAAGATAAAAACCCACACTATACCAACTAAAGGTTGTTACAGTATTAAACTTAAATACACCTATATGTTGGGTCACAGTATTACATCTTCATAGTCTATACCAACTAAATAACTTTTATAAAGATAAACATACTTGCTTTACTTTAAAGAAGCAAACTAATTTAAACCTTGATGAGTCAAATTAAAATGGGTTCAGACATTCTTCCTTAAGCTCAATGGGTTTAAAACAAAGAGATGCTATTTTTTCATGAACATTGTTTGATAAGATTAGGAAATAAGCTGATTAATCTACAAATATTTGTGGCTTATTAGTGGAAGAGAAGTATTTATAAACATACCGTACATGATCATTTGAATGGTCCCTTTGATAAAGTTGAATCCACTAATCACGAAAAGACAAACGACTAAGTAAAACGATTTCCATCGGTACATTTCGGTTGTAATTATTTATAAGAAAGTTCATGATCACGAACTATATCCCATGTTAAAAAATTGATACATCGACTCGTTCGGTTGTTGAATGTAAGATGGCATCATTTTTTCCTATGTTACGCAATAATTTACGGTTCAAATAATGTTGTCATCTATAGCAACCTAATTAATTAAACTACTAATATATTTAATTGGTTATATTATCATGAGATGATAAGCGATATCCAAACAACCTACTACACCAAATTAAACTACAAAACCAAATAACTTGTTCAAAACTCATATCAACGACTATTACACCAAATTGTTATAATAATTCCTTTGAAACTTGCAAAAAGGCGATGTGTTATTAAAACCACGAATTTGAAAGAATCTATAGTCATTCAAAATAGAGCGTATGCATTAAAAATAAGCATAGGTTTCACCAATATCCGAATGCTAATAGGAAGCATGATTTAAGTATTGACAAAATGATATAATCATACAATCTAAGATCACCAAACTACAAACATCATCAAAAGCAAAACTTTTACACATGCGTCATCCTAAAGCCTACTATAATAATATCAAATGAGTATTCACTAAAAGGTGATAACCTATGAAAAGCAAAGTTAGTTCAAAGTGTCTGATTACAATCTTTAGCACAAAATATGAACGTATGAAGAGTTAAAAATAATGATTTACCTTTTAATGACTACTCATTTGTGATACCCCCAGTCCATGAAGTGCGCGTGACCAACAGATCATTGGATTTAGATTGCCACAAATTGTTATGAATAATATTAACCTTGTTAAGTCAATGAAATCATATGGTCCAAAATCATTGTCATTAACATGAGTTTCACCCCGATGTCAATCACCACATGAACAAAACATATCGTATCCGACCATTTTAAAAGCGAAACAAACAACGCAAACATAAGTGCTTGATCAAGACCATATTTTAATATGAAGACAACACGTAAGTGTATTGGAGGTCGATCATGAGTCATGACCGGTCTGTTTTGGCTCGTTACGGCGACTCGTTCTAAGCGTAACCTACCCACCCATATTGTCCGCCTTTAATATGCCTTATTTATTAGAGTTGAATTCTTATGGGGTGTTTGTTTTACCTTATTTGATGGGGCTGTGAAAATAGTGAAAATTTATAATGCTAATTAGCTCACTTTTTATTGCTTATGAGTTTATGAACGTGTATGAACTTAGATAAGTTATAAGCTCAATAAGCCTTCCAAATAAGCTACTAAAAACACCCTAAATGATACATGAGGTCCTTAGGCAGTTTTTCTACAGACATCCAAGCAGACCCTTTTGACCCATTATAGATAATACATAGCCTAAATCAACCAACTAAGAAGTAAATGTGTGAAAACCGTACCTCAATATGTTCCATTACTCCTACTATAAATAACGTAGACAGGATGTAGCATTGGCCCTAAACCAAAAGTGGCTCAAAATGAAACATGTAATCTCTCCTCAAGAGTTGCCTGCAAATCAATAACATAAAGGTGTTATACCACTTTTAGCTCGATATACATGGGAACACATTGTGACCTACCCACCCATATTGTCCTCCTTTAATATTCTCAAAACTTTAAGAATTTAGTACACAAATAGTGGAAATATAATATTTTTTGTCTTCAATACAAATTATTACAGATTTTATACTTAAGGGCAGAGCTCAAATAAATAACTCATTTCGATATCAAGATCCCAGTATCCGTAAAGATACTCACCATCCAATATCCTCGTCCCTACAAATGCAGGGAACATGTTTCTCCCAAAGACCTTTCTTGTTTGCTTTCACGGGATGAGAAGCAAGTGCTCTAACCCCAATATCACAACTATTGATCTCATCAACGTCTCTTACACACCATTGACCACATGCATGCCCACCGTTGTTACGAGCTTGCACCACGGGATTGCCACCGAGTATGGCACACCTCAAGCTTCCACCGCCATCAATAACCGAGACACAGACGTTACCTTTTCTTCTAGAAATCCGAGATCAAAACATTGTCTTGAAAGACTTTTAGGGTGACAACTTGACGAGAGAATACTTGGCACCTACCATATATTTGGAAAGGTGGTGGAGTGCACGAGTTCACCGCCACAATGAGTAAAGAATTTGCATCACAAACTTTGCGAGGTTGTAACCAAGGCCATATCCTATTCTCTGAAAAGAATGCCAAAATATTACATGGTATTCACAATTCATTTCTTGGTCAAGGTGAAAAATTAGCGGCTGATAAAGGTTCCAAACGAGCTTGTGTTAAAGCGTGTGATTATTTAGTACGGGTCAAAAGTGGTTAGGATGGATTGGGTTAGATTCCACCTTTTACAATTCGATTAACAATTAACGGACGAGTATGATTAAAAATATATATATATATATATATATATATATATATATATATATATATATATATATATATATATATATATATATATATATATTAGAATAAAATCTCAAGGTAGCGACTGTCGAACATATAATAGATTATGCCCGTTTGACCGTTCGCCTAGTTCCTTTTTAGCTATATTTTAGTGGACTCGTTTAACATAAAAGCAACAAATCGATCCGTCATGAGTAAATGGGTCAATGGGTCAAGTTTGCTACCTCTATTGACATGAGCACCAATCAAAAGAGCAACAATGCTACATTTATAGTGGCATAGTGCTTCAATAACCAGTATATACTACAATGTCAAACTTATCAGAAACTAACGATTTTAAGACCGATCCTATTTGAAAACTAAAAATGAACATGTGAGGACCATGGTGGGACTACAAATATACAATGGTTTCAATTATGTTTGGTCATTCTAATTCTAGAGGGTACACCAAATCTTAGAAAAATAATCAGAGACTAATAGTAAGGATAAAGACAAGCTTTTTCAAGCTAGCCACACACTTCATTTAGAAAGATTCGAGTTTACTCTATATAGAACTTAATAATCGGATCTACCTTTCATCGGCAAATTGAAAATAGTTCTTGATGTTGGCGTCAACATTCATGGAATGTGAGGGTGATTGCTAGTGTAATAAGCACATATTTAGCATGAAACGGATATGGAGTACTAAACATGCTAGTGTAATAAGCACACACCGCCCACTTTAGCTCATTTTCAAACACGGTGCATTCTCTAATAAAGAAAACACAAAAAGGGTAAAACTCGAATAAGCGTGATGTATTTAACATAATGTATTGATGAGTAGCACAGTAAAATGTACTGATAAGGTAAATTCCCAATAATGTTATTGTTTATAGCATATCCAAATGGGAAATCTTTAAAACTTGCTCCACTGAACCGTTGCCCTTGTAACCTAGCTCCTTGTTTATGTGACGATGTGGATCGTCATCGCATGTTTTCGTTCTGAATAACGAAAAAATGTTGATGTCAACTAATAGAGCTTGTATGTTGTATGCCATGTTGGGATTGGTATGCTTTAATGACTTGAACTTCTGTGTTGATTTTATATTGTTGTTGGAATGACCATTCCTCTTTAGTAAAGGGTTGTAAAGATGCACTGGAAATTGTTATTGTTATTTCCTTGTCATCTGAATTCTGCACCAACCATTTTAAAATTAAACACTATTAAGGAATGGCTAATAATGTAGTCCTCTTGTTAAATCCAAACCTGAAAGTAGAGTAAGGAGGAAGCGTTTGATTCTATATTCATGTAAAATCCACCCTTGAGGAATGACCAACAATCGTGACGTGCAACAACCGTTCCCACACAATAATGTGGCAAATTTTCTGAGATTAGCCTCACAGTAATCAACGATGAACTGGAACCATATATTCTGATCCAACCTACAACATCCCAAAGAAGAAGCTAGTATTCAAATCAAATACCTTATGCATACAAATTTTATATCACTCAAAACATGATGAAAGAGTACTACTATGTATATAACTATATATCTAAATGCTAATAGGAAACTTAACCAAAGAAACTGTGGAAAGTGGATGGACTAAGATTTGTTAACACAAAAGCAGGCCATGAGGTCGTGGATCCATTATTCTCAAGTATATGTTCCATTGTTGCAGCTTCATTTTTTATGATCCCTCCGTCGTAAAGTGGATCCTCGGGTTCCACCTTGCACTGTCATGACAATTTCATACATAATCATGAGAACAATGTATGACACAAACCCGACAAAAAAGAAAAAGTGTTACATTGATGGACAACACTACCCAAACACACATCAATAAAAATAGCTTTGTATTACGAATTACACGTGTGTAAGTGTATAATCGTGAAATTGCATCTGCAAGAACAAAAGAGTAAATAAAAGTTGAGCAATAAATTTCGTTAGTAATTTTGTGGAAAAAAAATACACAAGGATTGGGTAGATTGAACACGACGATGAGGATGATAAAAGCGGCGGAAAATAAAGAAGAAAATGCCATTATCATAAGCGTTTTCTTTTATTGAAATTTTACAGATGATTTCTTGATTTCTAACCCAAATCTTTTAAAACATTCCCATATGGTTGCTCACGTGCAACTGGTATTTTTCATGCCAATGAATACAACAAAGTATATATAGACACATATAAAATTAAATTGCAAAACTAATTATAGATCAACAAAATTAACCTAAAAACATAACATTTATACCTACGAAAGTACATTTTAAGTGGATCATTGAATCAATCGATCGCAAATTATTCCAGCGACGCCAGTGTACTCCGGTGGCCACATCATGAATCAAACATAAAAATCATATAAATGCAAATCAAACACAATTATTCATTCGAGTAAAAGATAAAATCAATCAAATTAACATAAAACTATGTTAGAATATTTTGTTTTATCAAAGGTACCTGATGAACTTTGATTATAATCTTTATTTATGATTTGGATCACCAATCATGCATTTGTAAAAAGTAAAATAAAAAAAATCAAATTGAGGAGAATTTATGCTAATATTAAATCCAAATCTCTATTCTGAATAACATTGGTACACAATTTATTTGAAACTAAAGATGAATAACCTTGGTTAATAAAGGAATCATGATGAATAAGGTTTTCTGTAAAACCTTTAAAATGGATTGAACAACTTCCACTTGTCTCTAACCGAAGGTTTCTTGGTTTATTGTTCACAATTAGTATACATGTCAATGGTTCCTACAATAAAATAAAGGAAACACAATGCCAATTCGGTTATCGTCAACTTTAAAAATTGCTACACAAAGCTAAACTTTTCGTAAGTTACATGTAGAATGCTCAAATTTAGATTGTACTAAAAAATAAAAACTATGTTCAAGACTCGAAATTACTTGCAAAGATCATGTCCCAAGGCAGTCAAAACCAACCCATGAACAACTCATAACATATGGCATAAAAACTCATAACATGTGTTCATATATTGTACTAAACACGATCAAGGTTCGATTTAAATACCTTCACTACATGGGGTGTTTGGTCATCGATTAATCATGTATGAGCGAAAGATAAGCAAAGACCTATAGATAAAGCGAGTACCTTAGGTTGGTGATATATCTGAGCGGTTGTCTACTAATCAAAGGTCTTCTTTAGCGAATGAATTTGTGTGGGTTACAATTTGAATGATATTAGGGTTTTGAGATATAATGAATGAATCCGGAAAATTTCTCAAATTAATGGGTTATGTTTGTTTGGAAAGGTTTATAGGTTTTTGTTTGCAAACTATAAACCAAAAAATATTGTTGATCTAGTGGTTAGCATGGTTGTAAATGTTATGTAATGTCACAAGTTCGAATCCAGCAACATGATTTTTTGGGGAAAAAATCCGAATTTTATGAAGCTCAAAAAACGGAATTTAATTAAAAAGCTGCTAGGTGGCATTAAATTGATGACTTGGCATTATGGGATGCCAAGTGGCATTATATGTTGCATGTCTCCTCTTATATATAATGTATAGATATATAAACGATGTTTATGATATTTGAAAAAAAATACATTTTGTTACATAACATGCTTGTTTTTTTATGTAGTTATAATGCCAAATTCAAAGCTTTCAAATATTGATTTTGTTGTTCTTGGCATCTCTTGAAAAGACTATCTCCCTTGGACTCTTGATGCTGAGATCCATTTAACTGCAAAAGATTTGGGACAAACAATCAAAACTGGAAATAATGCCTCTGCACAAGAACAGCCAAAGCCATGATATTCCTACGTCATCATCTTCATGAGGACCTCAAAAAGGAATATTTAACGGTGAAAGACCCGTTAGAATTATGGCAAAGTTTAAAAAATAGATTTGATCATAAAAAACAAGTCATTCTTCCAAAAGCTCGCTATGATTGGATGCACCTCAGGTTGCAAGATTGTAAAAGTGTAAGCGAGTACAATTCCGCAATGTTCGTTTCACATCTAAATTAACATTGTGCGGAGAAAAAATTACTGACGAAAACATGCTAAAGAAAACTTTATCTATTTTCCATGCTTCGAATATGCTTTTACAGCAACAATATCGAGAACGTGGTTTCAAAAAATACCATGAACTAATATCCGTTCTCCTTGTTGCTGAACAAAATAATGAAATTTTGATGAAAAATCATCAAGCACGCCTCACTGGTTCCACTGTGTTGCCTGAAGTGAATGCAACATCAAATGTGAGGGGTCGTGGTTGAAATTACTGACGAAAACATGCTAAAGAAAACTTTATCTATTTTCCATGCTTCGAATATGCTTTTACAGCAACAATATCGAGAACGTGGTTTCAAAAAATACCATGAACTAATATCCGTTCTCCTTGTTGCTGAACAAAATAATGAGATTTTGATGAAAAATCATCAAGCACGCCTCACTGGTTCCACTGTGTTGCCTGAAGTGAATGCTACATCCAATGTGAGGGGTCGTGGTTGTGAACGCAGTAAAAACCGCGATAATGAATGAGGCCGAGGCCATAGACGTGGTTACAATCCCAGGCCATATGATTTTAAGAAAAAATGATAAAGGCAAAAAGATGCAACATCAAGCTCCTAAGAATTCTGAAAATGCTTGCCACAGGTGTGGCATGAACACTCACTGGGCGAAACAGTGTCGTACCTCCAAACACTTTGTTGACCTTTATCAAGCATCACTCAAAAAGAAAGGAAAAGAGATTGAACAAATTTCATTGACAAATTCAATGACAATGAAACTAATTTCATTGATAATTTCAATGATTATAAGCCAAATGCTAATGTGCGTTTTGACTCCTCAGATTTCTTTGATGATGTCAAAGATGTCGTTGCTTCATTTTCCAACGATGGAAATAATAACTAGCTATCTAGTTGCATTTTTATTTATCCGCAATAAGTGTTTAAGTTTAAACTTTGTGTTGAATAAGCTAGGTTTGTTCTAGCATTGTTACTCATGTTTTGAATTTTAATTCATGAAGTATTTATTTTTTTTCCTTAAAGTTTTCTTTTTACTTTGAAATGCTTATTTATTTCTTCTTTTTATGTTCAAGGATATGAAAAGCATTTTGGAAAACAGTGAAGACGAGTGTCTAGTAGATAGTGGAACAACAAATACCATTTTGAAAAACAGAAAATACTTTTATGAATTTTATATAGCAAATGTGAATCTCAACACAATTTGTGGTACTAGCAACTTGATTGAAGGCTCTGGAAAAGCCTGCATTTTGTTACCTAAAGGTACAAAGTTAATAATAAATGATGCGCTATATTCTAGTAGATCCAAGAGAAATCTACTAAATTTTAAAGATATAAGACGCAATGATTATCATCTTGAACCCATGACTGAAAATAATATTGAGTATCTCCAAATTACATCCATTAAAAATGGACAAAAGTCTATTATGGAAAGAAAGAAATGTCTGTCTTCTGGATTGTATGTTACATACATAAATCAGACAGAAATAAATATGGTTTCCACCCGAAAAGGTGTAGATCCCAAAATATTTACCCTTTGGCATTATCGATTGGGTCATCCGGGTGATATAATGATGAGGAGAATAATTGAGAGCTCAAATGGGCATCCACTAAAGAACTTTAAGATCCTTTTATCAAAAGATTTATCATGTGGAGCATGCTCTCTTGGAAAAATTATAACTAGGCCCTCAATCAGTAAGCTTGAAAATGAATCACCTTTGTTTTTGGAAAGAATTCAAGGAGACATTTGTGGGCCAATTACTCCTCCATGTGAACCATTTCGATACTTTATGGTATTAATTGATGCATCATCCCGATGGTCCCATGTCTGTCTGTTAGCATCAAGAAATGTTGCTTTTGCGAGGCTATTAGCCCAAATAATTCAATTAAGAGCACATTTCCCAGATTATCAAATCAAAAAGATCAGACTTGATAATGCAAGAGAATTTACATCTCAATTATTTAATGATTTTTGTATGTCAATTGGGATTATGGTTGAGCATCCCGTAGCACATGTGCATACACAAAATGGTCTAGCTGAATCTTTAATAAAAATATTACAACTAATTGCTAGACTACTACTTATGAAATAAAAATTGCCATCCTCAACATGGGGACATGCTATCTTACATGTTCTGCTCTTATTAGATTAAGACCAAGCACATCTCATAAGTATTATCCACTCCAACTGGTCTCTGGAAGAGAACCAAATTTGTCTCATCTTAAAATATTTGGTTGTGGTGTCTATGTTCCAATTTCACTACCACAACGTACAAAGATGGGACTTCAAAGAAGATTAGGAATTTATGTTGGTTTTAATTCTCCATCAATCATAAAATACTTGGAACCACTAACTGGAGATGTTTTTACAGCACGTTTTGCTGATTGCCAGTTTAATGAAACAATATTCCCACTCTTAGGATGATAAAATAAAAAGTTGGACAAACAAGATGTAACTTGGAATGCATCACAAATATCTTTTCTTGACCCTCGGAGTGGTCAATGTGAATTGAAGGTTCAAAAGCTTATTCACTTGCAAAGAATAGCAAATGAATTGCCTGATGCATTTACAGATACAAAAAGACTTACAAAATCATATATTTCAGCTTTAAATGCGCCTTCTCCGAATTGATATTCCTGAAACTCTGAATGAGTAAAATGTACGCAGAAAGCGTGGAAGACCAATGGGTTCTAAGGATACAAATCCAAGAAAAAGAAAAGAGCAAAATACAACTGGCAAAGTCCAAGAAGTTGTTATCAATAAAATCCCAAAAGAGATTAATGATAACACAAAAAATGTGGATAAATCTCTTGAAGATGACCATGTACCAAATGACTATGAGATCTCAATAAACTTTGTACAAAATGGTGCAAAATGGAATCAAAATGAAACATGTGTTGATGAAATCTTTGCATATGCTATAGCAAGTGAAATAATAAATGATGAAGTTTTTGTGCCAAAATCTATTGGAGAATGTCGACAAAGAAAAGATTGGCAAAAATGGCAAGATGCCATACAAGCTGAACTAGATTCACTTGAAAAGCACCAAGTTTTTGGCCCTGTGACATTAACCCTAATTAATGTGAAGCTGGTAGGCTATAAATGGGTATTTGCGATAAAAAGAAACGAGAAAAATGAAATTGTGAGATACAAAGCAAGACTTGTAGCACAAGGTTTCTCACAAATACTCGAGGTAGATTATGAGGAAACGTATTCACCTGTTGTGGATGCACCAACTCTCAGATTTTTAATCAGTCGTGCAAATATGGAAAGGCTTCAAATGTGCCTTATGGACGTTGTCACAGCTTACCTGTATGGATTACTTGATAGTGATATTTACATGAAAATCCCCGAAGGATTAAAAATGCTGGAAGCTTGTGGATCTAAACCCCGTGAAATGTTCTCAATCAAACTAAAAAGATCATTATATGGATTAAAACAAACAGGACGAATGTGGTATAATCGCCTGAGTGAATATCTTTCAAAAGAATAGTATAAAAGTAATCAAATAAATCCGTGTGTTTTCATTAAAAGATCAAAGGCAGGTTTCACAATCATTGCAGTGTATGTTGATGATTTAAATATCATTGGAACTCTTGATGAGATAGAACATACTGCAAATTTATTAAAGAATGATTTTGAAATGAAAGACCTTGGTGTGACTAAATTTTGTCTCGGCTTGCAAATTGAGCATTTATCAAATGGAATATATGTCAATCAATCAAACTATACAGAAAAAATATTGTAACGATTCAATATGGATAAAGCTCATCCACTAAGCTCACCAATGGTCGGTGGTTAAGCAATGAGAACTTGATCCATTTCGCAGAAAGAACACGATGAGAACATTCTTGGTTACGAAATACCATATCTAAGTGCAATCGGGCTTTGATGTACCTTGCTAATGTCTGGCCCAAATATTGCTTTTTCAGTCAAATTACTAACAAGATATAGTTCCGAGCCAACACGCCGACATTGGAATGGAATCAAACACATTTTGTTGTTGTCTTTGTGGTACCCGTGATATGGGATTATTTTACCAAAAGAATTCGAAATCAAAGTTGGTTGGATATGCTGATGTTGGTTACTTGTCTGATCCACATAAGGCACGGTCCCAAACAGGGTATGTTTTCACATATGGAGACACTGCAATTTCTTGGAGGTCGACAAAGCGATCTTTAACTACAACATCATCAAATCATTCTGAACTTATTGCACTTTATGAAGCTGGTCGAGAGTGCGTTTGGTTAAGATCAATGATTCCAAACATCCAAGAAGAATGTGGGCTCGAGTCTATTAAAGGAAATCTAACCATGTTATGTGAAAACAACGCGGCATGTATAGCTCAAATCAAGGAAGGGTATATCAAAGGAGACAAAAAAACACATTTCTCCGAAGTTTTTCTTAACATGTGATCTACAAAAGGATGGAGTTATTCATGTTTGTCAAATTCGATCAAGTAACAATTTGGCATATTTATTCACAAAATCTTTGCCAACAAAAGTTTTTGAGCGATTGGTTCGGAAGATCGGCCGTCGATGCTTAAAAGATATGCATTAATTTGAGGAGTAGCATTATGCTTACTGCACTCTTTTCCTTCATCAAGTTTTTATCCTATTGGGGTTTTTCTTGGCAAGGTTTTTAATGAGGCAGTTTATGGCGTGTAATGAACGATGAATATCTAAGGAGGAGTATTGTAAATTAATATGGGCTTATGGGTTTTATGTCTATTCATCTAATCTTTATGAACAAGATAGGGTTTAGACTATTAGCCTTGTAAATACACCTAATTGTAACCTCTTGGTATTAATTAATCAATAACAGTTATCTCTTCTCCTACATTTTTTACTTGGTCATTATTTTCACAATATGAAGCAAAAATTTAATCTTAACGCGCGGACATTTTAAATCCTTGTGAATTCTCAAGTATTAATATTAAACAAAGGCAAAATACATTTCTCCAAATAACATTGAGGATAGTACAACTACTGGCCGGTTTGATTTAATGAATAGTTGGAATGAAAACATAATCATTTACTATAAGAAAAGAAATTGACTAAAAAATAAAAACATAATCATAGAGACACATATACTGATATACTTTAAAATAGTATATATTCATTAACAACATAAAAAGAATGAGGCAATTGCATATATACTCACTAAAACTTGCATATTTGCATATATACCCAAAACATGTTTAACTTGCATTGTATAATATGCATTAAAAACTTGTATTTTGGGGAAATGTGCAAGTTTTTAAGTTTTAGAGGGTTTATATGCAATTCTCTCTAAAAAGAATGGGAACAATATATATGAATCGTAACATATTACAAAAGAATCATCGAAACATTAATATTTTTACATTAACAAGCAAAATCAGTTCCTGAAGAGAGCAACAAATGATAAAAGCATAGATGAACCAATCATAACTCCAGATATCTGGACAGAGAATGCTGCTCCAGCATCAGGAGAAGGCGCAGGAGCGGTTACTTGAGCTGACACCGCAGCAACTGCAGAGAGTGCCACGACGGCGAAAACTGCAGCTCTCTTCACAATGGTGTTAACTTGGGCCATTTATCAAATATGGAACCTTTTTTTTTATGTGTGATTGCAAAGAAAATATTTATGTGAGATGCGTAAAGCTATTGTTGGCGAGTGAATAATTTGTGGTGTGGTGCTTTGGGTTTTATAGGAGCAAATTAAAGGGACAGCTTGGCGATTGCTGGTTTTATATTC
Organism: Chrysanthemum lavandulifolium; assembly: GCA_022545495.1. Lineage (NCBI taxonomy): Eukaryota > Viridiplantae > Streptophyta > Magnoliopsida > Asterales > Asteraceae > Chrysanthemum > Chrysanthemum lavandulifolium. Next base: position 134,476,193 of record CM040241.1, on the reverse strand, counting down.
TTCAATAACTTTTTTTTGTTGTATGGACTATTACATTGGAACGTGCAGTTATTCTATTATTGGGAGGTATATCTGGTAATCATGGGTTTTAATATGTTGAAAGTATTTATGAAAATGTTGTTGGCCTACATACAGTTTCCATTATTTCGAATTAAGTTATCAAACTTCAACGCGTTATAAGTTCAACAATTTAAGGTGCATGAACCCAAAGATGCCTTCGACTCCAAGTCTAGTTGTTGCAACTTTACATCCATTAATTATTTCCAATTAAGTTATCAAACTTCATCGCGTTAAGTTCAACAATTTAAGGTACATGAACCCAAAGTTAAGTTCAACAATTTAAGGTATATGAACCCAAAGATGCCTTCGACTCCAAGACTAGTTGTTACAACTATACATCGGTTTAACAAGTTAAATAAGAATGAGTTATGATAACTTTAACTCCAGAAAATTTAGAATTTGTGGCATGTTTGGCACCAAAATTTATTAGCAGGTTATCTATTTTTATTTTTACTTTTTAATATACGCTACTAAAAATATAATATTTGTTTAGCATTACAAAACTTATAAGCTAGAGATTTAAGAAAAATAAGTTTTTCATAGGACTTGTTTGGTAAGTAAATTTTTTAAACTGTTATAGAAAGTAGGCGGAAATGTCCGAAAAGCGTGAGCTTTACTTTTTTTTTCAGGCGTCGAACTTTTTTTTTCTGTTAGCATTGAACTTGCACAATTTTCCTGTTGTAAGATCGCACCTATCTAATCACACTTAAAGTGTAATTAACATGCTTAAACCCGTTTTTAAGTGTGATTTTGTGTCATGAAAGGAAAATTAAGCAACTTTAGTCTTCTATAGGAAAATTAAACAAGTTTAGTGCTACCCGTTTAAGTGTGATTTCGACCGTTAATTTTTTATTGCACCGCTAGTCCTTTTAAATCATCTTTAACGACCGTTATTATATTATTGCACCGTTAGTCCTTTTAGCTCGTTTTTACGTTTCGTCCGTTTTGTTCGTTTTACGGTTTTGTCCGTTTTACGGTTTTGTCCGTTTTACGGTTTCATCCGTTTTACGTTTTCGTCCGTTTTGCACGGTTTCGTCCGTTTTCGCGTTTTCGTTCGTTTTGCGTTTTACGATTTTTTAGTTTTGCACGTTTCGTCCGTTTTACGTTTTTTGCGGTTATTACGTTTTGTCCGTTTTACGTTTTGTCCGTTTTACACATTTTCGTCCGTTTTACGTTTTCGTTCGTTTTGCGTTTTCATGCGTTTTACATGTTTTCGTCCGTTTTGCCGCAGTTTCGTCCGTTTTACGTTTCGTCCGTTTTGCCTGTTTAGTCCGTTTTACGTTTTGTCCGTTTTGCGGTTTCGTCGTTTTGCACATGTAAAGCGAGCGAAAACGTGTGAAATGAACAAAGCGTGTGGCGAGCGACCGTGTAAAACGGATGGCGATGTAAAATGTGCAAAAACGAGCGAAAAAGCAAGCGGACAAAAACGCAAAACGACAAAACCGTAAAAATGGGCGGCTGTGGCAGACGAAAACGTGGGCATGGACGAAACCAAGCGAGCGGCGTGTAAAACGGACGGCGTGCAAAACGGACAAAACGTGTAAAGCGGACGAAATCAGCGCAAAACGAGCGAAAACGTAAAACGGACGAAACTGCAAAACGGACAAAACGCGTCGCAACGAGCGGCGTGTAAAAGCGGATGGCGTGTAAAAGCGGACAAAACGTGTAAAGCGGACGGCAGGTGTAAAACGACGGACGTGCAAAACGCAGACGGCGTGTAAAAGCGGACGGCGTGCAAAAGCGAGCGGCGTGTAAAGCGGACGAAACTGCAAAAGCGGACAAAACTTGCAACTTGCGGCGTGTAAACGGACGGCGTGTAAAAGCGGACAAAAGCGTAAAAGCGGACGAAACCATGCAAAACTAAAAAATCACGTAAGCGTGCAAAAGCGAGCGGCGTGTAGAAGCGAGCGAAACGGGTGCAAAAGCGGACGGCGTGTAAAAGCAGGCGAAAAGGACTAACGGTGCAATAATATAATAGCGGTCGTTAAAAGCAGGGCGAAAAGGACTAGCGGTGCAATAAAAAAATTAACGGTCGAAATCACACTTAAAGCGGGTAGCACTAAACTTGCCTAATTTTCTATAGTAGCACTAAAGTTGCTAATTTTCCTTTGTGACACAAAATCACACTTAAAAGCGGGTTTAAGAAGATTAATTACACTTTAAGTGTGATTAGGCAAGTTCGATCTACAATAGGAAAATTAGGCAAGTTCAGTTTCTAAATAGGAAAAAAAAAAGTTCGATGCCGGAAAAGGAAAAAGTGGCGAGTTCGATGCCTTTTCAGATAATTTGCCCTAGAAAGTATAAGAAATTATAAAACTAAGTCAAAAAAACACCTTTGGTTTAAGATTTGGTCATTTTTTTTATCTTCTTCTCATTTTGGTAATGCTCAACTGCTCGACTTCACCTTTTTTTGTAACATGTATCCTTTGCAAGTACAAAAGTTAGGTTGAGTCGAGCAGTTAAGCAAGGGACACATGTGTACTTGCAAGGGACACATGTCATAAAAGGGGTGTAGTTGAGTTGTTGAGTATGACCAAAATGAGAAGAGTGTTAAAAAGATGACCATGTCTTAGACCTAAATTGTTTTTTTGCTTAGTTTGGTAATTTTCTTTTTTATTTTTAGGATAAAGCTTTAATTTAGAAAAAGTTTTGTTCAGATACACTAGCTAAAAACTTTTAATTTACAAAAAAGCTCCATTCTTTGGTAACAGGTCAAAACTAAACCCTTTTAGTACCCTTAAAAAACTCATTTCCTGCAGACTCTTTTAAGATGAGTTTTCCTAAAAAAACATGCCCATTTGCATCTAAAATATACTCATTTTCTACACTTGGACATATTTTAACTCAAATATGCTTTTTTTTTGGGTAATGGGTTGATACCCGGTGAAAATACTCAAATATGCTTTAACCAAAACACAAAACACATTTCATTACTAAACCAAAATTGTACATATCATAACGAAAGTTTAACAACATACGAAAGACTTTGACTAATGCTATGGGGGTTAACCCAAACACCCCGTATCAACCCATTACTACGTATTAGTATGTAAAAACATGCATTTCAACATAAGTTTGACCATATATTGTTTAAGACACTAAAACACAATGACTAAAACATTTAGGGCGTAAACAAGCTAGTACAAGAGAAAGGTTGATATGCTCGTCACCTAGATTCCTCACGAGCATTATCATTCCCATCTTAATCCCTTCTTCTAACGAAAGTCCGAATGCTTGATCTCCAACCAACAAAAGGAGAAGCTAGCATACATAATTCAAAAGACTTAGTGAGTATACAGAAGTATACATAACATAAGTATACTAACTAGTTTTAAAGTTAATATAAGTTCACGTTTTCAACCAAAAAAAGTATACTAACTACTATTGTTATGCGACCTATTTCTAATTGGACCCTTTTTCTAAATTATTACTACGCGATACTAGTTCGCCGATAGCTAAAGAACATGACATCTAACTTTATGTTATTGCTATGTGATTTCTAATCACATTTATACTATTTTCACGATGTCTAACAATCGTACTAACATTTAGTAATACCTAATCACATTCTACATACTATAAGATATCTAATCGTTATACTATATCACATGATATCTGATGCGTGGGTTCGGGGTCGAAAGACTTCCTTTTCAACGAGCAAGTTTTACAACCCACTAGGCAGTGTACTTAATCATTGCAGTGTAGTATGGGTAAGCCGAGGGGGTTGATCGTTCTATAGGGGAATAGAGATGCTAGTAGAGATGTATGACGAGAAGGTGAGGTTGAGGGTGATTCTTTTTATCTTTTTATATTTTTTTTGAAAACAATTAAATGTCTCGGGGTATAGGAGTGGGGTGGTACTTCTACCAATTTTAACTACTAATAATTTTAATTAAAAACTAATTAACAAATAAAAAGGAAAAGATAAGCTATGTATTGATTGGTGTGTTCTTATGATAATTAAAAGCGTGTTTACTTAGATGTTCTTACTCCATAGTTATCTCTTATTGGTCGGTTGAATTGTTACATCCTCATCTTAATTGGTGCGTTGTATTCCGTGTTTGTCATAGGGGGGTGCCTAATTCCCTAGTTCTATGAATCGTAACTCTCCTCTAGACTATCTGGGATCGCCAAGTACCGTAGTATCTCCCCTGAATACTCTATTATGCTAAAGCTACAACTCACGCAATAAACACAACGATGGCTCAAATGCACTCTCAAGCTTTGTGCTATTTAGGAGGTTCAAGCTCGCAACAATTAAAGAAGAAGCCAATTTTCATTACTCTAGCGTCTACCAATTAAAACAAAAGACAACCTAACAATAATCAATAACTAGGTTTCATAGATCTAAGCAAACACAACAATAATTAGTTCCTCATGATAGATAAGCATGCACACACGCAAACAATTGAACATACGATAAACATGGTGCTATAATGGATTAACAAAACTATCTTTAGGTGTAAAGAAGGGATTGGAACCCTACAATACTTCCCAAGTCGGACTATTAACGAACTAGGGTTTGCTCTCCAAAATACTACCCTTTTAAATGCAGAAACATTGAATTCTATATATAGATTTACAAATGCAACGGCGTCGCCTTTTGCTGGTGACGCCATGTGGTCGCCGTCATTAAGGTTTCGTTTGAGCCAAGTCATCGTTGGGATGGCGTCAGTTGAGATGTGTGACGCCATCTGGCTTCAATAAGGACGTCGTCTTGAATTGGGTCTTGGACATCTGGTGTAAATAAAGAGTGACGCCTACAAGAAATAAAGCGTGAAGCCGTCATGTTGTAGAACCAAATTCACACTTGAGTCGTCGCTTGTAGTTTAATTAGAAAACCTCATTGCCGATTTCTTCATGTTTTCGCTCCTTTTCTTCCAACAGTGCTTGATTCCAGCATTTTGCTTCCAAAAGACTTAAAATGTGAAAAGGAACGATTTTAAGTAGTAACGGATATAAAAAGTGTCAATTTAGGGCTTAAATGACCACCTAAAAACCTATGTTTTAAATCCTTATCAAATATCCCTACACTTGGAATTTTTTTGTCTTCAAGCAAATGTGCTTTTGGCCAATCAATTTATAAGTTAGGGGTCATGTAGCATTGGTTTAAAATATTTAACAACAAGTACAAACGCAACAATAGTCATAACAAGCACGGAAATTATACACTAGCACCTCACAATTGGTGTTTGGATTCTCTCATCTCTCGGGCTTATATGAAATATAATATGTAATAAAATGGAAAGATAAACACTCACTACCTATCATAGTACATAGATTATCATATGCTTGAGAATAGATCAAACATCCACCGCTTTGGAGTAAGCACCTAGGAATAACTATCTAAGAGGTCTTTACAAAGGGTTGTAATGTTAGGCTTAGGGTAGGGAAGTAAAGGGTTTTATTAGATAAGGGGATATTTAGTGAAGGCAAGTCAAAAATCTTATGTTACAAGCATGTAAGACGTGGCGTTGCTAATAATACTAAAAAATAACTTGAAAAAAAACTTAAACATAAACTTAAAAACATAAAACATAAAGATAGATGTATGATGGTAGCCGGCATTTTTTTCTCATCATTTTTTTTCACTTTACTTTTTTATTCGATTTTTTTTCATACCTTTTTACTTTACCATCCTCTACGATAACATCAAAATAAAGGGATTTATAGGAGTATCCCTACACTTGATTTTTTTTTCACTAACACTAATTGACCCGATTTGAAAAGATCAAAACATTTGGAGTACTTAATTAAGTAGACAAAGGGAAATTGAATTTATCGTTTCTTGCCGTTACTCCATTAAATATTACTTTAACCCATGAGTCTCAATCGTCCCAAAACTGTATACAAATGATATGACTCGACTTAACAACAATGCAAGTAACTAGATAATTGAATTAAGGGTTTAAAAATGATTACAATAATGAACTAAAGATGAGTGCATAGAAGGTAGGCTAAGGCGATTTGGGTGTAACATTTTGGGGTCGATTGTAAACAATGCTCTTCACTGATATTCCGGAAACCGGAACATCATGAGAACTGCGAAAAGGATAGACTTTGAGGGGTTAACTAGGGGTATCATGTACTAAAGATGAGTACATCGCAAAGGTGTGGGGAAAATTACTCAACCGATGTGGATGACGTAATTAAATTACAGGTTTAAAACATGGGTTATCCTAATACCTCTTATCATTTAGTTAATCTTAACTACACGAATGTAGTCTCACTAGCGATCTCGGAATGCATCACAAAATAAGTTCTAGAATCTATTATACTACTGGTACACTCAGTAAGCATTAAAGATGAATTCTTTTATTCCTAAAGATCTAGGGGCGAACCTCACATTTTAGGGTGGAATTTGAGTGGTATAAGGTTTTTGTGCTAGTCATATAACTCCTATCCATGAGACGCTTTATTAAGACTAAAGTTTACTTGTAAATGCCATAAAAATTTTAAATTTGGTGCTAAAATTACCCTAACAAATATTTCTCATAGTTTATTACACAGTTTACCAAGGACAAGACAAAAATCAAGTGAGTGAATAGTTTCTAAGTTCCTGTTTTATTCTCCATCCCTACACTTAAACTGAAAATTGTCCCCAATGTTCCCCAATGTTTCCCGAAAGTATCAAAGTTATGATAAAGGAAGGTAAATGAAAGGGAAAGAAACTAGTACTCCCTTGATTAGCTTGGTAGGATATATATATAAAGTTGCAGTTAAATCCTCCTCCAAGAAGAATGAGCAAGTAATAAGTGTTGCTTCCATTATGTACTTCTTCTTCTTGTCTAATATAACATGCACACTTATAAGAAAACGAAACCTCGCGTAAAATCGGCGGTGTAAAGTTTAGACAGAAAATGAAACTGTTAATTTGTTTATACATTGCCTGACGTCGTCAGGTTATAGTCTCGACGCCGTCAGGTTGTCCTGACAGAAAGGGTCTGGTGCGTTTTTCGAAAAAGTTTTTGAAAAATTACTTCATTAAAAACTTGAAAAAGTTCCTGCAAAACATCCATTATGACTCGATACAAGCATTTAACTCTAACAAATACACAAATATATACAATTCCAATTATTGGTAATCTCATGTTTATGCAAGTTCTTAAAAACACATGTGATCTTCCCTACACTTATCTTTTTGTAAAATACCTTTATATACAGTTAAGACGAGGTTAAAAACAAAGTAAAGCATTTTCACAAAACAAACATGAGAATTAAGCAACAATGAAAAAAATATATAAACACACAAATAAAATTGAAAAACAAACAAGCGAACAATTAAGCATGGGTTTCCTCCCAAGAAGCGCTTTTCTTTATTTATGAGTCTTGTATCTAGACTCGAAGTTGTACCCTACGTACCTAGATGAGTGAGTTCTTCCTTAAGGACATCGGTGGGATCAAATTTCTCTTTTAATTTCCTACTAGTACGCTTAGTCTGGTATGCCTTTTCAAACATCTCACCATTAGGATCATAGATTGTCATCCTAATGTGCCACTCTCCATTCCCATCACTAGGTAGCTTATCCCAATTCCACTTATGATTAGGTTTACTACTCTCAACTTTCCATCTATTCATGCAAAGGTTAATGGGCAAGGTTCCTAGGAATTCGGTCATCTTCCTAAACACAAAAGTATCCTCGAATGTATTCACCGCAATGTCCCTAGCCAATTGTTGCTCTAAGTCGCATGTGTTATTCATGAAGGTTTCTTCTAGATAGAAAGGTCGTTGAGGGCCTACAAAATCTCTATTTGTCCAAGGTCCATATTTAGATGGTTTCCTATCTAAGATGATCTCATGAAGGATTTGTTCACCCTCATTATCATAGGAATGCTTCTTAACATCATAGATTGACCTAGCACTCCCTTCTCCTACCACTATTTTGGACATCTTACAATCGATTATGGCACTAGCGGTAGCTAAGAATCCTCTTCCAACTAATAATGGACATGTGGTATCGCTAGTCATATCTAGTACATGGAAATCCGCTAAAAGAGTTAATTGTCCTACGTGTACTACCATGTACTTCATTATTCCTACCGGATACGTAAAACTACCGTCCGCTAAACCTATGATGGTTTCCATTGGTTCTAACTTACCTAGGTTAAGGCTCTTATGGATGGACAAGGGAAAAAGGTTGATGCTCGATCCTAGATCGGCTAATGTGTCGAAAGCCTTGGAATTGCCAATGCTACACGAAAGAATGAATAGGCCGGGATCATCTAACTTCTTAGGTAACTTTTTTGCACAAACACGAACCCACGTTCTCCAAATTTTAATCTTTGCTCATATTTGTCTTTCAAAGCATTATAGTAAGGCGCATGAATCAAGACTTCAAGAACCGGTTTTTCTTGGTAAAGCTCCTTAAATTCCTCTTCTATATTAGATTTAGGTTCTTGATTAGATGGTGTTTCAAGATTTGGATGCACAATTAACTTAGGATTTTGGTCTTTTGGGGTAGTTTGCTTGAAACATGTTTTGATGGTGTTGATCGAGTGGACTTGCGGGTGTGAGGGGCATAGATATGCGCTTTCCCTTGGTGATCAAGAACATTGATTCGAAGAATCGAATTTACTTTTGGGTTCTAGATGGTGTCACTTGGGAGTGCTCCCGCAACTCAGTCATTGAAGGCTTTCAAGAGGGTGCCGAGCTTGTTTGTCATCTCGCATTGTCGTTGTTTGAAATCGGCTTCAAGTTTAGACAACCGAGCTTCTTGAGATGACAAAAAGTTGGATACCATTCCATCAAGATTATTGGGATTACCGGTGTTGGAAGGGTTTTTGTAGAAGGTATGGTTTGAAGATGAACCTTTTGGTTGGGATCTATTAGGTGGAGTAGAGGAGTTGTTTTGAGGCGGGTTTGAGTTTTGGCTCCACCTAAAGTTAGGTGATTTTTCCACGAGAGTTTATTGGAATTTCCTGGGCTATTTTGCTCGGGCTTGAAAGTATACCACTTTGTTAATACAAATAAACCGTAAAAACATTTATTAATATTTTGCGATCTCTTTGTGTTTTGTTGATAACAAATATAATGTTATCATAAGTAAAATTATAAGGATACATGTTATTTTTGTAAAGCATTTACATATAGTAACTTAATACAAATTGTTGTAATAAATCATTTGTTGTAATAGTTTATTAGGATGGGTAAAAATCACAACCCATGGATCATATCCATAACCCATGGTATTGACCCATACCCACTTGACTAGATACATTGTACTTATTAGATACATTGTATATAAAGAAATACCCATGGACCAACCCATAACCCATGACCCATGACCCATAACCAAAAAACCCATGGGCAAAGAGGAGGCGTCCCACGGATCCCTAGCTACGCTAAGCGGATCCCTTAAGGGAGGATCCGTGGGATCCGGGGAGCGATGGCAAGTTTTGCTTATAAATAGAGTCATTTCTTCATTCTAACTCACCCTTCTTCTTACTAGTTCTCTCATATACTCTCATTCTCTTATAACAAAAGATCACTTGATCTAGAGTTGTTCTTCTTTCTTTCTTTAGTGATTCTCATATAGGTCCTTCTAAGGCGAGATCACGAGCATTCTACAAGTCATCCAAGCAAGGGGTCCTTGATTGATTTGTTCCTCCACAAGATTTATGTAGCAAAGATCTTGTATTTGATATTTCACATAGTTGTTGTGTAATAGTCGTGTTGGTTTGGTCCACCATGTTACGGACTCGGTATTTAGCTTTGTACTGGAAAAAGGTGTAAGCAACGTTGTGAAGGCTTCTCCGCCAAGTTGAAGGAGTTTGTTGACATAGTGCTTGAACTCTCGAGTAGGTGACTCGGGGAGTGAAGTAGGGCAAGGAAGGTGTCCTTGTAGCCGAACCACTATAAATCGGTTGTGTCATTTCTATCCCTTGCTTTACTTTATTTACTTGGTTTATCATTAGATCTATACTTTCTCTACATCCATACGATTTCACATAATATCGAATCTAAAGTTTTTGAAACTAACTTAAAATCAGCAAAACTATTCAACCCCCCCCCTCCTTCTAGTTTTATACAATTGGCATCAAGAGCTAAGTTTATAAAAGTTTTAAAGTAAACCGTATTTTAAAAACTTTTAGATCATTATGGGTTCTGAAAATTACAAGGAAGGGCAATCTATGCAACGACCACCACTACTTGAAATTAATGGTTTTATATATTGGAAAAATTGATTCTAAACGTATGTGAAGTCTAAAGATATTGATCTTTGGTACATTATTGTTGAAGGCGATTTTGAGGCTACCTCAAAAGATGATAAAGGAAATTTAGTTAACATACCTCATGATAAACTAAACGATGAAATGAAGAAAAAGCTTTCTAAAAATAGTGAAGCCAAAATGGTTTTATATAATGCTTTACCCAAAAAGGAATTTGAAAGAATTTCTATGCTTAAAACCTCTAAAGAAATTTGAAATTCTTTAGTTGTAACTCATCAAGGTAATCAACAAGTTAAAAATAATAAAATTGATTTATTTGTTCAACAATATGAACAATTTTCAATATCGGATGAGGAAACTATAGATCATTCTTTTGCTAATTTTAATACTATTATTACATCTTTACAAGCACTTGATGAATCTTTTTCTAGCCGTAACCATGTTAGGAGATATCTAAGGGCACTTCCATCCAAGTGGAGATCCAAGGTGACGGTGATCGAAGAGTCAAAAGATTTGACAATCCTCACCCTTGATGAACTCATAGGCAACTTAAAAGTCTACGAGTTTGTTATTGCTAAAGATTCCAAAGCCTCAAAGGTGAAAGAGAAACACAAATCTCTTGCCCTTAAAGCCAAAAAGGCCTCAAGCGATGAAGAGAATTCCTCTTCGGATAGTGACGACGAGGAGTATGCTATGGTGGTAAAGGACTTTAAAAAGTTCTTTAGAAGGAAGGGAATATACGTCAAACAACCGTATGGCGACAAGAAAGGATTCCGGAAAAGCAAAGAGGACGAGAAGCCAAGATGATCGTGCTTGCTTTAAATGTGGGGACCCAAACCACTTTATTAGTAAGTGTCCCAAACGGGATGATCAAAAGGCATTCGTGAGCGGCACGTGGGGAATGAGCAAGGAGGAGGACGAAGAAATTTGTCTCATGGCAAATGACGAGGTATGTCATGAATACTATAGTAGCTCATCACTAGATGATGACTCATTGCATAATGAATATGACAAACTTTGCAATATTAGCTTAAACTTAATTAACAAAAACAAGTTTTTGAAAAATCAAAACCAACGTTTAGATAAGGAAGTCATAGAATTAAAAGCAAAATTGAAACGTCTAGAAAAGGGTAAAATAGCATGTGGTAAATGTGAACTTTGCGTTCAACTTCAAACACTAGTTGATCAACTAGATTCTAAAATTGCTAGAATGAGTACTAATACTTTAGATATGATACTAGATAGTTGATAAGGTTTTAAAATGTACCTTTTTGAGGGGTCGTTTAAGCCCTTATTTGATCACTTTTGTATCCGTTATTACTTAATATCGTTCTTTTCACTTTTAGGTATCTTGAAGGCAAAATCTGGAATGACACTTATTCGGACGAAAAGGCGAATATCTGAAGAAAATGGCCAAAGTCAAGAATCGAGACACTCAGTCTTTGGGCCCGAAGGGACGGCGTCGAGCACTAATAGTGGCGCCGTTGGACAACTTTGTGACTCGAAGCCAATTGCTCATTTACAAATGACGGCTTGTGTTTTAAAAGAGTAGGCGTCGCAACTCGGACGGCCTAGATTTGATCCAGACGACGTTAGAGATCGAAGGGACGGCGTCACAAACATAAGGTGACGCTGCCAAGACTAACGTGGCCAAGACGAAACCCTAATAGCAGCGACCGACGGCGTCACAAATCAAAGGTGGCCGTCGCATTTGTAATTCTATATATAGAATCCGAATTTTTAGTTTTCGGTGTGTAGTATTTTGGAGTAAAACCTAAACCGAACCAAGGTGTCTTGTACAAGATTTTAGGGTTCCATACCCTATCTTACATCAAGATAAGTATTTTACTTCATTAATTCAAGTATGTCTTCAATTAATTGTGTGTATGCTTGCATGTTTTCCATGTCCGACTAATTTACTTGTGTGTTTGCTTAGGGAATATGAAACTTAATTATTGAATATTGATTGGTTGTCTCTTATCTTAATTGTTAATGATCTAGTATTGCGATAGGTCATCCGTTGTGTAGTTAATGCTTGATTAATCTTTGTGAACCTTAGCTTATAGTACCTAGAGTCATTGTAGGCTAAACCATCCGAAGAGTACGTTAGCGTTAAGTTTATAAATCCTAGAGATTTTGTAGGCAATAACCTTTGGTAGTTTCAAAGAGTTAGGGATAAACGCATACCCTACGACCTTAGACACACAACACGATTATGAATAAGGACGTGACAATTCAACCATCAATAGGAGATAATTAAGGAGTAATAAAACCTAAGTAAACACATCTTTAAATCATCATATGAGCACACAATAATTAGACATAGACTACATACACCTTAGATTAGATAATTAGATGAGTAGAGTAATCGGTGAAATACCAACCCCAAATCCAATACCCCGAGATTCGTACCTTTCCATTTCCTAAAAGATAAAAATAATCTTCTCAACCCCAACCTTAGCGTAGTAACTTCTCACTAGCATTCCTATTCCCCAGAGAACGATATCAATTCCGTGGCTTACCCTAATACTACACTACAATGATTAGGTTCATCGCCTAGGGTTTTGAAAACTTGCTCGACAAAAGGAAGTTCCTTTGACCCCGAACGACGCGTGTGGCGTTATCAAGTTTTAGGCGCTGCGGGAATAGAATAGCTAGTTAGAGTCCACCTCGTTTAGGTTTCCTTGCTTGATTCCTATCAAGTAAGATTTTTTCCCAATTTTTAGCTTCCTCGTAGTCTATCCCCCTTCTTCGTGACCTTTGTTAGTAACCCCATCACTTTTCATCATGGAAGGTGATAATTCGCCAAACAACACTTCACCACCAAACAAGTACCCACCGCTTGACCCAGCCTCTGCCAACCAACTTCGATCTCATATTGTCTGTGAAATTGGAGAGCTTAGGAAACTAAATAGGATAATTGAAAATACGCTTGAGGAAGCCCTTAACGAATCTACTAACACTTTAGATAGTGATTCGACCTCAAGTAATTCGGATGATGACCTAGAAGATGGAGATTATAAGGTGTTAGAAATTATGGATGATAGTAAGGAGGAGGAAGAACTTAGGGAGTATTTCGACTCATACCCTAAAGGGAAGGAAACCGCATATCACTATAACGTAGTTAACTTCCCGAGACCACCTTTCGAACCTCGCATAAGAAAGGGTAACCCTAAAAACATCAAGATACCATGTATGATTGGATACTTATATAGGGATCACACCTACATTGACTATAAGGCACCCATGAATATAATGTCTAGGCTCTATTACAATTGGATCATGAGCAAAAAGCTAGAACCTATGAGGGACCCTTTTCGCCCTAGGAAAGCAAGTAACTATGTTGGGAGGGTTAAAGGATTGCATGTCTTCGTAGGTAACTTCACATATAGGTGTGATTTCATGATTTTGGAGAATGTTAAGGGCATCATTGATTGGTTTTTAGGGGATGTAATACTTGGGAGACCATTTATAGAGGAGTCTAAGATGGTTTATGATCGAGAGGAAGGAATAGTCGAGTTCTCAAATGGAGCCAAGAGTGTTAAATATATAATGCCCCACAAAAACAAGAAGTTTGAGGGTATTGATAATTTAGATGTGGACAACATTTCGGCATTTTAAGTAGACTGGAAGAACAAGGTTTACTACACTGCTTGCCTTGAATTAGGCCCTGAATATATTCTTGATGAGAGAAGGGTTAAGGAGATCGAATGGGCTTCTAAGATCAAGACCACGTAGGGGCATAACTTCGAGTCTAGCTACAAGACTCATAAATAAAGAAAAGCGCTTCGTGGGAGGCAACCCATGCTTAATTGTTTGCTTGTTTGTGTCGTGTACCTTTTATTGATTGTTTATTCTCATGCTTAAATTTGTAAAAATGCTTTATTTTGTCTTTAACCTCATCTTAATTACATATAGAGGTATTTTACATAAGGGATAAGTGTAGGGAGGATTACACACATTTTCAAAAGAAACGTAAACATGAGAATTTGAATTAATTAAAAGATATACATGTGTGTTTGTTCGAGTCAAATGCTTGTATCGAGTCATAATGGATGTTTTGGAGGAAATTTTTCAGATTCGAAGATGTAAAATTTCGGAAAATCCTGAACCGAGTTTTATCAGGATAACCTGATGGCGTGTAACACCCCAACCCGACAAGGGTAGAAGTGTCACATTCTGGTGTCATATCAGAACATACAAATAAAATATTTACAAACAGAAACCTTAAAGATGAAGTATCAAATCATATAAACAATTGACTGACGAGGAAAATACAATATCAACAATGAAATGAAATATCAAAACAAAAACTCTTCAAAGTAAGTCCAAATAATAAGGTAACTAAGGTTGGTCCACTCAGATAATCCAACTCTCAGCCCATCCAAGCCCATCTTCAAATCTAAAACCGCCGCAGAAAAGAAATGCGGTGAGCTTAAAAGACCAAAGAGCGAGGATATAACAAAGCGAAAGCTAAATAAAAGCATAAACGAAATGAAACAAAGGAAAACTGATAACAAGGTCGCAGTGAAAGGAGAACAATGAGATAATGAGGATCCTACAGAAACACAAATATACAGATATCCAGAAAGAACAGATAACAAAGAGAACGAAGCAAAGCAAAACATCGATGACATATATATAAGCACATACAAACCAGGCATACAAGCACCGAAACAAAATCAAGCATAGCTGACGTCGCATCCACTCAACATAAGAATAGCATGCAATCAAATCAGAAAATCAGAACATAAATAAGCCTAACAGAAACTAAAATCAAGCGAAAGCACTTAATAAGAAATGAGCATGGCAATCACATAAGACAAATAACCCACAGTTAATAACATAACAATATCATAACATATATAAGCATGGCAGGTCGAAAATTAGCAATAAGAACACCAACGGATAATCATAGCCCATGAACATAATTAAACGGAGGTATCCAAAATAAACAGATAAATCAACTGATTACACTCAAAAATGATCACCAAACCAATCAAGGTTCACACAACAGTAAGATAACATATATTCAGATAACAACAGTTGAATCATATAATCGCCTATTAA
Organism: Chrysanthemum lavandulifolium; assembly: GCA_022545495.1. Classification (NCBI taxonomy): domain Eukaryota; kingdom Viridiplantae; phylum Streptophyta; class Magnoliopsida; order Asterales; family Asteraceae; genus Chrysanthemum; species Chrysanthemum lavandulifolium. The sequence goes on along the minus strand of CM040241.1, from coordinate 134,460,893 downwards.
TCATATCGTAATAGGATAAACAGTAATCACATAGAACATGTAACGGCATAATCAAATTCAATAATCATATAATAACCCGGTACGTGAATGGAATAGTGGTAGAATGAGTCACATAAGGGTACAGAGTAATGGACAATTAATACAGAATATGGTGCGTTGGGGAATACAGAAGGTTCAATATAGGTATATCAACAGTGTAAGGGTTGTCAGAAATCTACCACGAGCCCAAACCAAACAAACCATATCATATCATAGTAACCATTGCATTCGGAGGGGTGACCTCGGAATACCAGATCAATAGGAGGGGAGACCTCAGTAACCAATGGAGTAGCTAGCTCCCAGAATGTGAAGACGCGTATTGCACACGACATCATTCACTAGACAAATCATATCATAGCATAACATATCAGAGACATAACACATCTAGGATGCATCCATACGCCCCTGCAGACAGATAGTGGCCATACAATATATATCGAGCTCATAATCAGATAACGAAGGGACGGTGTGTAACATCACTCGTAATGCACTAGAGTCATGCCATTGGTGCATCAATGACACGACCATGTTACCTTCATGGCTAGGAAACATATTTGGCTCGGTATCAAACGAAAGGGTCAAAGCATAATCGTATCATAAGGGTTCATAACAAAGGTTCAGAAGTCAAAGGTTCATATCAAAGTCCATATCATAAGTTCATATCAGAGGTTCATATCACAAGTTCATATCAAAGGCTCATAATCTGAAGGTTCATAATCAAAGGTTCAAAATCAAACAGTTCACACAGGAGATCCAATCAAAGGGAGCATAGCAAGTTATAAGGAAGCCCTAATAAGAAGGCTCAGAGCAAGGTATCACAGTCCAAATCTAATATCGAAAGATGTAAACGAATCATGAGAAACCTTAAGAGACAAGGTCAGAATATCTATACCTCAATCGAAGCAAGCAAAATAGGAAAGTAGGGTCACACGATGAATCAATCCCGCCGTCCGGAACCTATGATTTAGATAATGCTTATTAAGATCAGATTACTCATTTTAGACGGCTTTCCATTTTTAGCAGGTTTCCACTTTTAGTAACTTTCCATTTTAGTTAACTTTCTATTTTAGGCAGGTTTAGGTTACAAATGCTAATTAAATAAAATTAAGTCTAATAATAATAATTATCAGGGTTTAGGGTTTAAAAATGTAAATAATCCAAAATTAGAGTTTAAAGTGTAAAAATATCAAAGTCTAAGGTCCCAAGTGACAAGTAACTAAACTTCAAAATTCAATATTATCTTTATGATAGTGTAAGGTTTATTTTGTCAATTTATCAAAGTTGAGGATTTGCATGCGACACTTACCAAAGCTTAGGGGTTAAAATGTAATTTTAGTTTTAATAAAAATCATGCTACGTGATATAGATAATTCCATATTTGCATGTGATGTCGACTCGACACGGACCGACGGCAAAGCCGTAAAGTATTCAAAACACGACCTCGGTACGACTACGATACCAAGACTCGACCCGAGTATTCTCACACGAACACACCCCTTTTTAGATTAACGAGACCGTTTTCTTATTACTCAAGTTTATATAAAGCTATTCAATATTGTGATATCATGTAAGATTTTAAATGATACTCATCTATATCTATATCTATACTATTTTATAATGCATTTAGGCCTTCTAAAATTAGAAGGCTTAAAAATTAAGCCTTCTAATTTTAGAAGGCTTAAAATTAAGATAAGGAGCTCCAATCATGAGGTGACATGTGTCACTTCTTAACAAACTCAAAACTAACTTCTAACAAACTCAAGCTCTAACTCTAACCACCAAAAATTAAGATAAGGAGCTCGAATTATAAAATGGCGTGTATCATTTCTCAACTAAAAATTCATCTTTATTTTCAAATTAAAATATCTTTTATCTACTTATTTATATTATAATCTAATTTCACCATATTTTCTAAAATTTTATGCTCTTTAATTCAAAATCCATTTTAATATATTTTTATGAGTTTTTAGTTTTTATATTTTTAGTGGGTTTATTTTATTTTAATTCAAATTTTTACAACTTTAACCTTTATTTCATTTATTCCAATCATATTATAGTCATCGGGTACCCGCCGCCGCATTGCGCGGGTACCATTCTAGTTACAAATAATGAGCCATAACCTTAACCCACGTGACAACATGCATGCCCCATTCTCTTATTGCTCAAGTTTATAAACTATTTTATTTTGAACGTACATATATGTGAGTTACCAATGTATACATAGTTACAGCTTCGAAAGTAAAACGGAACTAATGATCGACAGGTGTAGCATCCCTTTTTCATGATTTCATGCGATCAAGTTATTTAGATTATGTGCTTAGTTATATTCATATATCATGTATGCGAAGGAAGGAAAGCTCACGACACCAATCCAGAAACAAAAGAAAGAAAAGAAACGGAATGATGAGTGTTTTACCCTCGTAGCGTGACAAGAGAAGAACCAAGAATCCACGTAAATGTGACCACGACTAGGCCACCAAGGTCACGACCAGGAACAGCCACAAACCCACGACCAAACCAATGTAAAACAGCCTCCTTCGACCAATGAATACCCACGACCAGGAGTAGTTTCGAACCCAAACTCACGACTAAAAGCACCACCTTCGAACCTAGAAGCCCACGTCTAGTACCTATCACAGCCTCTTTGATCACTTCTGATCTCCCTGAGTTTTCTTTGTGTCGAATGAGATGTGGAGAAAAAAATGGGTCTGTCACTTTTGATGAGGGAGCTAGGTTTTTTTATGAATTTTTGAAACTGTGAAGGTAAGTCACAAAGTGAGGTAGTAAATGGGATTAAATTAGAGAATCATGGGAAGTAAATGGGCGTATATATTGGCCGAATATGGGGAAGGTTTTATGACCAATTCAATACTTTTGACCTTCCAAATGTAGAGGTTTTTAATTAAGTTTAAATGTATTTATCTTTGTAACTTATACATAATATTTAGTCCAAGTAACTTTATAATGTGTGATTTTATTTTTGTAGACATAAGTGAAAGTTAGTTATTAATGTCTTGCATAATTCATTTACGGGTTAAGTGCTAAACGTAGTTAACGGGTTTGACGTATCTCACAAATATTAACCTGAGGGTAAAATGGTCTTTTAACTCGTTTTAGATTTTTTAGGGTTTTACATGGCGTCAGGATCGCAACCTGACGGCGTCGTGAAGGAGCAAAACAAGCGATTACTTTTTCTCGTTTTACGAGCTACTTATAAATTTTTGGAATTTTCGGTCTTAATTTTCCGAAATGCAGAAACATCCATTCCACAAGCATTATATCCTAGTTTAGTAGAGTCCTATATATATTATTACCGCTATTTTATGCGAAGGTTTCGTTTGTTTTCTTCAAGTGTGCATGTTTAATTTACCAAGAAGAAGATACATAAGATGAAAAGAGCTTTTCATAACGTTCTTCTTGAAGAAAGATGTAACCACCACTTTGCACGGATCCTACCGAGCTAATCGGGGGAGTATTAGTTTCTTTCATTTTTATTACCTTCCATTATCATAACTTTGATACTTTCGGGAACATTGGGGACAATGTTCGGTTTAAGTGTAGGGAGGAAAAATAAAGCGGAACTTTGAAACTATGCTTATCCTTGATTATTTGCTTTGTCAATTGCATTTGCGTAATAAACCATGAGAAAATGTCGGTTAGGATAATTTTGGCACCAAATTTTCAATTTTCATGACATATAGTGATACGCTGGGCCGAGCCATGTTTCTTATTAAATCTTGGGTCATTTACCTAATTTGTTTATATCAATTATTTGTAATCATTTATGATAATAAGCATCAACCGGTCGTATCAATTGATACGACTGTTAGTTGTATCGATAAGGCACCACTTCAAGCCGCAGCTAGTGCCTTAAGAATAGAATAACTAGAGTCAATAATTGATCGGTTAAACTTGATTGATTATCAAATGATTACAAGAGTATTTATAAGATAAAGTAGGTAAAACCATAAGATTACAAGCCATGCAAAGCTCAAACCAGCGTATCATTCCTCACTTCAAAACCACCTTGCCCTCAAGGTGTTGTCTTAAAATATTCTTAATTGACTTTCCTAAATAAACATGAAAACAATCCTAAACAAAGACACGTAAATAAAGATAGATTATATGACATAATCTTTATGCCATACGTTTGGACTTCTTGAGTCGTTTGGGTAGCTGTCCTCCCGCAACATCGGCATATAATCCGGGATCCCATAATCTTCTTTGAATTGTAGCCTTCGCCTTTTTCTTCTTTCGTATTCCTTTGCCTTGGACATAACACAACACCTTCTTCCATCTTTTGCACGCCCCACAACTCTTCTCGCGATATACCCACTTCAAAAACAACCAAACTCTCTCCAAAACATCTCCACCCACAACAACATCTTCCACACTTTCTTTATTTTTCAAATTTCGCTAAACTCACTACGAACTTCCATGCTTGCCACATTACTCTCACCAATATCAAAACATCATTTATAGCGCTACTAACCTCAACAACACCAATATCTTCATTAGCATCTAAGGACTCTTTAACCACATATGGAACTTCTTCACTTGGCCATGATAGAACGATATCTATTTTCTTCAATGTTCAACTTTTCCTGCAATTATCTCAAAACGAGCCTCCATTATCGGGCTATGGAACAAAGCTTCTCCTAAAGTTGAAGCGCTAACCTTAAGAGTGCCAATTGTAGAAGCGGTTTAAGTCCCTAGATATACATCGATTTAAGTAAAGATTACGAGATCCCTCTACTTGATTTTCAAGTACCACAAATTCACTCTCGTATTCGCCACCAGTACCCATTTGCAAAAGCTTAGATAGTGCGTATTCCGCGTCCATCACATCCGCTTGAAGCCATTAACATTAACTCGAAAACAAAACAAACAAAAATAATTTTTCTATGAACAATACCCGTGAGCGAGATCTCCGACAATAAATGCGGCGTGAATAGTGGTGAATGAGCGATGCAAGTGAATAGTGGTGTTGAAGGATTTTTTTTTTTTGAACCCCAATTTGGTAGCCCTCTCAACGAGGACTCTCAATAAGCACCAATTGATACGACCGGTTAGGGTTGTATCGGGATAAACACCACCAAGCAAAGCTAGCTCCTTAAGAATTAGAAGAGATAACTAGAGAATAATTGATCTTAAACTTGATTGATTATCATAAATGATTACAAGAGTATTTATAAGACAAAGTAGGGTAAAACCCTAAGACCTTAATAGGCCATGGGCTCGGGCCCAGGCGTATCATATAGGAGTGGGCCATTAGTCTTAATAAAGCGTCTCATGGATAGGAAATTGCATGACTAGCACAAAAAAAATCCTTTAGCATTTAAATTCCACCCAAAATGTGAGGATCACCCTTAGATTAGTAGGAATTAAAGCATTCATCTTTAATGCTTAGAGTGTAAACCGGTAGTATAATAGATTCTAGAACTTGTTTTGTGATGCATCCCGAGATCGCTAGTAAGACTGCACTTGTGTAGTTAGGAATAACTAATATGATAAGAGGCATTAGGATAACCCTTGTTTGATACCCGTAATATAATTACTTCTTCCACATCGGTTGAGTAATTCCCCCACACCTTTGCGTTGTACTCATCTTTAGTACACGATACCCTAGTTAACCCTCGAGCCTATCCTTTTCGCGGTTCTCGTGATGTTTCGGTTTTCCGGAATATCAATGAAGAGCATTGTTTACACCGCACCCCCAAATGTACTCCCAAATCGCCTTAGCCTACCTTGTATGCACTCACTTTTAGTGCATTATTGTTATCACACTAAACCCAACCTCTATAAATTAATGGTGTTGGGACCGGGATATTTTATTAATTTAGCGAGATATTATTACATCGATAAATTAATAATTTATTAATTTAAAGAGGTTTTGCATATGATCTTTAAATTCACAAATCAAATATACTAATTACAATGTATACTAGTTAGAGATGAAAAATAAATTAGAAAAATAAGTTCTGATTATCACTTTATGAATTCACATTCACAAATCAATTGAATTTGTCAAGTTCATTGTTTATAAATAAGTAAAAAGTTAGTTTCGTTGGGACAAGTTTCAGTTACGTATAACCTTAATTGAATTATATGAATTTGTACAAGTTTCAATTACTTATGGCCTTTATATATATATATATATATATATATATATATATATATATATATATATATATATATATATATATATATTAATTTAATAGTTTTGTTGGGACCGAGATATATACAATGGGGTTTCAAAAAAATTATTATCTTATTATTTTATCGATTGAGGGCTAAATTTGTACTGGTCTCAAGTTGGGACTGGACAAATTATTAATTTTATCGAGGTTATTAATTTATCGAGTATTAATTTATAGAGGTTTTACTGTAGTTGCTTGCATAAGTTGCTAAGTCGAGTCATATCCTTTGTACACAGATTTGGGATGATTGGGACTCATGGGAAAAATTAAATTTTATGAAATGACGGGAAGGGAACGCTAAATTCAAATTCCCTTTATTTGCGTAATAATGTACTCCAAGTGTTTTGATCTTTTCAATTCGGGTCATATTAGTGTTAGAGTAATAAAAACTCAAGTGTAGGGATGTGCTTATAAATCCCTATCATTTTGATGTTATCGTAGAGGATGGTAAAGTAAAAGTGTATGAAAAAAATAAATAAATAAATAAAATCGAAAAAAAGAGAAAAGAAAAAAAATAGAGTGTTGAAAAAAAAAAAAAAAAAAAAAAAAAAAAGCAGGCTACCATCCTACATCTATCTTTAAATTATTTTTGTTTGTTTCAGTTATCTAGAGTCTAGAGTGACGAGTCTTGGCTTAGCAACGCCATTCTTCGCATGCTTGTAACATAAAGATTTTTGACTTGCCACCATTAAATAGCCTATCCCACCAAACCCTTTGTTTCCCTACCGTAAGCCTAACATTACAACCCTTTAAAAGACCTCTTGGATAGTCTTTCCTAGGTGCTTACGCCAAAGCGATGGAGGTTTGATATAGTCTCAAGCCTATGGTAATCTATGTACTAGGACCGGTTAATGAGTGTTTATCTTCCATTTCCGACTTGTTATATTTCGTATACACCCGATAGATGTGAGTATCCAAACACCCCTTGTGAGGTGCTAGTATGTAATTTCCGTGCTTGTTATGACTTTTGTGGGGCTTATATGTGTTGTGGATTGTTCTAAACCAATGCTTCATGACCCCTAACTTATAAATTAATTGGCTAAAAGCACATTTGCTAGAGGACAAGCAAATACCAAGTGTAGGGATATTTGATAAGGTTTTAAATGTACCTTTTAGGGTCGTTTAAGCCCTTATTTGATCACTTTTGTATCCGTTATTACTTAATATCGTTCCTTTTCACTTTTAGGTATCTTGAAGGCAAAATCTCGGAATGACACTTATTCGGACGAAAAGGCGAATATACGAAGAAAATGGCCAAAGTCAAGAATCGAGACATTCAGTGCTTTGGGCGAAGGGACGGCGTCGGGAACTAATAGTGACGCCATCGGACAACTTTGTGAAGGCTCGAAGCAAATTTGCTCATTTACAAGTGGCGGCTTGGTTTTAAAAGAGTAGGCGTCAACTCGGATGGCCTAGATTTGATTCGAGACGACGTCGAGAGGCGAAGGGGACGGCGTCACAAACATAAGGTGACGCCGTCATAAGACTAATGTGCCAAGACGAAACCCTAATGACGGCGACGGACGGCGTCACAAATCAAAGGGTGACGGCGTCGCATTTGTAATTCTATATATAGAATCCAATTTTTAGTTTTCGTGTGTAGTCTTTTGGAGTAAAACCTAAACCGAACCAAGGCGGTCTTGTACAAGATTTTAGGTTCCATACCCTATCTTACATCAAGATAAGTTTTTTACTTCATTAATTCAAGTATGTCTTCAATTAATTGTGTGTATGCTCGCATGTTTTCCATGTCCGGCTAATTTACTTGTGTGTTTGCTTAGGGAATATGAAACTTAATTATTGAATATTGATTGGTTGTCTCTTATCTTAATTGTTAATGATCTAGTATTGCGATAGGTCATCCGTTGTGTAGTTAATGCTTGATTAATCTTTGTGAACGTTAGCTTATAGTACCTAGAGTCATTGTAGGCTAAACCATCCGAAGAGTACCTTAGCGTTAAGTTTATAAATCCTAGAGATTTTGTAGGCAATAACCTTTGGTAGTTTCAAAGAGTTAGGGATAAACGCATACCCTACGACCTTAGACACACAACGCGATTAAGAATAAGGACGTGACAATTCAACCATCAATAGGAGATAATTAAGGAGTAATAAAACCTAAGTAAACACATCTTTAAATCATCATACGAGCACACAATAATTAGATATAGACTACATACACCTTAGATTAGATAATTAGACGAGTAGAGTAATCGGTAGAAATACCAACCCCAAATCCAATACCCAAATTGTGACTTTCCATTTCCTAAAACGTAAAAGATAAAAATAATCTTCCTCAACCCCAACCTTAGCGTAGTAACTTCTCACTAGCATTCCTATTCCCTAGAGAACGATATCAATTCCGTGGCTTACGCTAATACTACACTACAACGATTAGGTTCACCGCCTAGGGTGTTGAAAAACTTGCTCGACGAAAAGGAAGTTCCTTTGACCCCGAACGACGCGTGTGGCGTTATCAATAGTGTTAAACCGAAACAACCAAAAGGTTTAGGTATTCAGAACTCGATCGCCAACTAGTGAAAACAAAGAAACACAATTTGTTAAGGCACTAGAAAAACAAGCCATCATTGTGGCGGATCCCACGGATCCCACAAAAGGGAACCGCTAGTGTACGACGTGGATCCGTGGGTCTCTGAAGCAAACAATGGTAATAACATAGCTTCTTCATCTCGAATCGATTTTGAGATTGTTAATAAGAAGAAACCAACTCATTTTACCACTAGACAACCACCTCCAAAATATAATCCTATTTTGCAAGAAACAAAGCTCCATATTTTCAAAACCTAATCCATCTAGGAGAACTAATAATGTTTACCCGAGAAGTAACCATCAAATGGATAGAACCCAAATATGCAAAATGGTTTTCCTTTTCAAAACTTTGCACCATGGAATGCATATTCACCTTATCCATACATGTCCGACATGAATGGAATGTTTAACACTAATGGACCCATGAACAAATGGGGACCAAACTTTTGAGTTAATTGTTTTCTTAGGTGTGCTTAAAGGTCGACCTAGATCCGGATGAATGGGTCAAGGATAGCGGGTGCACGAGGCACATGACCGGCAATAAAGATCTATTCTCCACATATGAATCCTTCAATGGAGGAAATGTGGTGTTTGGAAATAGCAAAAGTAAAATCATCGGTAAAGATGATATTATATTCGGATCCACTTGTCAAGACATGTGTGATGATTTCTCTAAAATCATGCATGACGAGTTCGAGATGAGTATGATGGGAGAACTTAGTTTCTTTCTTGGTCTATAAATCAAACAAGTAGAAGATGGTATCTTCTTTAACCAATCTAAATACATAAAAGAGATGTTAAAGAAATTCGGCTTAGAAGAGTCAAAACCAATTAGGACACCAATGTCATCCGACACCAAACTCACAAAAGATGAAGATGGCGAATCCGTTGATAATACAAAATATCGTGGCATGATTGGTAGTCTTGTCTACCTCACGGCTAGTAGGGCGGATATCATGTTTAGTGTTTGTCTATGTGCTAGGTTTCAAGAAGACCCTAAAACATCACACCTAGAAGTCGTAAAAAGGATATTTAGATACATTAAGGGCACAACACAATTAGGATTATGGTATCCTAAGGGAACGGGAGTAGAAACAATTATATATACAGATTCTGACCATGCAGGTGATTATGTTGACCGAAACAGTACAAGTGGGGTATGTACTTTTATGGGATGTTGTTTAACATCTTGGTTTTCTAAAAACCAAACGGCATTAGCAATATCAACAACCAAAGCCGAATCGTCTCACGCAAGCAAGCATGCCAACAAGCACTATGGATGAAACAAGCGTTAGTTGACTACGACATTCATCTAAGTGACATAGCCATTCTATGTGACAACAAAGGTGCCATCGATTTAAGAAAGAATTCGATATTACATTCTCGTACAAAGCATATAGAGATTCGTCATCACTTCTTAAGAGACAATGTTCAAAAGGGGAACATCTCTATCGAGAAGGTAGAGTCCGAAGACAACATAGCCGACGTCCTCACCAAACCGTTGAAGCGGGAACAATTCAACCTACTTCGTCTCGGTCTTGGTCTCATGGAAAAATCGTCGTAATTTACTTTTTAACTCTACAAGGTATGTAAACACTAGCCTTCTTCTTTCTGAGTCTAGGATCTCTATTTCACGCACAACTCACAAGCAATACGGGAATTTTCAAAACCCAAGATCAGTTTTTTTTTTCTCTTACTTTTAACTCATAATTTTTCTTATTTTCTTTCAAAATAAGTACAAGTTGCAAACATATAATTACATACACATCTTCTTTTCAAAGGATAAAACGACTTTTATTCGCACATAGAAACCTCTTTTCGAAACGTTTTCTAAAAATGATACCTCTTCCCGTATCAATTTCACAAAAGCAATTTCTCACGTCTAGGACAAATCGCTTTTTCATTATTAATATAAAGTAAAAACCCGTTTTCATTGCATCTCATGTCTTTTGAATGCTAAAGAGGACACATAACTAATATGTGTTTTCTGGTACGTTCATTTAAGCAACAATGAATTAGGAGCACTCGGGTTATCTCACATAATAGTATGCTTTTTCACTTCTAGTTTATTTTTCTTTTCTTTTTAGGAGTCGAGATAACCGCAACTCCAAATAGTTTGCATATAGGCACACACTAGGCAAAAATGTTTCCAAAAGGAAAATTTTGTGATGTTTGAATCACCAGTCCCACAGATCCCAACCTTAATGCTGGACGGATCCCTCAAGGGAAGGATCCGTGGGACCGTGAGACAGAAGCTAGTTTTATCTTCTATTTTTCTCACTTTGGATGAAAACTCCAATATTTTTTCATTTTTTGGAGTATGTTCTTTAATGCTTTTGTTCTAATGATCACATGCCTTAAATTCATATCTAATCATTAGATTTTAATCCACATTTTGGGTCAAACATTCATTACAATGCATATAGGACTCCCAAAATGCTTGCATATTCATCTCATCTTCACAAACAAACAACACCATGTCATCCAAAAGATCTTACAACTTAGATTAATCACCTAGTACAAACAATCCTCTTCATGAAATCCAAACTTTTGTCCTCCCACCTTCCAAAATACCACAATCAAACTCTAGGATATCCGCATGGATTAGCATCCGGCCTTGTTGCTTAGCAAAACCATCATCGAATGGCTCATCACCAACAAATAACTCACCACAAGATGCTTCCATTATAGCACCTCCTTCATCACCAACAAGTACACCAACTTCATCACCTAAAGTCACTCTTTTGGAACTCCTTAAGACTCCAACAAGATCTCAACAACCAAAACAAAAAGAAATAGCCTTTTTGACACCTTCCACTTCTACAAACACAATTTTCAATGACCTTGAAACCTCACCACCCTTAGCTTCCATTGAGTTACAAGAACATCTAGGTTCTTTTCCACCACCACTTCCAAACATTCTTGACTTTGATCCGTATTTTCCTATTTTTCCACCACAACTTCCACAACTCACAAATGAAAACAACCCGGAAAACTTCCGCACTCATTACCCACATCATTTACATTGTGAACATTGCCAATCCACTAGAGATATTGTAATAGAAGTTAGTGAAGAAATGAAATTCATACTCAACCTCATTCTTGATAGCATCAATACCATCACTCATCAAAACCTCCATCCATAACCTTATGCAAGCATGGAAGGAATCATTATTACTATTTTCCATTTTTAGTATTTTTCTTTTGAGTCATTTTCAAGAACAAGTCTTGTTCTTACTTTTACATGCTTGTATGTGGCATAAATACCACTACATTTTGTTGTTTTATTACAAGGCCTTGTTTACATACCTTGGCTCCCAATCTTGATTCTCGTCAATCACAAGATTACTTATGCATGTTACTACTAACATTTTCTTTGTAGGATTTTTTATTTTTTCTTCACTTGACGCCCCAAAGGCCCAAACTAGGGGGAGCTACCGTCAAGGGGGAGTAAGCGATACGTGGACTATTTTTCCACATTTTATTTCTTCGATGGGTTAACTTTTTGTTTCGACAAAAAGGGGGGGGGGAGAAGTAAAACTTAGGGGCTTTCAAAAATACCTCTATTTTTAAGTTTTACTCATCATAACATTATGTTTTGTCATCAACAAAAAGGGGGAGATTGTTAATACAAATAAACCGTAAAAACGTTTATTAATATTTTGCGATCTATTTGTGTTTTGTTGATAACAAATATAATGTTATCATAAGTAAAATTATAAGGATACATGTTATTTTTGTAAAGTATTTACATATAGTAACTTAATACAAATTGTTGTAATAAATCATTTGTTGTAATAGTTTATTAGGATGGGTAAAAATCACAACCCATAGATAATATCCATAACCCATGGTATTGACCCATACCCACTTGACTAGATACATTGTACTCATTAGATACATTGTATCTAAAGAAATACCCATGGACCAACCCATAACCCATGCCCCATGATCCATAACCAAAAAACCCATGTGCAAAGAGGAGTGTCCCATGGATCCCTAGCTTTACGCTAGACGGATCCCTTAAGGGAGGGATCCATGGGATCTGGGGAATAGTGGCAAGTTTTGCCTATAAATAGAGAGCTATTTTTCTCATTCTCTTCTTCTTACTAATTCTCTCATATACTCTCATTCTCTTCTAACAAAAGATCACTTGATCTAGAGAGTTGTTCTTCTTTCTTTCTTTAGTGATTCTCATATCGCCCTTCTAAAGGCGAGATCACGAGCATTCTACAAGTCATCCAAGCAAGGGTCCTTGATTTATTTGTTCCTCCACAAGATTTCTGTAGCAAAGATCTTGTATTTGATATTTCATATAGTTGTTGTGTAATATTCATGTTGGTTTGGTCCACCGTGTTACGGACTCGGTATTTAGCTTTGTACCGGAAAAAGGTGTAACCAACGTTGTGAAGGCTTCTCCGCCAAGTTAAAGGAGTTTGTTGACATAGTGCTTGAACTCCCGAGTAGGTGACTCGGGGAGTGGAGTATGGCAAGGAAGGTGTCCTTGTAGCCGAACCACTATAAATCGGTTGTGTCATTTCTATTCCTTGCTTTACTTTATTTAGTTGGTTTATCATTAGATCTATACTTTCTCTACATCCATACGATTTCACAAAATATCAAATCTAAAGTTTTTGAAACTAACTTAAAATCGGCAAAACTATTCAACCACCCTTCTAGTTTTCCACACACTTCTCTCCCGCTCCACCGGTACATGTATAAGCGTAGTCCGCGAAAGCTTGTTTGGGGAGTTTTGTGCAATCACGAGTGTCATGGGGACCACTACATAACTCACAAGGTGAAGTGATTTTTTTCACTTGGCGTGAAGGTTTAGGAGCTTCGTAGGAACTCATTAGGAATTTGACTTGATCTTCAAGTTCAAGCATCCTACGATTGGAAGGTTGTGAGTCGATTGAAGGCAAGGATATTGCCTTTACGGTTTTAGGCAACTCACGGGGGTCATTCCATTCGTTGTCATAGAGGGCAAGGTCCTCTTTAGTACCCCATGATTCTTCCGCGGTTAATTCACAAAGCTTACCACCGGTCGCTTGGTCAATGGTTTGCCTTGTGGAGAGATTGACATGATCATAGAAAATTTGGACTTGGAGCCAAAGATCAATGCCATGGTGAGGGACTTTGTAGAGTAAGTCCTTGAATCGAGTCAACGCCTCATAAAGGGTTTCGCCTTGACATTGTTGGAACATAAAAATGTCATTCCTTAGCTTGGTGGTTCTCCCCGGTGGGAAAAATTGGGCAAGGAAATGGGTGGTGAGATCATCCCAACTTGAGATGGATCATGTGGGAAGTCGCTCAAGCCAATTACTAGCTTGGTCCCGTAGAGAGAATTAGAAGAGACGCAATCGCGTGGTCTCCCGAGTGGTAGCATCAAGGTCAATAGAGTCAATGATTTTAAGGAAATCCTTTCGATGCTGATTAGGATCTTCGGAATGAAGTCCATGGAATCCACATCCGTTTTGCACTAACCGGATGGTGTCGGATCGCAGGGCCGTAGTTTGAGCTTAATGTGGAAGCTCAATGGTGTTTCTATAGCCTTGATGGCTCGGTCTAGAGTACTCACCAAGAGTACGGCCTCTTGGTGGGTCGAGTGGTGGTTGATTGGGTGGTGGTAGTGGATGATGTGGTGGATCGTTGTTGGGTGGATTATCACCCATGGTGAAAAGTGACGAAGTTACGAACAAAAACACAAAGAAGATGGATAGACTAAAAGAAAGTTAAGAAAAAAAAGCTCACTTGATAGGAATCAAGCGAGTAGACCTAATCGAGATAGAAAACTAACTAGCTATTATATTCCCCGACAGCGGCGCCAAAAACTTGATGCGCGGGTTCGGGGTCGAAAGACTTCCTTTTCAATGAGAAAGTTTTACAACCCACTAGGCAGTGTACCTAATCGTTGAAGTATAGTGTGGGTAATCCCAGGGGGTTGATCGTTCTCTAGGGGAATAGAGATGCTAGTAGAGATGTATGAAGAGAAGGTGAGGTTGAGGGTGATTCTTTTTAGCTTTTTATATTTTTTTGAAAACAAGTAAATATCTCGTGGTATAGGAATGGGGGGTGGTACTTCTACCAATTTTAACTACTAATAATTTAAACTAAAAACTAATTAACTAATAAAAAAGAAAAGATAAGCTATGTATTGATTGGTTTGTTCTTATGATAATAAAAAACGTGTTTACTTAGATGTTCTTACTCCCTAATTATCTCTTATTGGTCGGTTGAATTGTCACATCCTTATCTTAATTGGTACGTTGTATTCCGTTTTGGTCATAGGGGGTGCCTAATTCCCTAGTTCTATGAATCATAACTCTCCTCTAGCCTATCATGGATCGCCAAGTACCGTAGTATCACCCTCGAATACTCTGTTATCCTAACTCTACAACTCACACAATAAACACAATAATGCCTCAAGTGCACTCTCAAGCTTTGTGCTATTTATGACGTTCAAGCTCGCAACAATTAAAGAAGAAGCCAGTTTTCCTTACTCGTGTCTACCAATTAAAACAAGAGACAACCTAACAATAATCAACAATTATGATAGATAAGCATGCACATACACAAACAATTGAACATAGGATAAACATGGTGATATAATGAATTAACAAACTTAACTTTAGGTGTAAAGAAGGGTTTGGAACCCTAAAATACTGCCCAAGTTGGACTATTAACGAACTAGGGTTTGCTCTCCAAAATACTACCCTTTTAAATGCAGAAAAATCGAATTCTATATATAGATTTACAAATGTGACGGCGTCGCCTTTTGCTGGTGACGCCATCTGGTCGCCGTCATTAAGTTTCATTTGGGCAAAGTCATTGTTGGGATGGCGTCAGTTGAGATGTGTGACGCCATCTGGCTTCAAGAAGGACGTCGTCTTGAATTGGGTCTTGGACGTCTGGTGTAAAATAAAGAGTGACGCCTACAAGAAATAAAGCGTGACGTCGTCATGTTGTAGAACCAAATTCACACGTGAGCCTTCGCTTGAAATTTAATTAGAAAACCTCCTTAGCGATAGCCTCACCCTTTGAGTTGGGACTCCGTCATGTGCATAATCCAGTCTTGTTTCTTGACTTTGGCGTTTTCTTCATGTTTTCGCTCCTTTTCGTCCAAAAGTCCTTGATTCCAACATTTCGCTTCCAAAAGACCTAAAATGTGAAAAGGAATGATTTTAAGCAGTAACAGGTATAAAATGTGTCGATTTAGGGCTTAAATGACCCCCTAAAAACGTATGTTTTAAATCCTTATTAATATCTAATCACATTACTAATGCTAGACGATATCTAGTTGTCATACAACTAATGTGGATTTCCCTAGTCAACTAGTACTCTTCTAATGGCTTCTAAATTTACTATATTTGCTTTTCTGACTTGGGTCGTCCACTTAGGACGTTAGTGCTACTCAAAGCTCGAGTCATCTACATAAGATGTCCTGAATATGTGCATGAGTCATCCACGTACGATGCTATGGTCATCCACTTAAGACTCTTTAGCCATAAATTAAACTAAGAATTAATGCTATGCTAAACATAACCATAATTAAACTATACAAATTAAACTACTAAACTTACTACTAGTTACGTAACTCACCTCGCGTTTGGTTCAAGTCTCCTTCTAGCTTTCATTTGACTCATTGATCACCTTGGTTAAAGGCATAATCACTAATAATGATTCTTGAGCACTTCTTATAATCATAATTTGCTAGGTATCACCCAAGAATTCTACTTGCAACCTTCAAAAAAAACCAAGTCTTGTTTTTCCCTCCAAAACACATACATAAATACACGTAGATACACGTGTGAGATTGGGGATAATTCCTTGGAGTATAAGTCTTATAAGGCTTTAAGGATTCAATGGTAATTACAGCCCCTATTTTAACCTTGCATTGTTAGTCCCTGTTGTTAAATATTTTACATCGTTAGTCTTTTTCCGTTAACTATTTGCACCTGAGGTCCATATTTCAGTTAAAACTTAACCAAACTATTATTCCAATGTTTCATACTCAATATTATACTATTTGTAACTAAACCATAAAACTTGGGGTGTTATAATACATGAATATGATAAAAAAAATTAACTAGCACAAAAATTCAAAGCAATATGTAAAGGAACCATTGTATTATACGTAAATTTATAAAACGATGACTAACGAGTGTTCCGGTTAACTACGATGGTGATGGAGATTGGTGACGGTGTCTTCCATGGTTTCGATGATCAGAGATGACGGAGTTAGGGCTTCGGTGACGGAATGTGGCCGTAGTATGACGGAGTTAGGTTTTCGGTGACGGAGTGTGGCTGGAGTGTGGTTGGAGTATGACGAAGTTAGGGTTTTGGTGACGGAGAGATGACAGAGTTTGTGGTGAGTGTGAGAGTGACTGGGATGGAGAGATGGAAGCAAGTTGGGTGTGTTTATATTTTGTTTTAACTAACTCCTACAAATAGTATGTATCTTTTGTTTTAATTTTTCTTTTATTACTTTGATTTGGTGACTTTTGTGATTTTAGTAGGCAAACATTTTAGTCACCAAATGTCACAAAGTTTGTAGTGGTACGTGTCAAATTCGTTCTCTTGAAATGTATTTACGACCATAAAGCAACACTATTTTTTCAAAAAAAATCCACAATAATGTGTCAACTCACTTAACTTGTTTGCAACAAGAAATGCTATCGTAACGACAATTTACAAACAAAGGTTATCATCATCATCTAAATATTATAAAATATGTCAAATTATATATAAGTATCTTCGGTTAGATCGATAAGATATAATGAATGATTATTTTCTCCAAGTGCATTAATATGTGACACAAGTCCCATTAGTTGTTAAGAAACACCATGTAATTAACCAGATTATGAGTTCAAGGACATCGTGTCTACTCACAACTTGAAACTACACATACTTTTTTTTAAGGATGTTCAGCATAGTAGTCAAGAGATTTACAATAGAATTGTGGATATAGCCAAATGTAAACTCTTTGGCCTAACTGTCAAGGAAAACCTTAATGTTAGAAATATTGAAGCCAAGTGGATGGTGAAATGCAAAAGATATTGTGGAATAAAGTAAATGGTAGTGTATGTGCAGTAAAGTGTCAATCTGGAAAGTATTTGGTCTTGTTTTCCTAGTCTCTGAATTTAGAAGATTCTGCTTGAATGGGTGTTTGGATTTGAGTTTCCCTGCAGTCAGAAGAATTGATGTCTGGATAGAGTTGTTAGGTAAGGAGTTTTTGGTATAGAGTGTCAAAGGTTGCAGTTTCTACACTTTGTGTATCTAAACTGGATTTGAGAGTGTCTATTTTGCAAACCATAACAATGGGATTGTTACTAGTACCTTGGAGTTCTAATTGTGTGACTGTACTCAATTGACTATCATTGTCTTTCCAATTTGTCCTTGGGAGGGAATTGGTTAGCCTTGATAGATCAGTGAGAGGTCTAATTCATAAGAATATACCATAATGTAGGCAATCCATTGTGAAGGATATATGGTTTGGATGGCCAATGTATGTTGAATAGAATAGCGAGGAGCCAAGGAGAGAAAAATGAACTTGCTTGGTCCATTCAATGCACTGCTGCAGGAGGTAAGGTTGGATCTAACTGAGGGTGTGTGTTCCCCATCATGTGATGCCTGTTCCTTTATGCTTCTTAATCATTTTAGTGAGGATGTAGCTGCTAGATGGTTTAGAGATTTATGGATAGAAAATGTAGCATGATAGGTATAGCCCCTCTTTTAGTGTGAATGGGGCTATATCCCACTTGATGATGCTTGCTCAATCTCTATCCCTCATTACTGTAGGTGGGCTGAGTGATTTGTGGGTATGCTGAGTATGGAAATGTAGTTAAGAGGATATGGTATTGGTGCATAAAAGGTGATCATATAAAAGTTCAACATGAGTTGCTACATTAATAAGACATTATCCGGAAATAAGAATTAGTGTTATCTGATATCAAATGTTGCATAGTCTAGTTTATCTGATATGTGATGAATGTATTTTAGTGCTGAATAGGTCCTGATTTGAGCATATTCAAATCAATATTTATATTGTAATTGTTTTTGAGTTTATATATATATATATATATATATATATATATATATATATATATATATATATATATATATATATATATATATAAATCTCATTTCATGAACTTTACGATTTTATCTTTAGAACTTGTTTTCTTCTGAAAGATTTAAAAATTCATTCGATTCGAAATTATTTTTTCTATGAATATTATTATCGAAGAAGCATTTTAGCAGCATATTTTTTTCTCAAAGGTTTGATTTGACCTTCTCATTACGGACTTTCATTTTAAATCGGACTTCCATTCTTCAATTCTTTGACCATAGTATGTCTCCATATGTCTCATGGCAAAATTGCACAATCATTGAATTTTGTCTTGTTCTCCATGGCATTTAAGTATACTTGGTTTGAGAACTTCATATATCGATCTTTTGGATGTTTCTTTCTTTTCAAATACTTTCATGAGAAAAGTTTGTCGAAAAAATAAAACAAGAATATAAATAAATATTAATAGACAAGTATTGACAAACTCATTCATTCTATAGTGCCAAAGACTCAATGACGAAACAGAACAAGTAGATTCAAAGTTTTTGGGTCATATGTAGTAGATTCAAAGTAGATTGTTTTTGAACAAGTAGATTCAAAGTTTTTGAACAAGAAGATTCAAAGACTCAATGAAATTTTGACATATATATCTTGCCTTATAATGAGCAGAACAGAGATTTTACTAAAAGTCAAAATTTCATTTCAAAAGGTTCGACATATATATCTTGCACAGAGATCAAATGATGTTGAAAATGTTTTAAAATTGGTTTTGTTAGTTTTTATGAAATAAGCAATAAAACTTTAAAGCAGATTAACAATACTTATATTAAAGTAAAATATAGCTCAACTAAGCAACACATATGGCAATTTCAACATCAAACAAGCTCCACGTGATAAAGAGACCAAACCCAAGATTCTTAAAATGCCGACTTGGGCACTTGCGATACTAAATTACCAAAGGATCTAAGTAAAGTTTTTCAAAGTTTGGCATTTCGACTATCATCTATAGACTATCAAGTATTACATAAATTCCCAAAGTTGACATTTGCATTACTTTTACAATTCAAAGTCTAATCAAGTTTGACATTTGTTTATCGACAATGTAAAAGTAAATGGTTAAAGTAATGCAAGCTAAATATGATTACTTACAAGAAGTGGTAGAGTTCCATATAATTTCTTTATTAACTCTATTTAGAAACTTTGGAACCTTCACAAGTTTCATATCATATCCTATTATCAATTATCTCAATCTTCTCATTCTTTAGATTGAAACAAATGATGTAGTAATGAGATTCCAAGTATATTGAAAAACACCTACATTGATATTGAAAATATAAGTCATTTAAAATTTATATTGTAGATAGTTATTTGATTTAACAAATTTGTTAGAAAAAAATAATCTAAATAACTTACCAAATCAACGTTTAACAAATTTGATAAAGAATCATCTTCAACATCCACTAAAACAAATTTTCTTGAAAAGAATCATATCTATCGTCTTTTGATGTACTTTCAATATTCAAAGAAATAGAACATAAAAAATATATATATTAAAATTCACTTATCTATGACAATTAAAAAAAAATCATAAGTAACATGTGTTACAGAATAATCTTTTGGAGCATTACTAGATAGTTTGCATTCTCTATAATTGAGCAAATGCACCACATATCTGATATCGAGAAAATATCCATTCTTCATAATAAAATTCAAATTTTACGTTTACACTCAAAGGAAAATCTTGTAGGTGGAATCTGTTTCCTATATATTAATAAACAAAAACAAAAAAACAAAAGTTATATTTATAAACAAAAACACTAAAAAGTTATATTGGTAACAAAAACACTAAAAAGTTATATAGTTTTAAAACTTACATTGGGTTTTGCTCATCTTGAATAATGCATTGGTACATTAAATTCTTCATTGATACTTGAATTTTGTCAAATTCTAAAATCATTTGACTTTCTTACGGAGGTGTTAAAGAAATAATTTCCACATTTTCAGTTGGTTTTCACGGTGGTGTTAAGTTAACATTTTCTAATGATTTACATAGTGTTACTTCTTCACGGATTTGAATAAAATTTAATACCCAAATCAAAGAGGTATTTCATCAAAAGTTTGCTTCTCTTTTCATGAATATTTGATTGATTTCCCAAAATCAAGCTTCTTTGTTGATGACTTAAATGTACTTGACTTTCTTCAATTTTCAAAGCCGATTGATTCAGGTTTTTGAAGTCTTAAATATTCGTATTAAGCTTTACTCGTTTTGCTCCATTTATCACACGATCCCTCATCTTTTAATCCTTCGACTTCTTTCGAATTGGGAAAGTTTGATAATCCTTTCTTAAGTGAATCCTTCATTTCTATTATTAAAGTTTCAACAAAACAAGCTATTCTTCTTTGTTTTCTGAACAAAGCCTGTTAAATCATGATCAAAATATAAGATTAATTATATTTTGTTTATAAAAATAACTTTTAATTAAAAGAAATAAAAATATATTTGTATTAAAGATATACCTTTTCATCAACTTTTCTCAAAATATCTTTTTGTCTTCTTTCATTTCAATCGTTTCTTCTTAAAATCTTCACTATGCTTATTAACACGTTGGATACAAGTCGCGTTGATACATTTCCTTGTTTATCCTTAAATACACGTAACTTGTAGATAGCGTTGAAATATAATAGTTGATACCAAAACATACGTATGGAGTAATATTATAATCAAATTAATGATGAAGCTATGTTGACTAATATAATATCTCATATAAAACAATTTATAAAATTTCAAAATCAAACAAAACAACAAAGAAACACCATGTTCTTGCATGCAAGCAACATTTGATTCGATTAACAATTAATCTTTTGCATTTTCCATCTTTTCCTAAAAGCAAGTATAACATGTAACTTTTTTAAACAAACATATGTTAATAGCGAGAAATTCTCATAGTTTTATATGTGTTGTATGACACGATCTTCAGATTTTCAAAGAAGCTAGCATCTTATAATAAGATCAAGTTCCAATTGATCTTAACATAAATCTACAAGTTGTAATAAGTAAATACGTATGTTGAGTATTTGAGTAATAAGTAAAGTCACACAAAAAGTCCTATAAAATGGTTGCCTATTCTATAAATTGAAGTTATATTGAGTAATATAATATTTGATATCAAAATTCAAAATCAGAGAGAACTACAAAAGAAACACGGGTTGTTGCATGCGTAGCGACGTGATGCACCGGCAAATAATCGCTCGCATTTCCAAGTTTCCTAAAAGCAACCAAAAGAAATATGACATGCAATTTTCTTTTTAAAGCAACAAATGTTTACTTATATATATATATATATATATATATATATATATATATATATATATATATATATATATATATATATATATATATATATATATATTTTAAAATCTTTAAATTAATGAGTTTTTGAACTTCAAGTTTCGATTCTTTTGTTCTTTCTCTTTTTTCTTCAGTAATCACTTCGTCGTTAAGACATTTATTCCATCTTGTTTATCCTTTGATACCTCTCCTCAATCTTGGCTCATCATTCAACAAACTCTTTTCATTAGGCGTATTCTTGGTGACTTCTATCCACCAAGTAATCAAACTCGATGCTTCTCGATTCTTAGTAACTTTCGATATCCGTGTTTTCAATGGTAAGGAGAATAATCGATATCAATGAAATTGCATTGGATCTTTTGAACATAAAATAGTCTGCAAACGTAAATGAATAAATAAATAAATTAAAAAAATGAAAAAGAAAAAGAAAGAAAAAGAATGAAGAGTAATTCTGTAAGGAATGTCAAAGGTCCACAATAATATGATTTTATTTGTTCGGATCCCATTCTTTTACACTTCTTCAAACAATCGATTAAATATCCACACCAATCCATTTGATCTTTCCATGATCGGATGAAATAGAGTACAAAATCCTTTGATTTGAGGTCCGTCTTTCATTGCCTCAAATAATCTGATGTAATCAAAACAAGTATATTTATCATAAAGATTTTTCTCTATTTTTGTTTGTCTAATTCTTTCTACAATGATTTTGGTTTCACCTTATTTGTATCCTTCTCCAGGCTTTGAATTGCTTTCTCAAGTTTTAACACATTTATCTTCTTTTTCACTCTCTACGGTGGTGGTAGCATGAAGGCTCAAGGATTTCTTTTGATTCTTTTGTTATTTTAATATCTCTCTTCCAATGTTTCATTGTCATGGTTGATTCACAAAGTTTTGTACTATATGTTGTGCCAATCTACTGGAATGATATTAATTTTAAATCAAGTAAACTTTCTCCCATCTTTTTAAGACTTTGCATTCTTCGATCTTAAGAATCAAGACTTTAAATAATTGAGTTGGAGATCCCCCCTTCTAAACACATCATTACTTTTAACCAATTTTGGAGTAGAACATTCACCTTGCAGCTTTTCTTGATGCTTCATACTTTCTAACTTCTGTTTAACCTTTGATGAATCATTTTCCAACTTCTTTGTTCTTCCTCTCGTTATATTAAATTCAAAATCTTATTCTTTTTGTGCTTCATTTCCTTCTGATCTTTATCTTCTTTAGGCGCCTAATACTCATTATCTATTTCTCCATCATCATCATTATTATCATCAATCATCATCATCATCATCATTTTCGGAATCTTCTTCATCATCTCGGTTTCATCATCAAAGTTAAATTCTTCCTCTTCATCATCATCATCATCATTATAAACTTGTATTTCATCTTCTTCAATATCATCAACAAGATCATATTCATTAGGTTCATCTTCTTCTTCATCATCGGTATGTTCGATGTCAATTGATATATCATCATCGGATAATCTGTATTATATGTTTTTCGAAATAAAAACATATAAGATTTTCATATGTACTTATAAATAATTTTATGTTTCATTTATCTTAAGGTGTATGACAAAAATGAATGAAATGCACACAACAACGTGAAACTCAATCACGCGTGGCAAGATATTGGATGGACAGTTGTGAGTAAAGAAATGATATAAATGACACATTACAAAATTAGTAAACAAAGGCGGTAAAAGTATGAATGCAAAATCAAAAGAAAAGTGCACAAAAAGCAAATCAAGACTAAAACAAAGACCATAGACTCAAAGAAAGTAAGTAAACTGATTGATTAACATATATCAACGCAATGGTAAGCATTAGACCTAAACTTATGGCAAACCAGTTAAAAGTATAACTAGTTATTCAAAGTTTACAATTAGAGTAAGGAGAATTCTTTGATGATTACCAGAAAACAAGTTTGCAATTAAGTTTGACTCTTGATACAAGTATTTGAGTATTCGCACATTATCATCATTAAAGGGTGACTATTGATACAAGTAAAACTAACAATTAGCGAATAATTGAGCTTGCTAACTAAATACAATTATTGCTAACAACTAAAACTTCACCATCTTCATATTAATAGATATATATCATTTTGTAAATAATAACAATTTAACTATATTTTCATGTGTAAAATCACATAATTTAATGAACATATGATTTCAAAATACCTTTCCTACTTGTCGATTAGTATTCTTCTTTTTGTTCTTCTTCTTGCGGGATCATCTTTTCATAATAAGATTTTAGTAATTTATTAATAAAATTAAACTTCTTCTTCCTTACTATACTTCGTTTCATTAAAGAAATCGAGACCAGTAATAACAAAATAATTACAATAATTACAATAATAATAATAATAATAATAACAAAATAATAATATTATAATAATAATAATAATAATAATAATAATAATAATAATAATAATAATAATAATAATAATAATAATAATAATAATAATAATAATAATAATAATAATAATAATAATAATAATAATAATAATAGTACGATTAAATATAAAATAATTACAATAATAATAATAATAATAATAATAACAAAATAATAATAATAATAATAATAATAATAATAATAATAATAATAATAATAATAATAATAATAATAATAATAATAATAATAAATAATTATAATAATAGTACCGTTAATATCGAATAACTATCATAATAAGGATATTTTTAATATCGAGTAAGCAGATAAGTAGTTATTCGATATTATACATGGTAATATCATAAAGGTTGTAAGATAAACTAAGCAAATATACTAACAATTCTGCGATTTGAATAACAATTTGTTGTCAAATTATGATTTCTTTTTCTTCGCCATCAATTTTTTTTTTTTTTGGGATCCGGAATTTGATTTTGGGGTTTATGTGTTTTGAATTGAAATAAAATTATGAGAGAAAATGCATTCATTTAAGTTTAATATCTTTGGGTGGTTGATTTTTTAACCCGATCGGTATGGAAGATAAAAACGAACAAATTATTTTTCTATTTTATGTGATATTCAAGTTTTACGTTTATTTTTGTTTATAATGTGACATTATCAAGGTTTGCAAAAATCGTGAATCATATTGACATTTTGACAAGTTTTGTGTATTTCAAAGAGTTTGGGTAACCCGGAAAGATTTTTCTTAAAACATCTTGTAATAGATATAAACAACGATTATAAGTGACTACATTTGTTGAGGGTTGCAAAATAGTGATCGGTGATAAATCATATTGACATTTTGGCAAGCTTTTATTTTACCTTAATTTTGATATTCCAGCAAACTTTCCTTGAAAAGCATCTTGTACATAAATATAAAGCGTGATTAAAACTAATTTATTACGATATTAATGTATTTTCGCAAGATTTGCAAGTTTTCGGTAAGTTCGAGCATCGTTAACGACAATTGATGACTTGTTTGAGTGATTTACACAAATTGGAAAGGTCGGTGGCTCAAGAGCGTGTAATCGGTGATTAATCGGCCTTGTAGACTTTTTAGACTTTTTGCGACCTTGGATATTATAGAAACTTAAAGATTAAAATGTGATTCGAGTAATCTTATTTTTATAAATATAATTGTTTGATAACTAAATATAGTTTGTTAAAATAAGATTACATTTTTCTTTATTCTACTTAAGGTTGAGCTATCGATTTGATCGATTGGACCGAATAACAATAAAACCAGACAGTATTTTTTACGGTTCAATCATTCCGATCATGTTTGACTAAGCAGGACATTTTTAGCGATTGGATGACCACATTTTGTTTGGTTTTGGTATTTGGTTTTGAATAATTAGAGTCGAGCAAAAGCGAAAGAGATTTTTTAGGTGGAATGATTTAATATGCAAAAGAAATGAACGGTTTTTTGCTTAAAGCCTGAATAAATGGTATCCATCTTTTGCTTAAAGCCTGAATAATTGTCCATTTTGTTGAAGCACGAAATCTGAATAATATACAAAGCGAGCCTCTTTTTTTATACAAAAGTCAATAATGGTATCCATCTTTTGCTTAAAGCCACGAATAATAGTCCATTTTGTTAGAGCCTTTCTTTTTTAACCCAAATGTTTTTGGTAAATATTATAGCGAAAACATGATCCAATATCACATCCTTCTCTTCTAAAATATCAAACACACTGATACCTTCACAAAACTAAAATTTCAAGAAAAATCAAATTGCATTCAATGGATCATCCACTACATATTGAAATACTTCGAAACAAAGGAATTAAAAATGTAACAGATCATATCATTTATTATAATTTTAGTTTAAGTTCTTATAATGTTTATTCTAATATTTTGATTATTATTTTTAGTTAAAATCTTTATTCGGTTCTACTAAAAATAAACCTGGAGGTTAGTTTTATTTTCGTTAATCTTAACAGTTTGTTATTAATATTCCATTTGATTTTCCTTTTAAATCGATCGATGTTACTTCTGATATTAAACAAATTTGTATGTTAATAGTGTTTTTTTGTTTTTAGATGTAACTTTGGATGTCTGGAAGAATAAGAAGCATAAAACAGTATAGGCGTCTTCTTCAAGGTTATTATTTATATTTTTATAAATTATTATATACTTATTTTTATTTTAATTAAAAATTCTTATTACATATTAGGTGAACCACAATATTTATGCACGGAAGATAGACGAAAAAGAAGAAGGTAAACTATGCGGTTGAAGGTATGTTAATGATTTTATTTGAATTATAGTTGACTTAATTAGCTGAAAATTTTATCTATATTACGTGTGTGATTTACTTTCTATTTTTAGTTGAAGGACTTATTGAATATCTAGCAAATGATCCGTATATTTTTAGTTTTGTAACTTTGGTTGTAGATTCAGTTCATGATGTTTAATTAATATCACAATACACCGCAAAATGAATATTTGTTGTTTAATTTCGAATAGAATGCATTGTGTATGTTTACAAGTGTTAGTAAGATTGATTAGATTTGATTTCCAACTATTTGTACGATACAAGTAAAAATCAAAATATACTCAAATCATGTCTTATAAACACTTTGTCTTAGTTACTTTCATCATAAAGGAGTGTTTGGTTATGGTCATGATTCTCCTGTTCTAGGGTGTTTGAGTAAGTGATATTGGTTTAGATAGTTTATTCTTTGGTTACTATATAGTCGGGGTTGGATGATATCCATAGTTTATTTCTTTTAAAAGTGAAAATTAGGATTCACAATAATTTTGCATCATGTGATTAGATGTAGTTGCATAATAATCAATTTAGTTGCGTAAGTAGTTAAAATTCTTTCATTTGCTCTTGTTTTAGCTTACAACTTCATTTCGGTCATTTAGATTGAATCAAATTTCACTAAAGCTAGCTTTAAAACACAGGAATCTCGTCCTCTCGAATACAACCATACTATAAAATGGACATATTCCTCCAAACTACTCATGTCGAACCGTATACCCGAGCATCTATAGTTTAAAAAATATTTTTACACTTAGTTTTACATCTAAGGTGATATCGTCGAGATCATTTGTTTGTTCTAGCGATGGTGAAACACAACCTAGCGATGATAACAAATACTAGCGAGTAGGAACCAATATACTAGAGCACGATCCAATAAACTAGCAAGCAGAACGATCGTCATTACACTAGCAGTACAAATCAATATTTAATATCGGAAAATGTTTTCAAAAATATACTCAAATATGTATAAGTTTAGATAAGCTTCTTATAGCTTACTTTTAAGCTTTGATTAAGTTTTCAATCGGTTTTAGTGAATTTTAATTAGCTTATTAGAGCGACTTAATGTGATTTAGAAGATAAACACTTCTCGGTCACTTTCATCATAAAATTAGGATTAAATCAATAATTTTGGATCATAACGATTATATGTAGTTGCATACTAATAAATTTAATTGCATAAGTAGTCAAAATAGATTCATTTGGTTTTGTTTAGCTTAAAATTCATTTTCGAGTTATTTAGATTGAATCAAAGTTCACTAAAGTCAAGTTTGCAAGTTTTGAAAAAGTCAAAAAATTTAGAACAGTTTGAAATAGCGTTATTTATATATATTAATTTCTTTATTTTAGTTCAAATTTGCTAATACTTTTAGATTCTAGACTACGTAAGATAGTCTTTGATATAGTATTTTGTTTTTATTTTAAGATTTTCTTTCAAAGCTTTTGCGATTCTAGACTATGTAAGATAGTCTTTGATATACACAAAATATTATGGTACGTAGATAGACTTTGCGATTCTAGACTATAATAGTCTTTGATATACACAAAATTATTATGGTATTTGGTATTACAGATCATGTACTCTCGGTTGGTCAATGTATTCTAGTGATCAATCCTGCAACAAAGTAAGGTTGTTTAGTATTGTGATCATATACTCTCGGTTGGTCAATGTATTCCCAGTAGCTCCTTAAAGTAAGGTCGTTTGGTATTCCAGTCCATGTAATCTCGGCGTCCTCTCGAATACAAGCATACTATAAAAGCATATATTCCTCCAAATAATACCCAATCGAACCGTATCCCCGACATCTATAGTTTACAAATATTTTTACACTTAGTTTTACAACTAATTATAGTTGACTTAATTAGGTAGAAAATTTTATCTATATTCTGTGTGTGATTTACTTTCTATTTTTTAGTTGAACGACTAATTTGATATCTAGCAAATGATCCGTACATTTGTAACTTTGTTCTAGGGTGTTTTGAGTAAATGATATTGGTTTAGATAGTTTATTCTTGGTTACTATATAGTCAGAATTTGCATGATATCAATAGTTTTTTTCTTTTAAAAGAGAAAATTAGGATTCGTCAATAATTTTTGCATCATAATGCTTAGATGATAAAACTATATTAGCTTTGAACTATCAATCTACCCATCACATAATTGATTTTTTTAAATTCTAATTGAAAGAACATGATGAAGAAGACGAGTTTTTCTTGAAGATCTGAGAAAAGGAACTCTCGTTCTCAAATACAACAAATCAACCAAGAAGAGTATGTTTATTCTTTTGTATTTTTTTGACTTTTAAATTGAAATGATTTCCTTATTAAATACTCACATGTTTAATAAGAAAATCGGTTGCAAACTCGCTTATTTATTTTAAATTTAATCAAACTTCATTTAATTTTCAGGACCATTAAAACGACTACTTCATCTAATAAATTTGTGATGAAAGAAATTGTTTGTAAAGAAAAGAAACCATTCGGAAAGAAGGGTCAAGTTTACTTGACTACGGAAGAATACATCCAACCAATAGATCTCTCGAACAAGAAGCTCCTCTCAATTTCTATAAGCAATAAAGCACATATCAAAATTCCTTGTCTCAAAGATTTTGTAGCGAATTGGGTTTAAAAGATTTTAAATCTTAATATTGCTCTTATACCATCAAACCTAGCTTGGAAAATCTTAAGTTGCTACAATGAAAAAGAAAAATCGTTGGTTTTTAAAAGAGAATAAATAAAGATTACAAGAGACTTGGTGCATGAGGTTTTAGGATTTCCAAAAGGAGATTTAAGAATTAATTTTGTAAAAAGATTAAATTACAAGACATTGAAGTTCAATCTTCAATCTTTTTGGAAACAATATGTTAACGAAAATGGAAAAATTATTGTGGAAACTGGCAATAGATCTTTTTCTAAAAACCTCAAGGACTTCATTCTGGCAACTGATACAGTTAATGATGTTTTCAAGTTAAATTTCATTATTTTGTTGGTCACTACAATGATTTGTTCAAGTGCGGGAGAATCAAACATGAGATTTCTACCATCACTTTTTGATCATTATGATAACATTATCGAGTTGATTGGTGTGGTCTAATGATGGAATCTCTAGATCTAAATCCACCTAATCTAGATACAAATTCGCAAATAAATGATGATTATGGTCCAATAATATTTCTTACGGTATGTTTTTTTTTTTTTTTTTTTTTATATATATTTTGGTTTATTTTTTAACAAATATTTGAATTATTTTCACAGTTCTTGTATAATAGATGGTACAAAGAACCAAATCGAATGAAGATGTCTTACAAGATGTTGCTCAGCGTAATTGCTGGGAAAGGGCGTGAACATATAAGACTTAAAAATTTTTCGAGTTTTTGAAGATGATGGGTTTTCTTCATGAGGAAGTTAATGATGAAATTGATCAACCAATTTTTGAATCTAGTGATGTTTTACTATTAGAGAATAAAAAGTGTCAAGATCAATGTCAACATTTGAATTCGAAGTGCAGTAATCTTAAAAGTTTGATTATACTATTTTTAAAAAATAATATTTGATTGTTATAACTCTTTTCTTCTTTTATCGAACAAAATTTGTGAACTTCAAAACCTATACAAGTTGAAAGTGATAATGATAATTCATCATCATCTAAGAAAACCATTTTTAATAATCATACTCCATGAGGATTGGAATTTTGGGAGTTCATCTTTGTTGGATCTCGCAAATGACCCTGGGTTTATGATGATGACAATTCCTTCAATTTTGATTATCGAAATGAGGTATTCATTCATTTATAATAATATATTCATTTAATCATTTATTAATAATATATTTTTTTAAGCAGAATAACCATTCCAACCTTTTCATGCTTGTTGAATTATCGAGAAGATAACTTGAATCATCTTGATGTTCAAGAGGTATTAAATTGTTCAAGAACTTTAAATTTTTCTTATGTTATTTTGTTCCAACTGAAATATCTTATACTATTACTAAAGCGACATGATGAGATTGATTATAGCTTTGAAACTTCAAAGCAAAAGCGGTCGGATCATTATACTTGAGATACATATTTTAATGAAACTTATTACATAACTTTTTTAAGAAATGAATAACTTATTCGTTAATTTGTTAATTTTTAGGAAGCTATTTCGATCCGAAAGATGTATATCACATTTTTCATTGCATGATGATATTCTTTCAAAATGAAGAAGTTGTTAATCTTAAGAAAGTACTTTTTCGCTTTTAATTGGAAAAGATAAACGGAAAAGCAGTGAAGGTGTAGTTAACGTGGGATTTCTTTGAAGAAGCGTAAATATCAAATGAAGGATGTGCCAAAGAAACTAATGATAACATCATGATGAATCAAAGAATACAAGTAATATTCAAATGATTTCACGTGAAGTGGTACAACCTTTAAAAGTTGTTGAAGAAAGTTTTGTTGAAGAAAATGCTCTAGTGCGGATCTTTATTCTTTGATGAAACAAGTTTATGCGAGAAGCGCCAAACAATATTTGAATGAAAATGAAGATGATTACGACAATGAATTGCTTACTCTTCGAAGAACATGAAGATGGTAATGTTAAAAGCAATTCACTTGACATCGTGTGTGTCGAAAATGTTCAAGGATATAATGATAACATGGATTTTGCTACAGTTTCTAGCAATGATAAAGTGGTTAAAAAGTGTTGATGCATGTCTTGAGAGTTCTCAAGAAAATGTTGCTAATCTTGAGGTTTCTATTGGTGATGCTCCTACTCTTGATCTTCCCTCTTGTAGCTTGGAAGAATTTCAGTTTGGGTCGATACAAATGGATGATCCAGAACAAAAGCATATGAAGAATTGTCACATACAAGTTGAAATCGTGATATAGAAGATGAAGGGCTTGTCAAAGAAAATAGTGATTGTGTACAAACTAAGAAAGATTTCTTTGTATGTCGATAAAGTGGTTAAAGAAAGTGTTCTTGCATTTCTTTGAAGTCTTCTTGAAGAAAATGTTGCTAGTATTGATGTTTCTATTCGTGCCCATACTTGATGTTCGTCTAGCTGCGAGTTTGAAGAAGTTTAAGATTTGGTGATCTGAAATGCATGATGCAAGCACAAAAGCATATGAAGAAATGTCATACATACGCAGTTGATAGCCTTGCAATAGAAGATGAAGAGCTTGTCAAAGAAAATAATGTTAACATCAGTTGGTGCGGCTTTCTCTGATTGTTTAGAAACTAAGAAAGATGTCTTAAGTAGATGATCTTGAAATTTGAAGACTACATTAGGCTGAGATGCGGATAGATGATGTCATAGAAACTAATAAGTATGGTTAAAGAAATTCTTTGAAGAAAATGTTCCTAATGATGATTTTCTCTATGATGAATCATGTTGCACGAGGATGAAGATTCCAGAAGCAGAAGTCGAGTTAGAAGACAAAGGAAGTAATGTTAACATCGAATTGGTGCATTTGCGGTTTCTACGGTGATTGTTTAGAAACTAAGAAAGATGTCTTACAAGTAGATGAGTTGGGAAATCCAAGACTCTGTTAGGCGAGATGCGGATAGATGATGTCATAGAAACTAATAAAGTGGTTAAAGAAAGTGTTCTTTGAAGAAAATGTTCTAATGATAATTTTCACTAACGATGAATCATGTTGCACGAGGATGAAGATGCTGAAGAAAGTCGAGTTAGAAGACAAAGGAAGTAATGTTAACATCGAATTGGCTGCAGTTTCTCTACGCAGTGATTGTTTAGAAACTAAAAAAGATGTCTTACAAGTAGATGAGATTGAGAAATCCGAAGACTCTGTTAGGCCTGAGATGCAGATAGATGATGTCATAGAAACTAATAAAGTGGTTAAAGAAAGTGTTCCTAATGATGATTTTTCTACTGCTGATGAAGCATGTTTACATGAGGATGAAGATGCTGACAGAAAGTTAGAGTTTGAAGAAAGTGAAATTTCAAACAAACATTTGAAAGAAGTTGATGATCACAAAGACAACGAGAAAGAAAAAAGCGCAACTATCACAGAGTTAGAAGAAGGCATTGATGCTTATGAATCTTTTGATGAAAGCAACAAGTATGTCAAAGTGAAGAAAACTCTTGAGAAAGAAGATCAAAATACAATAACTGCGGGTAATCAACTGGACAGGCCGATGGGTTCTAAGGTGGTGATGTACTCCCAAAGAATCTCTTGATGTCACATGAGCCCAAAGCAATCGGTTAATCAAATTGGTAGGCGCGGTGACACCACCAAATGTATCCTTGAAGAAGAACCAATTGAAAACGACGTGAAGAAGATGATGAGATGTGTAGATCACGAATGATGATTTTGATAAGAATGGAACATTTGGTGATGATGTTTTGAAGTGTATCAAGGTTGAAGGAACTTTTAAACATCAAAAGTGAGAATTACATTGTGACAATATCTCATACAAACCCAATCTTCAAGTACCTAAAGACACTTCATCTTCAAGTAAATATTTCGAGTTCTACTTTTGATGAAAACTTTCTCTCTGCTTCTCGATGTTAGTATGGAAAATACATTGAAGATAAAGGACCGATCAATGCGAATATTAAAGGAAAGAAGGGTGCGAAAAGTTATGAAAGATCTCATACTTATAGGAAAGTTAAAGCTCCTTCAATGGTTTGTTTTTCTAAACTTATGATATTCATTTTTTTAAATTTATCTATTTTTAAGGTTTTTTTTTTTTTTTTTTTTTTTTTTTTCGGGATGATTCAAATAAGCCTTTAAAATATTATGTTCCAAATGAAGGTGTAAAAGAATCATTAATCAAATAACGAGTTAGATTCAGATATTTCAAGGCCAATGAAAAGACAAAGAATGTTTCGACCAAGAAAAGCAAAGGAACATCCAAATGGAACATCCAATGATAGTTTAGAAAAGTTTAAATCAATGATAGTCGCTTTAACGTTTACTTTGTTTGAATTGGTATTTTATTTTTTATTACGTAGTTCTTTTGTTTTGGTGATTCTGTTTGAATTTATATTCGTTATGTTAAGAAGGCGGCTTTACCGTTGAAACACAACCTAGCGGTAGTAACAAATACTAGCGGTAGGAACCAATATACTAGCAAAGACGATCCAATAAACTAGCGTGAGAACGATCAATCAAGACACTAGCGGTACAAATCCTGGTGTAATATTTTCACATATGAAAATTTCAAATTCTGACGTATACAAAATATTTGTCAAGTCAAAATAATTGCTTCTTCATATATGGTCCTAAACCGATCTAGCTTACAGATTATTAAGGAAATATGAGAAGATAGTTAATCCTATAAATACCAAAAATTAAGAATAACCAATTCCAAAAATTAAGTAAATAAAAAAGAAATATTTCTACTGAATATCAACAAATGTATACATCTCTGTTTATTACAATTACAATGAATCAAAGATATATTCTTTTTCAATTGTTTTTCTATTTTTCCAAAAAGTAGAAAATCTCATTTTCATGAACTTTTCTGATTTTATCTTTAGGCGAACTTGTTTTTCTTCTGAAAGATTTAAAATTCATTCGATTCGAAATTATTTTTTCTATGAATATTATTATCGAAAAGAAGCATTTTAGCGACATATTTTTTCTCAAAGTTTTGATTTGACCTTCTTTACTCGGACTTTCATTTTAAATCCGGACTTCCATTCTTCAATTCTTTGACCATAGTATGTCTCCATATGTCTCATGGCAAAATTGCACAATCATTTGAATTTTGTCTTGTTCTCCATGGCATTTTAAGTATACTTGGTTTACGAACTTCATATATCGATCTTTTGGATGTTTCTTTCTTTTCAAATACTCATGAAGAAGTTTGTCCGAAAAATAAATACATGAATATAAATAAATATTAATAGACAAGTATTGATGACAAACTCATTCATTCTATAGTCTGCAAAGAATCCAATGACGAAACAGAACAAGTAGATTCAAAGTTTTTGGGTCATATGTGTTAGTAGATTCAAAGTAGATTCAAAGTTTTTGAACAAGTAGATTCAAAGTTTTTGAACAAGAAGATTCAAAGACTCAATGAAATTTTGACATATATATACTGCACTTATGACAGAACAGAACAAGTAGATTTTACTAAAAAAGTCAAAATTTCATTTCAAAAAAGGTTCTGACATATATATACTGCACTTATGAAGAGATCAAATGATGTTGAAAATGTTTTAAAATTGGTTTTGTTAGTTAGTTTATGAAATAAGCAATAAAACTTTAAGATGATTAACAATACTTATATTAAAGTAAAATATAGCTCAACTAAGCTTAACACATATGGCAATTTCCAACATCAAACAAGCTCCTGGTGATAAAGAGACCAAACCCAAGATTCTTAAAATGCCAGAAACTTGGGCACTTGCAGTACTTTAAATTACCAAAGGATCTAAGTAAAGTTTTTCAAAGTTTGGCATTTTCAGCTATCATCTATAGACTATCAAGTATTACATAAATTCCCAAAGTTGACATTTGCATTACTTTTACAATTCAAAGTCTAATCAAGTTTGACATTTGTAGCTATCGAAGAATGTAAAAGTAAATGGTTAAAGTAATGCAAGCTAAATATGATTACTTACAAGAACCGTCGGTAGAGTTCCATATAATTTCTTTATTAACTCTATTTCGAAACTTTGGAACCTTCACAAGTTTCAGATCATTATCCTATTATCAATTATCTCAATCTTCTCATTCTTTAGATTGAAACAAATGATGTAGTAATGAGATTCCCAAGTATATTGAAAAACACCTACATTGTAGATAAAGTCATTTAAAATTTATATTGTTATTTGATTTAACAAATTTGTTAATGTAAAAAAATAATCTAAATAACTTACCAAATCAACGTTTAACAAATTTGATAAAGAATCTTCTTCAACGCATCCAAATTAAAAACAAATTTTCTTGAAAAGATTCATATCTATCGCCTTTTGATGTACTTTCAATATTCAAAGAAATAGGTCAAAAAATATATATATTAAAATTCACTTATCTATGATAATTAAAAAAAAAAAATAAAAAAAAAATACATACCGTAACTTGTGTGTTACAGAATAATCTTTTGGAGCATTACTAGATAGTTTGCATTCTCTATAATTGAGCAAAATGCACCACATATCTACGATATCGAAAAATATCCATTGTTCATAATAAAAGATTCAAATTTTACACGTTCTACTCCAAAAGGAAAATCTTGTAGGCGGAATCTTGTTTCCTATATATTAATAAACAAAAACAAAAAAACAAAAAGTTATATTTATAAACAAAAACACTAAAAAGTTATATTGGTAAACAAAACACTAAAAAGTTATATTGTTTTAAAACTTACATTGGGTTTTGCTCATCTTGAATAATGCATTGGTCGCATTAAATTCTTCATTGATGCTTGAATTTTGTCAAATTCTAAAATCATTTGACTTTCTTCCGAGGTGTTAAAGAGAAATAATTTCCACATTTTCCGAGTTTGGTTTTTCTTCCGGTGGTGTTAAGTTAACATTTTCTAATGATTTACATAGTGTTACTTCTTCACCGGATTTGAATAAAATTTAATACCCAAATCAAAGAGGTATTTCATCAAAAGTTTGCTTCTCTTTTCATGAATATTTGATTGATTTCCCAAAATCAAGCTTCTTTTGTTGATGACTTAAATGTACTTGACTTTCTTCAATTTTCAAAGAAACCGATTCAGATTCAGTTTTTTGAAGTCTTAAATATTCTGTATTAAGCTTTACTCGTTTTGCTCCATTTATCACACGATCCCACTCATCTTTTAATCCTTCGACTTCTTTCGAATTCGGAAAGTTTGATAATCCTTTCTTAAGTGAATCCTTCATTTCTATTATTAAAGTTTCCAACAAAAACAAGCTATTCTTTGTTTTGCGAACAAAGCCCTGTTAAATCATGATCAAAATATAAGATTAATTATATTTTGTTTATAAAAATAACTTTTTAATTAAAAGAAAATTATAAAAATATATTTGTATTAAAGATATACCTTTTCATCATCAACTTTTCTCAAAATATCTTTTTGTCTTCTTTCATTTCAATACGTTTCTTCTTAAAATCTTCACTATGCTTATTAACACGTTGGATACAAGTACAGCGTTGATACATTTCCTTGTTTATCCTTAAATACACGTAACTTGTAGATAAGCGGTGAAATATAATAGTTGATACCAAAACGTACGTATGGAGAGTAATATTATAATCAAATTAATGATGAAGCTATGCTGACCAATATAATATCTCATATAAAAACAATTTATAAAATTTCGAAATCAAACAAAACAACAAAGAAACACACCATGTTCTTGCATGCAGAAGCAACATTTGATTCGCCAGCAATTAATCTTTTGCATTTTCCATCTTTTCCTAAAAAACGAGTATATTAAACAAACATATGTTAATAGCAGTAGAAATTCTCATAGTTTTATATGTGTTGTATGACCTGATCTTACAGATTGTCAAAGAAGCTAGAACATCTTATAATAAGATCAAGTACCAATTGATCTTAACAATAAATCTACAAGTTGTAATAAGTAAATACGTATGTTGAGTATTTGAGTAATAAGTAAAGTCACACAAAAGAGGAATCCTATAAAATGGTTGCCTATTCTATAAATTGAAGTTATGTTGAGTAATATAATATTTGATATCAAAATTCAAAATCGAGAGAACTACAAAAGAAACACACGAGGTTGTTGCATGCGAGCGACATGTGATGCACCAACAAATAACCGCTCGCATTTTCCAAGTTTCCTAAAAGCAACCAAAAGAAATATGATATGCAATTTTCTTTTAAAGCAACAAATGTTTACTTATTATATTAACCTTTAAATTAACGGGTTTTGAACTTCAAGTTTCGATTCTTTTGTTCTTTCTCTTTATTTTCTTCTGTAATCACTTCTTTAGTCGTTAAGACATTTATTCCATCTTTCACCTTATCCTTTGATACCTCTCCTCCATCTTTTGGCTCATCATTCAACAAACTCTTTTCATTAGACGTATTCTTATCACGGTGACTTCTATCCACCAAGTAATCAAACTCTAATGCTTCTCTGATTCTTAGTAACTCAGTATCCCATGTTTTCAATGGTGGAAGAGAATAATCGATATTAATGAAATTGCATTGGATCTTTTGAACATTAAATAGCTGCAAAACGTAAATGAATAAATAAATAAATTAAAAAAAAATGAAAGAAAAAAAGAAAGAAAGAAAAAGAATGAAGAGTAATTACCGTAAGGAATGTCAAAGGTCCACAATAATATGATTTTCTGTTGTTCGGATCCCATTCTTTTTTACACTTCTTCAAACAATCGATTAAATATCCACACCAATCCATTTGATTAATCTTTCCATGATCAGATGAAATAGAGTACAAAATCCTTTGATTTGAGGTCCCGTCTTTCATTGCCTCAAATAATACAGTAGCAATCAAAACAAGTATATTTATCATAAAGATTTTTCCTCTATTTTTTGTTTGTCTAATTCTTTCTACAATAGATTTTGGTTTCACCTTATTTGTATCCTTCTCCAAGGCTTTGAATTGCTTTCTCCAAGTTTTAACACATTTATCTTCACTTTTCACTCTCTCTGGTGGTCGTATTGGCATACCACCGCATGGAAAACCAAGGATTTCTTTAACTGATTCTTTTGTTATTTTAATATCTCCCTTCCAATGTTTCATTGTCATGGTTGATTCGTCAAAGTTTTGTACTACATGTTGTGCCAATCTACTTGGAATGATATTAATTTTAAATCAAGTAAACTTTCGAATCCCATCTTTTTAAGACTTTGCACGCATTAGCATCGATCTTAAGAATCGAAACGACTTTAAATAATTGAGTTGGAGATCCCTGTTCTTAAACACATCATTACTTTTAACCAATTTTGGAGTAGAACATTCACCTTCAAACAGTTTTTCTTGATGCTTCATACTTTCTAACTTCTTTTGTTTAACCTTTGATGAATCATTTTTCCAACTTCTTTGTTCTTCCTCTTCTGTTATATTAAATTCAAAATCTTCTATTCTTTTTGTGCTTCATTTCCTTCACAATCTTTATCTTCTTTAGCTGCCTCATACTCATTATCTATTTCTCCATCATCATCATTATTATCATAATCATCATCATCATCATCATCATTTTCAGAATCTTCTTCATCGCTATCAGTTTCATCATCAAAGTTAAATTCTTCCTCTTCATCATCATCATCATCATTATAAACTTGTATTTCATCTTCTTCAATATCATCAGCAAGATCATATTCATTAGGTTCATCTTCTTCTTCATCATCAGTATGTTCGATGTCAATTGAAATATCATTATCGTCAGATAAATCTGTGTTATATGTTTTTTCTGAAATAAAAAACATATAAGATTTTCACATATGTACTTATAAATAATTTTATGTTTCATTTATCTTAAGGTGTATGACAAAAAATGAATTGAAATGCACACAACAACAAATACAATCACGCGTGGGCAGGATGTTGGATAGACAGTTGACAGAGCAAAGAAATGATAGCAGGCAAATGACATATTGCAAAATTAGTAAACAAGGCGATGAGAAAACATGAAACCGTGCAAAATCAAAAGAAAAAGTGCACAAAAGCAAATCGAAGACTAAAACAAAGACCATAGACTCAAAGAAGAGTAAGCAAACGCAATTGATTAACATATATCAACGCAATGGTAAGCATTAGACCTAAACTTATGGCAAACCAGATTTA
Organism: Chrysanthemum lavandulifolium; assembly: GCA_022545495.1. NCBI lineage: Eukaryota > Viridiplantae > Streptophyta > Magnoliopsida > Asterales > Asteraceae > Chrysanthemum > Chrysanthemum lavandulifolium. Next base: position 134,421,232 of record CM040241.1, on the reverse strand, counting down.
AAAGTATAACTAGTTATTCAAAGTTTACAATTAGGGGGTAAAGGAGGAATTCTTTTGATGATTATTCGTAAAACAAGTTTGCAATTAAGTTTGACTACTGATACAAGTATTTGAGTATTCGCACCACATTATCATCATTAAAAGGAGTGACTATTGATACAAGTAAAACTAACAATTAGCGAATAATTCGAGCTTGCTAACAACTAAATACGATTATTGCCTAACAACTAAAAACTTCACCATCTTCATATTAATAGATATATATCATTTTTTGTAAATAATAACAATTTAACTATATTTTCATCATGTAAAATCACATAATTTAATGAACATAACAGATTTCAAAAATACCTTTCCCTACTTGTCGTATTCGTCTTCTTCTTTTTGTTCTTCTTCTTGCAGGATCATCTTTTTCATAATAAGATTTTAGTAATTTATTAATAAAATTAAACTTCTTCTTCCTTCTATTACTTGTCGTTTTTGTTAAAGAAATCAGAACACCTGTAATAACAAAATAATTACAATAATAATAATAATAATAATAATAACAAAATAATAATAATAATAATAATAATAATAATAATAATAATAATAATAATAATAATAATAATAATAATAATAATAATAATAATAATAATAATAATAATAATAATAATAATAATAATAATAATAATAATAATAATAATAATATAATAATAGTACCAGTACCGTGTTAATATCGAATAACTATCATAATAAGGATATTTTTAATATCGAGTAATCAGATTAAGTAGTTATTCGATATTATACATGGTAATATCATAAAGGTTGTAAGATAAACTAAGCAAATATACCTAACAATTCTGCGATTTGAATAACAGAATTTGTTGTCAAATTATGATTTCTTTTTTTCTTCGCCATCAATTTTTTTTTTTTTTTTTTTTTTGGGGATCTGGAATTTGATTTTTGGGGTTTATGTTTTTATGAATTGAAATAAAATTATGAGAGAGAAAATGCATTCATTTAAGTTTAATATACTGGGTGGTTGATTTTTTAACCCGATCAGTATGGAAAGATAAAACCCGAACAAATTATTTTTTTCTATTTTATGTGATATTCAAGTTTTTTACGTTTTATTTTTGTTTATAATGTCATATTATCAAGGTTTGCAAAAATCGTGAATCATATTGACATTTTTGACAAGTTTTGTGTATTTCCGGCAAGTTTGGGTAACCCCGGAAAGATTTTTCTTAAAAACATCTTGTAATAGATATAAACAACGATTATAAGTGACTACATTTGTTCAGGGTTGCAAAAATAGTGATCGGTGATAAATCATATTGACATTTTTGGCAAGCTTTTCATATTTTACCTTAAGTTTTGATATTCCCAGCAAACTTTTCCTTGAAAAGCATCTTGTAAATAAATATAAACCGTGATTAAAACTAATTTATTACGATATTAATGTATTTTTCGCAAGATTTGCAAGTTTTCGGTAAGTTTGAGCATCGTTAACGACAGTTGACTGACTTGTTTGAGTGATTTACACAAATTGGAAAGGTCGGTGGCTCAGTAGCGTGTAATCGGTGATTAATCGGCCTTGTAGACTTTTTGTAGACTTTTTTTGCGACCTTGGATATTATAGAAACTTAAAGATTAAAAATGTGATTTCGAGTAATCTTATTTTTTATAAATATAGCTGTTTGATAACTAAATATAGTTTGTTAAAATAAGATTACATTTTTTTCTTTATTCTACTTAAGGTTGAGCTATCTGATTTGATCGATTGGACCGACCAATAAAACCGACCAGACAGGTATTTGTCTGGTTCAAATCATTCCAGTCATGTTTGACATACAAACAGGACATTTTTTAGCGTATTTGGACTGACCACATTTTGTTTGGTTTTGGTATTTGGTTTTTGAATAATTAGAGTGCGAGCAAAAGAAACGAAAGAGATTTTTCCAGGTAGAATGATTTAATAGGCAAAAGAAATGAACGAAACTTTTTTGCTTAAAGCCCTGAATAAATGGTATCCATCTTTTTGCTTAAAGCTAGGGGTGAGCGAAAAAACCGAAAAGACCGAATAAACCGAAAACCAAAACCGAAACCGAACCAAACCGAAAATAGCCGAACCGAATTAATAATTGAACCAAATTTGCTAAAACCGAACCAAACCGAATTACTAATTCGGTTCTCGGTTTGGGTATGGGTTTGGCGGTTGAACCAAAACCGAATTCATATAAATAATATAATAAAATACTTTTTATGCTTGAAAAATATCTATCTAATTATTAATTTTTTTCTTAATAAATAGTGAAATTTGGGTTATTCGGGTCAACCCGAAAACCAAACCGAATTAGAATTCAACCGAACCGAACCGAAAACCGAATTTGAATTTGGTTCGGTTCGGTTTTCGAGTTGACCTAAAAATATTTTAACCGAATTAACCGAACCGAACTAACCAACCCGATGACCGAACCGATCAACACCCCTACTTAAAGCCCTGAATAATTGTCCATTTTTGTTAGAAGCCCTGAAATCCTGAATAATACAAACGAGCCTCTTTTTTTATACAAAAGTCAATAATGGTATCCATCTTTTTGCTTAAAGCCCTGAATAATAGTCCATTTTGTTAGAAGCCCAATTTCTTTTTTTTTTAACCCAAATGTTTTTTTAGACGTAAATATTATAACGCCCAAAAACATGATCCAATATCACAGTCACTTCTCTTCTAAAATATCAAACACACTCTGATACCTTCACAAAACTAAAATTTCAAGAAAAAATCAAATTGCATTCAATGGATCATCCACTACATATTCGAATACTTGAAAACAAAGGAATTAAAAATGTAACGAATCATATCTTGTTTTGTTATAATTTTAGTTTAAGTTCTTATAATGTTTATTCTAATATTTTTGATTATTATTTTTTCGATTAAAATCTTTTATTCGGTTCTACTAAAAATAAAAGCGGAGGTTAGTTTTATTTTTCTATTAATCTTAACAGTTGTTATTAATATTCCATTTGATTTTCCTTTTAAATCGATCATTATTGACTACGATATTAAACAAATTTGTATGTTAATAGTGTTTTTTTGTTTTTAGATGTAACTTTGGATGTACAGAAGAATAAGAAACGAAAAGCAGTATAGAGCGTCTTCTTGAAGGTTATTATTTATATTTTTATAAATAATTATATACTTATTTTTTATTTTAATTAAAAAATTCTTATTACATATTAGGTGAACCACAATATTTATGCAAGGAAGATAGACGAAAAAAGAAGAAGGTAAACTATGCAGTTGAAGGTATGTTAATGATTTTAATATGAATTATAGTTGACTTAATTAGCTAGAAAATTTTATCTATATTCTGTGTGTGATTTACTTTCTATTTTTAGTTGAAGGACTTATTGGATATCTAGCAAATGATCCTTATATTTTTAGTTTTGTAACTTTGGTTGTAGATTCAGTTCATGATGTTTAATTAATATCACAATACACTGCAAAATGAATATTTGTTGTTTAATTTCGAATAGAATGCATTGTGTATGTTTACAAGTGTTAGTAAGATTGATTAGATTTGATTTCCAACTATTTGTTATATGATACAAGTAAAAATCAAAATATACTCAAATTATGTCTTATAAACACTTTGTCTTAGTTACTTTCATCATAAAGGAGTGTTTGGTTATGGTCATGATTCTCTGTTCTAGGGTGTTTTGAGTAAGTGATATTGGTTTAGATAGTTTATTCTTTGGTTACTATATAGTCGAAGTTGGATGATATCCATAGTTTATTTCTTTTAAAAGTGAAAATTAGGATTCATCAATAATTTTTGCATCATAACAGATTAGATGTAGTTGCATAATAATCAATTTAGTTGCGTAAGTAGTTAAAATTCTTTCATTTGCTCTTGTTTTAGCTTAAAACTTCATTTTCGATCATTTAGATTGAATCAAAGTTCACTAAAGCTAGCTTTAAAACACGGAATCTAAGCGTCCTCTCGAATACAACCATACTATAAAATGACATATTCCTCCAAACTATACATAATCCGAACCGTATACCACGAGCATCTATAGTTTAAAATATTTTACACTTAGTTTTACACTTAGTTTTACATCTAAGGTGATATCGTCGAGATCATTTGTTTGTTCTAGCAGTGGTGAAACACAACCTAGCAGTAGTAACAAATACTAGCAGTAGGAACCAATATACTAGCAGCACGATCAATCAGTACACTAGCAGTACAAATCAATATTTAATATCAGAAAATGTTTTCAAAAATATACTCAAATTATGTCTTATAAGTTTAGATAAGCTTCTTATAGCTTACTTTTAAGCTTTGATTAAGTTTTCAATCAGTTTTAGTGAATTTTAATTAACTTATTAGAAGCAGCTTAATGTGATTTAGAAGATAAACACTTTATCTCAGTCACTTTCATCATAAAATTAGGATTCGTCAATAATTTTTGGATCATAACAGTTATATGTAGTTGCATACTAATAAATTTAATTGCATAAGTAGTCAAAATAGATTCATTTGGTTTTGTTTTAGCTTAAAAATTCATTTTCAGTTATTTAGATTGAATCAAAGTTCACTAAAGTCAAGTTTGCAAGTTTTGAAAAAAGTCAAAAAATTTAGAACAGTTTTGAAATAGCGTTATTTATATATTTTTAATTTCTTTATTTTAAGTTCAAATTTGCTAATACTTTTGCGATTCTAGACTCTGTAAGATAGTCTTTGATATAGTAGTTTTGTTTTATTTTTAAGAATTTTCTTTCAAAGCTTTTGCGATTCTAGACTCTGTAAGATAGTCTTTGATATACACAAAATTATTATGGCTGTAAGATAGACTTTTGCGATTCTAGACTCTGTAAGATAGTCTTTGATATACACAAAATTATTATGGCTGTTTGGTATTCGCAGTCATGTACTCTCGGTTGGTCAATGTATTCCCTAGTGATCAATCCTGCAACAAAGTAAGGCTGTTTGGTATTCGCAGTCATGTACTCTCGGTTGGTCAATGTATTCCCTAGTAGCTCCTTAAAGTAAGGCTGTTTGGTATTCCCAGTCATGTAATCTCAGCGTCCCTCTCAGAATACAAGCATACTATAAAACAGACATATTCCTCCAAATAATACCCAATCCGAACCGTATCCCCTGAACATCTATAGTTTACAAATATTTTTACACTTAGTTTTACAACTAATTATAGTTGACTTAATTAGGTAGAAAATTTTATCTATATAGCAAATGATCCGTACATTTGTAACTCGTTTCTAGGGTGTTTTGAGTAAATGATATTGGTTTAGATAGTTTATTCTTGGTTACTATATAGTCAGAATTTGCATGATATCAATAGTTTTTTCCTTTTAAAAGTGAAAATTAGGATTTGTCAATAATTTTTGCATCATAACAGTTAGATGATAAAACTATATTAGCTTTGAACCTATCAATCTACCCATCACATAATTGATTTTTTTTTAAATTCTAATTCAGAAGAACATGATGAAGAAGACGAGTTTGTTTTTTCTGAAGATACAAAAAAGGATCTCTCTGTTATCAAATACAAGAAATCAACCAAGAAGAGTATGTTTATTATTTTTGTATTTTTTTTTTTGACTTTTTAAATTGAAAATGATTTCCTTATTAAATACTCACATGTTTAATAAGAAAATCAGTTGCAAACTCGTTTATTTATTTTTAAAATTAATCAAACTTCATTTAATTTTTCAGGACCATTAAAAACGACTACTTCATCTAATAAATTTGTGATGAAAGAAATTGTTTGTAAAGAAAAGAAACCATTCAGAAAGAAGGGTAAAGTTTACTTGACTACGGAAGAATACATCCAACCAACAGATCTCAGAACAAGAAGCGCTCCTCTCAATTTCTATGAGGCAGTAAAGCACATATCAAAAATTCCTTGTCTCAAAGATTTTGTAGCAGAATTGGGTTTTAAAAAGATTTTAAATCTTAATATTGCTCTTATACCATCAAACCTAGCTTGGAAAATCTTAAGTTGCTACAATGAAAAAAAAATCGCTGGTGTTTAAAGGAGAAGAAATAAAGATTACAAGAGACTTGGTGTATGAGGTTTTAGGATTTCCAAAAGGAGATTTAAGAATTAATTTTGTAAAAAGATTAAATTACAAGACATTGAAGTTCAATCTTCAATCTTTTGGAAACAATATGTTAACGAAGATGGAAAACTTATTGTGGAAGCGGCAATAGATCTTTTCTAAAACCTCAAGGACTTCATTCGCAACGATACGATTAATGATGTTTTCAAGTTAAATTTCATTATTTTGTTGGTCACTACAATGATTTGTTCAAGTGCGGGAGGAGAATCAAACATGAGATTTCTACCATCACTTTTTGATCATTATGATAACATTATCAGAGTTGATTGGTGTGGTCTAATGATGGAATCTCTAGATCTAAATCCACCTAATCTAGATACAAATTCTGCAAATAAACAATATTGTGGTCCAATAACATTTCTTACGGTATGTTTTTTTTTTATTTTTTTTATATATATTTTGGTTTTATTTTTAACAAATATTTGAATTATTTTTTCACGATTGTTGTATATTAGATGGTCATTTAAAAGAACCAAATCGAATGAAGATGTCTTACTGATTGCTCAATGTAATTCTTGAGGAAAGTGGATTGTGAACATATAAGACTTAAAAAATTTCTGAGTTTTTGAAGATGATCGGGTTTTCTTGATGAGGAAGTTAATGATGAAATTGATCAACCAATTTTTGAATCTAGTGATGTTTTACTATTAGAGAATAAAAGAGTGTCGGAGATCAATGTCAACATTTGAATTCGAAGTGCAACAGTAATCTTAAAAGTTTGATTATCTTGTTTTTAAAAACATAATATTTGATTGTTATAACTCTTTTCTTCTTTTATCGAAACAAAATTTGTGAAACTTCAAAACCTATACAAGTTGAAAGTGATAATGATAATTCATCATCATCTGAAGAAAACCATTTTTAATAATCATACTCCAATGAGGATTGAGAATTTTGGGAGTTCATCTTTGTTGGATCTTGCAAATGACCCTTCAGTTTATGATGATGACAATTCCTTCAATTTTGATTATCGAAATGAGGTATTCATTCATTTATAATAATATATTCATTTAATCATTTATTAATAATATATTTTTTAACGCAGAATAACCAGTTCCAACCTTTTCATGCGATGAATTATCGAAGATAACAACTTGAATCATGTTGATGTTCAAGAGGTATTAAATTGTTCAAGAACTTTAAATTTTTCTTATGTTATTTTGTTCCAAACTGAAATATCTTATACTATTACTTTAAAGCGACATGATGAGATTCAGATTAGCAACTTTGAAACTTCAAAGCAAAAGCGGTCGGATCGGCTATACTTGAGATACATATTTTAATAAGAAACTTATTACATAACTTTTTTTTAAGAAATGAATAACTTATTACATTAATTTGTTAATTTTTCGGAAGCTATTTCGATCCGAAAGATGTATATCACATTTTTCATTGCATGATGATATTCTTTCAAAAGATGAAGAAGTTGTTAATCTTAAGAAAGTACTTTTGTCGCTTTTAATTGGAAAAGATGAAACAGAAAAACAGAGAAGTGAAGGTGTAGTTAACGTGGGATTTGCTGAAGAAACAGAAATACCAAATGAAGGATGTGCCAAAGAAACTAATGATAACATCCATGATGAATCAAAGAATACAAGTAATATTCAAATGATTTCACGTGAAGTGGTACAACCTTTAAAAGTTGTTGAAGAAAGTTTTGTTGAAGAAAATGCTCCTAGTGCGGATCTTTCTATTGCTGATGAAACAAGTTTGCCTGAGGAAGCTGCCAAACAATATTTGAATGAAAATGAAGATGATTACACAGCCAATGAATTGCTTACTCCTTCGGAAGAACATGAAGATGGTAATGTTAAAAGCAATTCACTTGACATCGTGTGTGTCGAAAATGTTCACAAAGGATATAATGATAACATGGATTTTGCTACAGTTTCTATAGGCAATGATAAAGTGGTTAAAAAAAGTGTTGATGCATGTGCTGAGAGTTCTGCTGAAGAAAATGTTGCTAATGCTGATGTTTCTATTGGTGATGCTCCTACTCTTGATCTTCCCACTGCTGTAGCTTGGAAGAATTTCAGTTGGGCGATACAAAATGGATGATCCAAGCACAAAAGCATATGAAGAATTGTCACACATACAAGTTGAAATGCATGATATAGAAGATGAAGGGCTTGTCAAAGAAAATAGTGATTGTGTACAAACTAAGAAAGATTTCTTTGTAGTATCGATAAAGTGGTTAAAGAAAGTGTTCTTTGCATTTCTTTGAGAGTCTTCTTGAAGAAAATGTTGCTAGTATTGATGTTTCTATTCGTGATGCCCATACTCTTGATGTTCGTCTGCTGCTTTTGGAAGAAGTTCAAGACTTGGCTGATATAGAAATGCATGATGCAAGCACAAAAGCATATGAAGAAATGTCACACATACCAGTTGATAGCCTTGCAATAGAAGATGAAGGGCTTGTCAAAGAAAATAATGTTAACATCGAATTGGTGCAGGTTTCTACACAGTGATTGTTTAGAAACTAAGAAAGATGTCTTAGAAGTAGATGATATTGAGAAATTTGAAGACTCATTAGGCCCGAGATGCGAGATAGATGATGTCATAGAAACTAATAAAGTGGTTAAAGAAAGTGTTCTTTGAAGAAAATGTTCCTAATGATGATTTTCTCTGGCGATGAATCATGTTTGCACGAGGATGAAGATGCCGACGAGAAAGTCGAGTTAGAAGACAAAGGAAGTAATGTTAACATCGAATTGGTGCGGTTTCTATACAGGTGATTGTTTAGAAACTAAGAAAGATGTCTTACAAGTAGATGAGATTGGGAAATCCAAGACTCATTAGGCCCGAGATGCGAGATAGATGATGTCATAGAAACTAATAAAGTGGTTAAAGAAAGTGTTCTTTGAAGAAAATGTTCCTAATGATAATTTTTCTCTGGCGATGAATCATGTTTGCACGAGGATGAAGATGCCGACGAAAAGTCGAGTTAGAAGACAAAGGAAGTAATGTTAACATCAAATTGGTGCAGTTTCTCTACGGTGATTGTTTAGAAACTAAAAAGATGTCTTACAAGTAGATGAGATTGAGAAATCCGAAGACTCTCTTAGGCACGAGATGCGAGATAGATGATGTCATAGAAACTAATAAAGTGGTTAAAGAAAGTGTTCCTAATGATGATTTTTCTCTGGCGATGAAGCATGTTTACATGAGGATGAAGATCTTGACGAAAGTTAGAGTTTGAAGAAAGTGAAATTTCAAACAAACATTTGAAAGAAGTTGATGATCACAAAGACAACGAGAAAGAAAAAGCGCAACTATCACGAGTTAGAAGAAGGCATTGATGCTTATGAATCTTTTGATGAAAGCAACAAGTATGTCAAAGTGAAGAAAACTCTTGAGAAAGAAGATCAAAATACGACTAACTGCGGGTAATCAACTGGACAGGCGATGGGTTCTAGCGGTGGTGATGTACTCCCAAAAGAATCTCTTGATGTCACGCAAGCCCAAAGCAATCCGGTTAATCAAATTGGTAAGGCACGAGTGACACCACCAAATGTATCCTTCGGAAGAAGAACCAATTGAAGAACGAAGCGTGAAGATGATGAGATGTTAGATCATCAAGATGATGATTTTGATAAGAATGGAACATTTACAGTGATGATGTTTTGAAGTGTATCAAGGTGAAGAGGAACTTTTAAACATCAAAAGTGAGAATTACATTGTCGACAATATCTCATACAAACCCAAGCAATCTTACAAGTACCTAAAGACACTTCATCTTCAAGTAAATATTTCGAGAGTTCTACTTTTGATGAAAAACTTTCTCTCATTGTTTCTCTCGATGTTAGTATGGAAGATTACATTATTGATCTTGAGAGAAATCAAATCGATAATCTTGCCATTCGGTACAATTTCGTATCTAATTAATTAATTTTTTATTTTATTAGTAAATAGTAGTAAAAATAATATCTTATATAAGTGCACTTTAATACGCTTTTCGTGTTTTTCAAAAACATGATTTGAATATCAAAGGAAATGAAGAGAAGCTAAAACGAAGAAAAAATCATGCATCCTTTTGAATCTCCATATATGAACAAAAGAGTTGAGACTATAATGGAATTCAAATCACGGTTGAAAAACTATTCCGAAAATGATTCTATCCGATCTGAGAGAAAAATGATTTGTAAGTTTTAAAACTATACATAATTTTAATTTTAATTTTTACATGTAATTTCTATATGCTAGTATATAATAACTTCTATTTGTTACTTTATAGGAGGAGATTTTCGAGTTATGGGAAAGTAAATGGAATTTTAAGAATTCATATCAAGTGTCTTGCTTCAAAAGCAGATTGAGCGTGAAGTTATTGATAACTTTGTTAGTATCCTCAATTTTGAAGAAAATTTAACAAAGGATGCTTTAAAAGTTTTAGACATTACTTCAAAACATTGATGATTGTAAGTTAATATATATTTTTTCTCGTTTATTTTTGAAGTTTTGGTTTTGGATCTTACGCGTAGAGATAACGCATTGTTTGGTTATCTTAAAACTCGTTTTTACACTTTTTAATCCAAGATTCTTGTACTTTCAATGTTTTGAGGTGTTAAAATACTTGTTTTTGGCAAAAGTTTCAAACTTTACGCGTGGATTTACGTTTTAAGCTTGTTTTTGTTCGTGGGTGTCATTCTACGCCAGAACCCGTTTAGCGGTTTGGTACATCAAAATTCACACTTTTGTGTTCTTTTGGTACTATTGAAGCTATTCCATAACAAAAACTGGTTTAGAAACACATTTGGGCGTAATCAAAGTTACGAGTAATCCTACGCGTATCAAAACCCTAAAATTACGCGTAAGATTGTTCCTTGGTTTGATCTTCAATTTTCGGTTTAATCCGTGTTTTCTTACTTGGATAAGTCCGAAAATACGTCGACTGGATATCTTTTGCCTTTGTGAAGTGTAAAGATCATTTGGGCAAAACCCTAAAATTACGCATAAGCATAAGCTTCGCGTAGAATTCCTACGCATAAGATTCACTTTACGCGTAAACTACGGTCTCGCATAAGGTAATCCCACGCCTACGTTTCTCGCCTAACTTTTGTCTACGCTTAACTTTAGTGTTTTCCCTACTTACGCGTAAGCTAAAACCTACCGTAACTCCTTATTGTTACGCGTAACTTTTGGTGTTTTTACGCATAAGTGCTACTTGGTTCTTGTCTTTTCTACACCTAAGGACACTTCATCAACAAAGGTTCATTCGACTACAAAGATCCAATTTTACCACACAAGTTTATCATCATGTCTCAACCACCATACTCTAACTATTTCCCTCACACTTATAATCATCAACAACAACAACAATTAACTCCACAACATCAACAATGGAATCAACAACAAGCTATTTATCAACAACAATTTAATCAACAACATACTCCACAACTTGGTGCAATTCCACAACCACAAATGGTTCAACCACAACCAAGCCTTCAAGTTCAACCCTACACAACCGATTTCAATCAACATCCATCACGGACCACTATGAAGGAACCCACTTGGTTTGCTAAGATGTGTGAAGCTTTAAGCGACCAACAATCAATTCATGAAGTCGGATCACTGATAGACCTCCAATGCTCACTCCAGAAACTACGATCAATGGGTGATAAGGTTCTTTAGGTTCGTGATCTAAAGAAGCCACATGGAAAGTTCTTAAAGAAGGTTATCTTGGAAGGTCCATTTGAGATGCCTCCGTCATTGTGCCCGAGATCCAATCATTGCTCCACCAAGAGATGAACAAACCAACATTGCTACTCATGTGCAGATTTAAATCCTACTGAACTTCTACACTATGAAGTGATGAACTTGCAATGGAATACATCCTCTTAGGATTACCGAACCCAATTCTTCGTAGTGTTGATGCTCAAAAGATCGCACAAAAATGTGGGATCATATTCGCCTTCTTATGGAAGGATCGTACTCTCAATCGGAGGATTTGGAATCCAAAATTTACTTGGCTTATGAACACTTCATGATTGAACACGGAGAGACACTAGAGTCCTATCATCATCGATTTTCGAGATATCATCAATGATTTGGATAAACACAACATCATTATGCCAAGAATTGCAGTGAATACTAAGTTCTGAGTAGTCTTGGTCGAGAATGGGAGAAGTATGTCATTTTTCTCCGCTCAGCGAAGAATATGCATCATTCTACTTATGGATTGTTGTACGATTACTTGAAGCCTCATGAAAAGGAAGTTGATCGGAAAGGATTCTCCGTGCTCAAATTGCTAAACAGTCACAACCGGACAATCAACAACTTGCCTTGTTTGCTCAATGAATTATCCTCTCAACCATCACCTCAACCAACTACATCAAACACACCTTCACAATCACAACCTCAACAAAATCAATTGGTTCCATACAAAGAACAATGCTCAAGCATATGTCGTTGAAGCGATCGAGGAAACAGATCCGTTCGAAGCATTGCAACAAGGATTTGTGATGATTGCTAATGCTTTTGGCCGTTACACCAACAAATCCAACAATCGATTCGCTCCTCATCTAACACACGGACTCAAGTTGTGAACAATGGACGTGTTGAAGTTCGTAATCGTGATTATGGTCGCGGATGGGCGGTGGTCAAGGGTTTAATGTCGTGGTAGGAACACCAATGAGCTCAAGTGGTGGAGCAGAAATGCTCATAATCGGTTAAATGGTCTTAGATGCTACAACCGCAATGAGAAGGACACTGGCTAATGCATGCCCAAAGCCAAGGACTAGGCGGTGCTTATTTCAAAGAGGCCTTACTTTTGGCTCTTAAGGATGAAGTCGGTGGATCTCTCACACAAAGAACAGAGCTTTATGGCGATGCGCACTCGGATGATGATATGGAGGACTTGCAGTGCTAATGCATTTGTTATGTTGATGGCTAATATGCATGAGCCGCACATGAGTGATACTGAGGCCAGGTGATGACATCGATGGCTTGTCTCGTGCACCAACAAACCATCATCATATCTCGAACTAATATCTCCGCTAATATCTCAATCCTAAGACGGATCGGGCGCTCAAAATGAGTCTTCTACATCTTCTTCCTCGATGATTTTCAAGTTAACCACAGTAGTTACATTTGACGATCAAGATGACCTTATGGTCTCCTTTGATAATCAAATTGACTCCGTGGTCGTACTTGAGGATCTAAAGAATGATCATGTTGAGACTCACGTTGAACAAGATGATCTGTTGCCTCATCCGGATTTTGCTCGGTTAATTCAAGACCATAAAATCAAAATGGAGGAATGTTATGCATTAAATCAATCCTTAAAAAGAAAAAATGCACTGTTAACCAAGGATTTTGAATGTTTACAAATGCAACTCAACTTTTTCAAAACTCAAGAAAACCGTGAAAAAGGTTTTGAAGCCGCTTTTGCAAAATCTCATCAAAACGAAAAATATTTAGAGAGACAGATGTGATCTAGCCGCCTCAAGAATGCTTTGTTGTCCGAATTAGAACAACTCTGAAACACGAACATAAAAACAAATTAACGCTCTCACCTTGGAAAATCAAAATCTAAGGTCGAGTTGTTAAATTGTCAAAAAGCCTCTCCGCATACAAAAAGCATTCAACAAATCGGGTAGATGACCTTCTTGAAGAAATTCTCGGCTTGCAAAACAAACTTAAAGAGTTTAAAGCTGTTGTTTACAAACATGGTGAATCCGTAATAACTATTGAAAAGTTTACCTTAAAACCCAATCCAAAAGGATATGGAAAAATCTAGCGATTACAAACCAAAGCTTTCACTAAAACATTCAAACCAACTCTCAAGTTTCGGTCAAAGAATACAAAATTGATAATCATCATGAGTGTTGTTGAATATCATCGTCAAGAGGAATTAGATGCGAAGACGAGTCGATCAAAATTAAAAATGTTGTTTACAACAAACCTTTAATTATAAAACGCGGTCACTTTCACACACCAACGGATTCTTCTAACACCGTGCCGTCAGAGGTCGCTTAGTTTGTAACGATAAATACCCTCTACCTGTGCAAGGTAGAGGGTTGATGTTCTTTGGCAATCTAATATTCAACTAGTTTCTCTCACTAAGAATGTCCCACTCTTTCTCTCTCTAAAAACCATCTATGTGCTCATTGTGTTAATGTTATGATGTGAATGTGAAAAGTTAATATCTTACAATTGGTATCAAGAGCCATGGTTAGATCATATCTTGCACATCTCTTGGATTTATAGTGGTTTTTAGGTGGTTTTTGAGTTTGAAAAGGTTTAGTGGTTTTTGCATCATTTGGTTGATTTCTTGTGTTAAAGTTTGAATTTTGTTGGTACTTTTATGTTTAGAATCATCAAAAGTGTTTAGGTTTTCATTGGTAAGCTTGAATCATCTTGGTTGGGTTGTTCTTGGACTGAAAAGTGAAGGTTACTTGGTTTTTCATGTTAGCGACTTAGCCTCTGAAAAGTTTCTTGGTAGCGACTTGCTTCATAGTTTTGTAGCGAAAGTTACAGCTTATAAAAGCCAGCGAGTTAGAGCTAGCGAGTTAAAGTACAAGTAGTGGAATCTCCACTACTTAGCTTAATTGGTAGCGACTTAGTCCCAGAGCTTAGCTGCTCTTTAGCGACTCTGCATATCTAGCTTAATGTGTAGCTAATTATCGCACAAATTTGGCTAGCGACTTAGTCTCAGAGTAGAGTTACTACTTAGCTAATTTGTTTTTCCTCCATAGCGACTGGGACTTTAGCTTAATTGGGGTGTAGCGAGTTAAAGGCCAGCCTTACTTAATACACTTATTGCTAGCGACTTAGCGTGTTGGGCGAATTAGTGTTGGCGACTGTGTAGTACTTTCTAGCTAATCAGGATTAGTACTATTTTGTTGGTAGCAAATTGACTCAATTCTAGAGATTTGAGGAGTAATTCATAATAACACAATGTCACCATCACGGATCCCTTAATCACCAAAGTACTTGCTCTCTATGAAATGTTCTTAATAGTGAAACAATGCCCATCCCAAGGCCTCACACCAAATGACTCAAGATTGATCAATCGTAACAACTCAAATATGTCACACTTAACTTCTTCAGATGATACTAAGAATGTGGAATGCACCAAATGAGTCGCTTCAACATCTCGCCGCCTTCTCAAATTACTCTTATCAACAACCATGGATCGAATAAGTTGTGCCATTCTTCGTCAGACTTTCCCACTTTAACAAGAGTCGTATTGTTTAACCTAGATCGATCGAGGTTTCAAATCACCAAAGAAAAGCTCTCAACCGATGATTCTCATGTCGCTTCTTCAAACCATCTTCAACCAATTTCACCACTTATCCGGAAGAATACTCCTCGATTTTGATAATACCATGACCGGAATGTCCTTCAAGCACACGGAATGGAAATTCATGAGTTCGTAAACTCATTTGTTCAACTCATGAGTAATATGGAAACATACATCGAGGAAGCCGCAAAAGAGAATAACAAGTCAAGGAATTGAATGAGTGTCAAGAGTGTCCATGGAACAATGATGACGTGTCATGCTCCACTCCGCTTGAACCAGCAGAATACACCGATTGCGTAATCTCACTATGATGGAAAAGGATGAAGAAATCAACATTGATCTCAAATTCTCGTGAGTCGAAAAGGTAACAATCAACAAGGTACACTTATCTCGATCACACCAACTCTCACAAGAAGGTACATGACTCTTACCCCAACATAACAATGTGGAATCAATCTTTGTTTTGTCTCGAACTGCAAGTAACATGATTGAAAATGGGTATATGATGAGCTAAACAAATTTTCAATTCTTGAAAACATCAGATATCGTTGCAAATTGAATTACAACATAAGGATGAAATGTTTTATGCGTAAAACAAGGTAGTAACTGAACTTCCGTAACTTAGAGAATTTTTGAAATTAATCGCTTAAAATCCTGATTCAGACAAAGATTCTACCATAAGAAATCAAATCTCTTCTTCGTAAGCCCGCAAATATGACCGCCATGAGATAAGTGATACACTAGAATCCGTGAATTCGAACTAGCTCTATGTGTGTCCAACCTTCTTAGAGAAAATGAGCACTTAAGAAAGAATCTTGATGAAACAAACTCTAAGTTAGTCAATCAATCCAACCTCTTGATGAAAGATATTGATGACCTCAAAGCACAAATTCGTGATAAGAGCTTCAATATTGTTGCCCTAAAAATGAGCTCAGAAGTATGCCGGAAATAGATGAACACTAAGTTTGCAAAACCTTCAACGCTGGGAAAGTCAACGGTTCGTAACCACTTGAAACGAATACTTATTAAACAACCTAATGCCTTTAGGTCCGAAAGAGCTAAACCATTGAAATCTATGCTTACATCCCAAGTTGATTACAAGTCTGCTTTTGTCAAAACCACCACTTCATTGCCTAATTCGGATATGATGAATCCCAAGCACGTGACTAATGAACATCACCCACAAGTCAAAAATGCTACAAGCTTAACTAGATTTCATGCAAAACATAGTCCGACTGATCAATCCCCAAGAAATTCTCGTGATCACAAAAAGACAAATAGTCGTTAGAAGGTGTGCACTCATTTAGTTCATCTCATCGGGCTTCAAATGGATTCCCACCGCGATTATTTAAGTATACAGACTTAAACGAACTTACATTCCTAAATCATGCCTCAAGTGGATTCCCATGTAAATTCTTCAAGAATGTAGAACCTAACAGATCCCCATTAATGATATGTCCGATCATATTGTGTTGCATCTAAATGCGAGACTAAACATGTCACTAACCCTTCTATGTACAAGTCTACATGTGCTTCAAGTACAATGTGCTCTCGCCTTTTCGTGCACAATGCTCAACTCAATCGTGAATTTCATGACTTGGTTCCCTCGATATGAACATAGCTCATTCAGAGCTATAGCTCACGTAGTTGATGTACTTTACTATTGACTCCTATTCATTTCGAACTCGACTCGCCCTTTCATGTCTTTGTATAAATCAAGTTTAAAAAAAAAAAAAAATTTCGCTATCATTTTATCATTTTTTCATTTTTATCATTTTTTTCATCTAATAATGAATATATTCCTTGTTATCGATAACATCTACGATCCTAGAAATGTCATTCAATAATGGCACGGGATCATAGATGAAGTTCGAACAAATGATATATTCTTGGTAGTTTAATGGGCTCGGTAATATCAATCAATGTTCTCGTTGACATTGATTGAGGGGAGATTTGCTTTATACACCATTGGCTTCGTGGCCGGATATGATGCTTGCTTATTTGTACTATGTGGTGATTTCGCTTGTGACTAATCGTTATACATTTGAAATATCCGCCGTGGTTATACATTTTGCTCATGAGATTTGCTTATGTGTTGAAATGTTGAATTGAATTGCTTCATGATGATCAAAGTAATAATCAATGCTAGAGACGTTATCTTATCCGTGTTAGCATATTAGTACCACTCATTCACTAATACCATAGGGACCAAACTTGTCATATAGTGTAAGTTTTTGTTGCACTAGCGATACCACCTTAGTTCATAAACCACAAGGACCAATTGTGTCATATTGCCTAAGTGAGGTTGTATACCCCAGCGAGTTACCTTGTCTCTTCTCTCTCTCGCTTTTTTTCTTTCTCTCTTCGCCTTCTCATTCTTACTAGCGACTTAGCTTAAGGTTTGCTTTGATTCCCTTTGTTACTATCTTATGCTTTAGTGTCAGTGTCTAACTTATCACTCTTTCCGCATCCTTTCGCTCGCAGAGCGTGATTTGTTGACTCTCTCGCTTAGGTTCGGATCTTCTTTATAAATCGTATGTGTTACTTATAAAATGATTGAACGTTATACATTGTTTGATTATATTGTTTGACTATATTGGTTGAATACATCGATGAATGAGTAAAATGGATCGTGATCATGGGTCAATAGGTATGTTCTGGTGGCAGTTAGATTGTTCTTGGTAGCGACTTAGTATGAATGTTCTTCATGGCAGTTAGAGCCTACATAGCGAATACGCCACCGCAATGTAATTAGCTCACTAATTTCCAAATGACTTAGTTAGCGAGTTAGTAACTAGCGACTTGTATTTACAAGTTAGCTAATTAATAACCCAGCGACTTAGTTAACCCTTTGTAGCGACTTGGCTTAGTTACCGTGACATGGCGACTTGACTTTACGAGCCAGCTTAATTATCCTAGCGACTTGGTTAGCTTAATTAGCGATAGCGACTTGTATTTTCAAGTTAGCTAATTTAATTACCTAGCGACTTAGTTGATCGCTTGTAGCGACTTGGTTTAGGTTTTATTCATGGCAACTTGGTCTTACATGTTAGCTTAATTTGCTTAGCGACTTAGAGTGCTAATCCTTTTGTGGCTTGTCCGTGCTCTAGATGACTACTTGTTTTTACAAGTTTATAACAGGTTCATGATTGAGAATTAGTCTTAGGTCAAGGATTTTAAAATGCTCTAAGTTTTGCTAATGATGATTTCGCCTCACTACTCCTAGGATCCCATAACCGCTTGTTGAATTAACTTACTTATGTAAACTGTTATGACATCTCTCGCTTAGGCAAAAGGTACTGGGTTCTCTCACGATCGCCAAATGTTACTTTTTGCCTCATACATATGTGTCATATCACTTTGTTATGTGTATCTTGATTCATGTCATGTTCTCTCTCAGATTGCACTCTTTGTCCTTTAAGTCCCCTCAAGCTCGCCATGTAATCATTTATTGGTATGAATGTACTTCGTTGATATACTTCATTTATGAATGTTATCATATACCGAATGTTGTCATATATTTGTAATCTATGCCACTCAATCCTTCGCTATATGTGTTTTGGGGACTCATTCGAAAGTTACTATCTCCATGTTAATGTTGTCTCACTTACCGCTATTATCTAACCTGCTCCCATCTATCACTATTGATCGTATGATTACTCGTAACATCAATGGCAAGTTCAATCCCGTAAAAGAGCGCCATCTGGCCAGATCATCCGAATACTCGCATTTATGAAATCCTTCCCAAAAGTCAATGGGTCGCTATTGGTAAAGCAATCATGTATGCGGACTCACAAAGGCTCCCACAAAATCCGATATTCAAAGTTTCAATTGACATCCTCAAAACACTAACTTCTTCTTGCATTACCAAGCAATGCTCGATTCCCGCCATCTACATTCAACAATTCGAACACCGCTCAATGGAATAAAATCACAAAGACGATACTCTTGCAAGTCGGATAATATGGAGTTTACAATTGATTCTCGATATTTTGAGCAAAGCTCTGAATCACATCATGTGACCCCGACATTCGCTCAGATTCCACCGTGCCGACGATCCGATCGTATTTTTATTGGGTTAGGCTATCGTAACAAGATCTCAAGAGCCTCCGACATTATCATCGACACATGTATCAACCCCGGAGAGCTATTGCAACCATTCTCAACGCAGCTTGTCTCGGGAAAACATCGTGGTTCGATAAAGTTAGAATTCCTATCTTGCAAATCCTATGGGAATCAATTATTGGGTTGATGTGAATGTCTCGCATCGATTTGGGAAGAATTCTCGCTATCAATGACCACATTCATATCTCGATGTAACCTATTTTCCGAACAATGTTCAAGGTCGTAGCAGGTAACAAACTCGTAATTCCCAAAGACGATTCTCCAAACTTGTCATCCAAGATCTCGCAACAAACTCACAACTTCACCCTAGGTCCGAATCAACTCTTCACAAAGCGTAACATGAATTTATTTTAGGAAACTTGAAATATGTTCCTAGAGGTTCGAATCAAGAAGTATTTGGATTGCCACCCCGATCTTCTTCTCACAGATGATATCAAGAAGAAGGACTACTTCAAGCAATACATGAAAAGTGCAACCAAACTCTCCGCTAATGTCACACCTCTCCTTTACAACCAACTGCTCCCAAGTCCACCTCTCGACTCTAAAGCATCCTATGCCTCTTCCTAAAAAGAGACGGAAAGATCTCATCACGTAATCTTCATCCAAAAGCATAAAGAAAAGAAGAAGAAAGTGGAAAAGGAAATAGATGAGAACACCGAGGTGCCAAGGAATGTTTCCGTGCTAATCGATGAAGATGATGCCGACCGCAACTTGAATTCAAAGAAAGTCTTGAAAGTCCGAATGCTAAAGCTCCAAAGAGGTGGAGTTATGTTAAGAGAACCCCTCAACAACCCTCGATACCCAACCCCAATGACACATGACAAAGGAAAAGGGTTGCATGTGTAAACCGAACAAGTTGCCCACACCGCCGACTATCTCTTCATCACCATCAAGCACCACAAATCAATATGAATCAAGAGAAGAATGTGTTCATCACATGCAAAAGAACAACTGAATCGCCGAGGTTTCGAGACGCTAAGGAACCTCCTACAACCGTGAGACTCAACTGAGTTGAATATTGACACTGCTACAAAAGGGCTCACAGATAACCTTGGGACAAGATCTCGACGAGACCTTGAAGATGGATGAACCAAATCGCCTACAAACTCTCTATCTTCACTTAAGAATCTCGATGATGACTTCTCTTTGGTGATCAATTCATTAATGACAAAACCTTAGACTCTCGACAATCCATGTATAATGTCGAATTCAAGAAGATACTTCAACCATTCCTCCAATGATCGCATCGTCACTATCAACCGCACTTCCACCTCCCTTGCTCGCTCAATCAACCGCTCAAACACCAACGACAACACCACCAACTTCGTAACCCATCTTCACAATTGCGATGAAGTGGCCCACCAGCCTCCTCCATGCATTCTCACGTCCGATCAACTATTGATAAAACCATTAAAAGGGTAGAAGCACCGAAAGGCAACTTCCTAAACTGCTGAGTCTCCGTGGATCGATCTACAGATTGAGCACCTCAACTTCACCGATGCGCCATCGGCGCTGCAAGGAGAAGTCAAGGATGCCGTGAACGGGCAATGGAGGCTCCACTTCTCAGACGATTCAAGGACCTCCCATCTCCGAGCATGAGAGCCGCCTCAGTGAAAGGATGTATGAGGTCAAGAGGACAAGCATGAGGTTCACTAAACTTTATGAGGCACTTGAAGAATCCATCGATTCAAAATTATGAACAGCTTAAAATTGAAGTCGGAGAAAAGGATGCTAAAAGAAAAGAAGAACAATTGTGATGGAAACATTGATGAAGGTTCAGAAGATCGCTAAGATCCTCCACCACCAGAGGCGCTGAACTTCGAGCTGGAATCCTTCACAACACCCATTCACCTCCATCACACCACCATCATCAACTCCAAAACCGCCCAATCAATCGACTCTACAAACAAACAGGTACTCAAGAAATCAGCACCGGACGACGATCGATTCAAGATTCACTTCCACATCCACCTCCTTTCCTCGATGATCAAGTGGTCCACGAAGAGTCTCAAGTTATGGTCGACTCGTAACTGTATGAAGATGATGCATCGACGAAACATATTCCTAAGCCATCGAAGATTGGTTTGACAATTACATTGCCGGAACCGCACTAGTACATCCAGTGGTAGCTCCTTCTAGAGACACAATTCAACGTCAGATCAGGAAGATAGACCTCCTTCTCCGTAACCCACATGGACTATCCCGTAGTCGACACTATGATTCCCGACAACAATTGGGCATCGCTATCACCAATAACTATGAAGTCCCATCAAGACTCTCTTCGCACTACACCGGTGATACGGGAAGCTTCATTAGATGGTTTTGTGAGCGGAAAAGTATCTCTTCTATAACACCAAGAGATCTAGAAGGACAAGCCTACTTAAATTGTCAAAGTCTTCCATTCGATGCAAACCATCTTCAATATCGATGGAAGAATGCCATAAGATGTCGAATGACCAAGTCGTTGAGCAACCGCCGCCTAATGTCAACAAATCTCTTCCTCTTGGTGGTGAACCCGTCGATAACCATTCAGCGGAATTCTTCTTCAATCACGACTGACTATCTGTGTGCTCGCCTCATGAAAGAAGGCCTCGCTTATCTATTTCAAAGATGAAAGTCGAACCTATTCTCGATCGTGGGCTCGAGTATGGTTCCCGATCAATTCCGCAAATGAAGAACAAAAGTATGATATTGCAATATTTTATGGTATTTCCCATCGTGGTTCAAAAAGAAGATGTTCTACATTGAAAGACATGGCACCGATAAAGACGAATGAGGCCGATCAAAACTACAAATCTTAAGCGTTGTCAGCAGTAGAGATCTTCCCGATGTATGGATATGAGTACTTGAAGAAGATTGTCCTTAAAAGAGTCGATCTCAAATGTATACCATTGAAGAGAACGATTTCAAACATCTTCTCGCCCAATGATTTCAAGATCTCTATCTCTTAAATCTTCAAGGACACCGGAGCACTTACCTCAGACGTGAGAAAAGGCCTCTCGCACCGCCACTCTTGGATCGTGGGCTTAGTCATTCGAAACGAGTTGAGGACCTTCACTTGGCATTGAAAGCTACCAAACCAGTGGTCAACCTCACAAGTCCTCAATGGAGTGCAGCGGGCATGAATTTCATCGTGAATACAAAGTTCTTGACACCCTAGAGCCGCCATCTTCACCGACAGATATGGATCGCAGATGCTTATGCGCCTATGTGAACTTTACAAGTTTAGTGATGGTACGCTCAAAATGGTCAAGAAGAACTTGACACCAGAGTGAAAGAAGCCAAACTTGATATGAGATCTGGTTAAAACTACTGGACCGATGATGACGCCAAGAGATGTGAACATTTCATTGTCGCAATCCGACGAGACTCAAGACACAAGGATCTTCCGCACTTTGAAAGCTTTGTTGGTGGAAGGCCCGTGATGGTCACTACAAACTTCTTCAAAGAACCGAATGAAGACGCCTTCGAATACCGCTTATGTTTTGTTAACTTTGTGTTATATGTGGTGTATTATATATGAACAACTCGGATACATGTAATAGTGCTAGATTTGTACTATGGTTTCCTTATGAAAAAGGGGAAACATCTGGTTGTCCTTTTCTTTATCATATAAAATTGACACATTTTTCTCCTACAAATATTTTACCTCACACTTATTTAATTACTTGAGATCCAAAATCTCAAAGGATTTAAGATTTTGATCTGGGAGAAAATGTGATATAAATATGAAAGATGGTAAAAGATAAGATGACCAATTTTTGTGCATACTTCCTTTATGTGCTAAACAAGTTTTCAATCTCAAGCATATATTAAGGGGAGAACTCTTTGTAAATTCAAGTCATCAGGTACACTACACTTTAAATACTTTAAAGTACCTTGATCACATGGCTTCTAATCCTTTGATGATAAAAGGTCTCTAGTATGTGCAAAACTCTTTTCAAACCTCGAGGCACATATCGAGGGGAGCAAATTTATGGAAACCTCATCCTTCCTGAAATGCCATATTTACTTGATCCGTTGAGGAAGCGATGTTGATATCTTTTAGAAAATGGTAATCAAAGAAGTTAATTCTTTTCTCTTGCCTCCGTGCAAAAATTTCTTTCAAATATTTGATGCACATGTTGAGGGGAGTTCGTTCTAAAATATCAAAACAATTCAGTACAAAATGCTTTGATTATATATCACAAGTATCCGAATTGATTTTCAAATGGTTTTCAATCGATCCAATGGCGCATTTAACAATACCAAATAGACCGACCAACTTTACTTCATGTACGGTGATATAAGGATGATAAGGTTAGGTATGTGTTCCCATGATCCGCCGTAATCCGAGGGATCTACCAGGACAATCCACTAGTTAGTGTAGAAGTCCTTAGGTATGATGATAAAAGGAGAAAATGAGATATGGAAGAAAAGGACTAAGACCGAGCTAGCATCGAATAAACCCAACAAGGTTCTAGCTATGAAGTCTTGGTAAGCACGGAAGGGTTGAAGAATTAAAAGAATTGAATGAGAAAAGGGTGAAACAAATAGCCTCCATTTATTCAACCTTGTGGCGTAAACCGGTTCAATTCATATGCTACCGATGGTAACACTCAGATTGAAGACAAGACGTCATGGACCCAAAGGACGCACCGCACTTCAACTTTCCAAACCACTCAAGTTCCTCTTAAAAGGACTTGTTTCATTCTCACGGGAACCGACATTATCTATCGACTTTCTTAGAGATGGTTGATATCAAGTAGGAGACCCTCTCCTAGTCTCCCAAGACAGATCCAAATATGCACAATTGAGTCTAGAGCCACGAGATCATCAATAAATCTCATTAGGACACTTTCAATGAAGGCTCTCTGCTTCACACAATGTGGAAAGAGAGATTATATCTTGAGTCCCACGATTATCCTTGTGGTATTGCTGAATATCCGAGTGATGTGTTTACACATTCACAATGAAGATGGAAAGCCTTCGAGCCAACATCAAACAAGCTCCTCGGTAGGTGGCATGTGAGATCTATCATAGATCAACCATGTGACAACCGAATGTAAACAATGGAGCTATTCAATTTCTTGAATCAACTCGGTTCAAAGTTGTGGATTGACTTGACACTTTTGAAAACCGCCTTTGTGCTTAAAAACTCTTTCTTCAAAGACATCGATCGGTACTCATTTTTCAAACCAAAAGGTATTGTTATGATTGATAATTGATTTTCAATAAAACCTCGCTGTATTGCAAAACAATTTCTATCGAGCAATACACCATTGTTTTTCAAATCTCTTTCTTCAATCAAAGGGACTTAAAATTGGCCGTTCACTCACTCCGTGTTGTCTTCTTTGAGATGTTCCGGTTGAGAATGCCTAGAACAATTGCAAACCCCGCTCAAGGAAATTCTTCGAATTATACCGATCACAGTAAGACATGTATCGATCAACGGGAACCGTGGGCCGTAGTACTCAATTCAACGAAGTGATCAAAGACACTTTCGCGGCGATTTGTTGCTAATCGTTGTACGCAGTACGCCCGACGCTTGCAATGATCGTAATGAAGCGGTCAATCCATAGCCGCATGCTCACTTAACACATTCAACTCAAAAAAAAAAAAAAAAAATCATCATGATTAGTGCATCAATGACTCGATATTTTCACACCAAGCTTCACACGCCGCCAATATCATGAATCAACTAAAGCTTCCGCCACTGATGAGAAGACATCATGATCCGTAATGTGAGCATGTCGGTCCTAAAGTCACAACATCACACCACAAAGGATGTCACGTAGATTGTTGATAGTCGATGATCTCAAATGCCGCTCATATTTACTATCTCGTGAATCGAAATGGACCTCCCGCTTAAAGTACAAATCTTTGCGACTTTGAAGTTGCACCACCTATGCACTAAGTTTACGATGTTGATATATGAAAACTACGAGCTCAAGAACAATGTCAAGACTAGAATGCTAGGATTTGAAATGTAAAATATGGAAGCACCTCCTTGGGGAGATTGTTAGAATTAGAAAATTCCAAAGGCCGAAAGAGTCTGGCCACCCCAACTATTATCTAGCATAAGTTAGCTCAGATTGTTATTAGTTACGCTTATGTAGTTAGTTAATAGTGAAAAATAGTTTAGTGCATCACCGTGGAAGAAGGTCGGTCTTTACCCACCGTATCCCCGATCCACAGTGCCGTCGTGAGGTCGCTTAGTTTGTAACCTAGAATACCCTCACCTGTGCGTGAGGGTCGATGTTCTTGCAATCTAATATTCAACTAGTTTCTCTCACCAAGAATGTCCCACTCTTTCTCTCTAAAACCATCTATGTGCTCATTGTGTTAATGTTATGATGTGAATGTGAAAAGTTAATATCTTACAAAGTTTTACGCCAAATAGAATAGCTAGTTAGTAGTCCACCTCGCTTAGGTTTTTGCTTGATTCATATCAAGTAAATTTTTCTCATTTTTAGCTTTCTCTTAGTCTATCCCTTCGTGACCTTTGTTCGTAATCCCATTACTTTTCATCATGAAGGTGATAACTCATACCATTCATCAATCTACCATGAAATGACCCGCCAAGAGCCCTTGGTGAATACTCAAGCACTGTCAGCTATAGGAACACCATTGCTTCCCGAATCAAGCCCAAACTACGGTCTGCGATCCGGCACCATCCTGCCAGTGCAAACGGATGGATTCCATGGACTTCGCTCCAAGATCCAAATCAAAGATCCGAGGGATTTCAAAATCCGATTCCATCGACCTCGATGCTATCGGGAGACCACTTGTTCTGCCTCTTCCATTCTCTACGGGACCAAGCTAATTGGCTTGAGCGACTTCCCACGCCCATCTCAAGTTGGGATGATCTTACCTCTCGCCTTGCTCAATTTTCCACCGGGAGAACCACTAAGCTTAAAGCGAGACATCTTGACATTCCAAAGCAACAAGGTGAGTCTCTTACAAAGCATGGACTCGACAAGGAACTACTCGTGAGATTTCACAATGGCATTGATCTTGGCTTCAAATCAAATCTTCATGATCATACCGATTTCATCACTCGACGATCCATTGATCGAGAAATAGGGAAGACTCGAAATACTGGAGAAATCATGGATATTATAGAGGAGCTTGCCGATCAAAGCTACGAAGATTGGAGTGAATCTCTAACCCATTAATGTGCCATATATTTTTCCGACATACACTGAGCAATCGAAAGAGGAATTGATTATCTTATGGAAAGGCGAAAAGAGCACCCGACAAATCTCTCGAGAGGTCACAACCGCCACTCACCAACCTGCTCCACACCTCTTTCTAATCCCAATGAAAGAAACCTGTTCGGAAGGCGCTCCATTCTACTTCCCAATACCACTTTCACCAAGCTTCAAGGATCAAATGAGGAGTACATGGCAGCTCATGAGAGATTAGCCGACGAAGAGAGTTTATAGCGAGAGAGGAAATGCAAGCAAAATGAAAGAAATGATGAATTTGGTAACGAATTACCAAACAAAGTTCTCAAAAAGTGCTTGTAAGAAGCAACGATTGCCTCCCACTTCATTTGTAAATGCCGCTTCCATTAAACAGAATGATATGGAAAAACCGAGGAAAGCATGGAAGGATGAGCTCACTAATGATGAACCCGAGACCATTGAGTACTACCTTAAGCACGAAATTAACAAGAAACCATTGCAAACCAAGGAACAATTAGGAATGAAGTTCTTAGGAAGCTCTTGAAGGAAAATGAAGAATACTACCTAATGGAACCTCTGTATGAGTTGGTTATAAAAACCGTTATCAAGAAAACGAGAATAATAGGAATTTTTGTGATACTAGTGCGGTGATATGGACAATATAAATGCCATTGATCAAGGACCGAAGTGAATATAATGCCATTGTCAATCTATAAGTTAACTAAAGAGAAACCACCAAACCGACCTTAGACTTTCCTTAGCTAATCATACTTATGTCCACCTGTGAGGAATCGCTATTGATGTTCTAATTGAGGTGGCTAACATCGCTTATCCGTGGATTCGTGATCATTGATGTTGAGGAAGATAAAACGCCCCTCATTCTTGGGACACTGCTCGCCACCGCCAAGGCAACCATCAAATGCGGAGAAGGCATCATGATACTCAAATGGGAGGGTACACTAGATACCCATCATCCCAAGATACCCTCTAAGATCGGAAATGATTGCGGTGGAAATCGAAAAGCCCGCAACAATGTTAAGAAGATGAATGACTGAAAAAGCTTAGAGACTTTATGGTTCAAGGATTGTATGCGACATCATGAAACCCGATAAAAGTTAGGAAGCAATCCCACCTCAATACCTAAGGTACAAAAGGACCCTAAGGAATTTCTAAAGGAGAAAAGTGCTCTGTATAGATCTCGATAAGGGCACAGAAGAAACAAACCAAGATGGTTTGGGCCTTCACGCTAAGAGACCAATTTAAAAGATAAACCATAATTACAAATATTGGCAAGGAATCCACGTGAGCATATTAGCCTACACCCTTTCGATGAAGCGGAAAACAAAGGTCAAGAGGGAGGTGGTGAGAAACGAGGAGTACCCACTATGAGTCTAGCTACAAGACTCTTAAATAAAGAAAACAGCCAAAGGGAGGCAACCATGCTTAATTGTTTGCTTGTTAGTGTCATATATCTTTTATTAATTGTTTATCCTCATGTTTAAATTTGTAAAATGCTTTATTTTGTTTTTAACCTCGCCTTAATTGCATATAAAGGTATTTTACATAAAGGATAAGTGTAGGGAGGATTGCATTTGTCAAAAGAAACGTAAACATGAGAATAACAATTAACTAGAAGATATTTATGTTTGTTTGTTCGAGTCAAATGCTTGTATCGAAGTATAATGGATGTTTTGCGTAAATTTTTCCAGATTCAAAGATGTAAATTTTCCGTAATTTTTTCCGTAAAATCGCGTACCGCTTTTTGTCGTGATAATTACCGTCAGATTGCACCGCGCATGGGAAGGAGTAAAACACGATTACTTTTTCTCGCTTTTCGAGCTACTTATAAATTTTGGAATTTTCCAGTCTTAATTTTCTTAGAAATTTCAGAAACATCCATTCCATACATTATATCCTAGTTTAAATTAGTCTTATATATTATTACCGCACGATTTTACGGGGTTTCGCTTTGTTTTTTCAAGTGTTAGTTTGGTTAGAAGAAGTTACATAAGATTGGAAGGAGCTTTCACGCACATTCTTCTTGAAAAGGATTTAACCACCACTTTACACGGATCTTACCAAGCTAATCGTGGGAGTATTAGTTTCTTTCGCTTTTAATTACCTTCCATTATCATAATTTTGATACTCGGGGAACATTGGAGACTGTTCAGCTTTATGTAGGAGGGAAAATAAAACGAACTTTGGAAACTATGCTTATCTTGACTATTTGCTTTGTCCAATTGTGATTGTGTAATAAACCATGAGGAAATGTCACTAGGTAATTTTGGCACCAAATTTAAATTTTCATATAGGAGGGGGCCATTAGTCTTAACAATAAAAGCTCCCATGGATAGGAAGTTGCATGACTAGCACAAAACTTACCACCCAAATTCCACCAAAATGCGAGGATCGCCTTAGATTAAGTAGGAATTAAAGCATTCATATTCAATGCTTAGAGTGTAAACCGTAGTATATTAGATTCTAGAACTTGTTTTATGATGCATTCCGAGATCGCATGTAGCTTACACTTGTGTAGTTAGGAATAACTAAATGATAAGAGGCATTAGGATAACCCTTGTTTGATACCGTAATATAATTACTTCTTCCATCGGTTGAGTAATTCCCCACACCCTTCAAGGCCTCCATCTTTAGTACACGATACCCCTAGTTAACCCCCAGCCTATCCTTTTCAAGTTAAGATAAGTATTTACTTCATTAATTCAATTATGTCTTTGATTATTTGTGTGTATCCTTGCATGTTTTCCATGTCCGCTAATTTATTTGTGTGTTTGCTTAGAAGTATGAAACTTAATTATTGAATATTGATTGGTTGTTTCTTATCTTAGTTGATTAATGATCTAGTAATGCGATAGGTCATTCGTACTTAGTAATGCTTGATTCATCTTTGTGAACCTTAGAATATAATTACCTAAGTAGTTGTAGGCTAAACCATCCAAAGAGTGCCTTAGAGTAAGAGTTTATCATCCCTAGTGGGTTTGTAGACGAGACCCTTTGGTAAGTTCAAAGAGTTAGGGAGAAACGCATACCCTACAACTTTAGACACACAACGTGTTAGGAATTAGAAAATTCCAGTGCTGAAAGAGTCGGTCACCCCAACTATTATCTAGCATAAGTTAGCTCGTAGATTGGTCATTAGTTACAGTTTATGTAGTTAGTTAATAGTGAAAAATAGTTTAGTGCAACACCGTGGAAGAAGGTCGGTCTTTACCCATCGTGATCCCCGATCCAGGTGCCGTCAGAGGTCGCTTAGTTGTAACCTATAAATACCCTCTACCTTGCAAGGTAGAGGTTGGATGTTCTTCGTAATCTAATATTCAACTAGTTTCTCTCACTAAGAATGTCCCACTCTTTCTCTCTCTAAAACCATCTATGTGCTCATTGTGTTAATGTTATGATGTGAATGTGGAAAGTTAATATCTTACAATTGGTATCGTGAGCCATGGTTAGATCATATCTTGCACATCTTTGGATTTATAGTGGTTTTTAGTGGTTTTGAGTTTGAAAAAGTTTAGTGGTTTTGCATCATTTGGTTGATTTCTTGTGTTAAAGTTTGAATTTTGTTGGTACTTTTATGTTTAGAATCATCAAAAGTGTTTAGGTTTTCATTTGGTAAGCTTGAATCATCTTGGTTGGGTTGTTCTTGGATTGAAAAGTGAAGGTTACTTGGTTTTCATGTTAGCGACTTAGCTCTCGGAAAAGTTTCTTGGTAGCGACTTGCTTCATAGTTTTGTAGCGAGTTACAGTTATAAAAGCTAGCTAGTTAGAGCTAGCGAGTTAAAGCACAAGTAGTGGAATCTCCACTACGGTTAGCGACTTGTGGTAGCGACTTGGTCCAGAGCGAGTTGCTCTTTAGCGACTTGCATATCTAGCGACTTGTGTAGCTTAATTATCGCACAAATTTGGCTGGCTTAATTAGTCCCAGAACAGTTACTACTTAGCGACTTGTTTCTCTCATAGCGACTTGGGACTCTAGCGAATTAGGGGTGTAGCGAGTTAAAGGTCATGCGACTTAGTACACTTATTGCTAGCGACTTAGCGTGTTGGCATTAGTGTTGACAACTGGGATTGGTACTATTTTGTTGGTAGCAAATTGACTCTCAATTCTCTAGAGATTTGAGGAGTAATTCATAATAACACAATGTCACCATCACGGATCCTTAATCACCAAAGTACTTGCTCTCTATGAAACGACCCGTAATAGTGAAACAGAATGCCCATCCTGAAGGCCTCACACCAAATGACTCAAGATTGATCAATCGTAACAACTCAAATATGTCACACTTAACTCTTCAAATGATACTAAGAATGTGGAATGCACCGTGAGCCGCTTCAACATCTCACACTTCTCAAATTACTCTTATCAACAACCATGGATCGAACAAGTTGTGCCATTCTTCGTCGGGACTTTCCCACTTTAACAAGAGTCGATTGTTTAACCTAGATCGGATCGAGGTTTCAAATCACCAAAGAAAAGCTCTCAACCGATGATTCTCATGTCGCTCTTCAAACCATCTTCAACCAATTTCACCCACTTATCCGGAAGAATACTCCTCAGATTTTGATAATACCATGACCTGAATGTCCTTCAAGAAGCACGGAATGGAAATTCATGAGTTCGTAAACTCATTTGTTCAACTCATGAGCAATATGGAAACATACATCGAGGAAGTCGCAAAGAGAATAACAAGTCAAGGAATTGAATGATTGTCAAGAGTGTCCATGGAACAATGATGACGTGTCATGCTCCACTCCAGCTTGAACCAAAGAGAATACACCGATTGCGTAATCTCAATATGATGGAAAAGGATGAAGAAATCAACATTGATCTCAAATTCTCCGAGTCGAGAAAAGGTAACAATCAACAAGGTACACTTATCCGATCACACCAATTCTCACAAGAAGGTACATGACTCTTACCCGAACATAACAATGTGGAATCAATCTTTGTCTTGTCCGAACTGTGCAAGTAACATGATTGAAAAATGGGTATATGATGAGCTTTCAAACAAATTTTCAATTCTTGAAAAACACCGATATCGTTGCAAATTGAAATACAACATAAGGATGAAATGTTTTATGCTTGAAAACAAAGTAGTAATCTGGAACTTCCGAACTTAGAGAATTTTTGAAATTAATCGCTTAAAATCCCGTGATTCGTGACAAAGATTCTACCATAAGAAATCAAATCTCTTCGTCGGAAGCCCGTAAATATGATGATCATGAGATAAGTGATACACTAGAATCCGAGAATTCGAACTAGCTCTATGTGTGTCCAACCTTCTTAGAGAAAATGAGCACTTAAGAAAGAATCTTGATGAAACAAACTCTAAGTTAGTCAAACAATCCAACCTCTTGATGAAAGATATTGATGACCTCAAAGCACAAATTCAGGATAAGAGCTTCAATATTGTTGCCCTAAAAAATGAGCTCAGGAAGCATCCTGGAAATAGGATGAACACTAAGTTTGCAAAATCTTCAACGTTGGGAAAGTCAACGGTTCAGAACCACTTGAAACGAATGACTATTAAGCAACCTAATGCCTTTAGGTCCGAAAGAGCTAAACCATTGAAATCTAAGCTTACATCCCAAGTTGATTACAAGTCATTTTGTCAAAACCAACCACTTCATTGCCTAATTGGATATGATGAATCCCAAGCACCGGACTAATGAACATCACCCACAAGTCAAAAATGCTACAAGTTTAACTAGATTTCATGCAAAACATAGTCCGGCGAGATCAATCCCTAAGAAATTCTCGGATCACAAAAAGACAAATAGTCAAAAGAAGGGTGTGCATTCATTCGCTCATCTCATCGTGGCTTTAAATGGATTCCCACCGCATTATTTAGAGTATACAGACTTAAACGAACTTACATTCCTAAATCATGCCTCAAGTGGATTCCCACAGTAAATTTTTCAAGAATGTAGAACCGAATAGGATCCCCATTAATGATAGGTCGGATTATATCTGTGTTGCATCTAAATGTGAGACTAAACATGCCATTAACCCTTCTATGTACAAGTTCATGTGCTTCAAGTACAATGTGCTCTCGGTCTTTTTCGTACAATGCTCAACTCAATCGAGAACTTCATGACTTGGTTCCCCAGATTTGAACATAGCTCATTCAGAGCTATAGCTTGCCGAGTTGATGTACTTTACTTTGACCCTATTCATTTTAACTGACTCAGATCCTTTCATGTCTTTGTATAAATCAAGTTTAAAAAAAAAAAAAAAAAAAAATTCATTTTATCATTAAAAATTTATCATTTTATCATTTTTTTCATCTAATAATGAATATATTCCTTGTTATCGATAACATCTCACGATCCTAGAAATGTCATTCAATAATGGCACGGGATCATAGATGAAGTTCGAACAAATGATATATTCTTGGTAGTTTAATGGGCTGGTAATATCAATCAATGTTCGTGTTGACATTGATTGAGGAGATTTGCTTTATACACCATTGGCTTCTCTTGGGATATGATGCTTGTTTATTTGTACTATGTGGTGATTTCGCCAGTGACTAACGGTTATACATTTGAAATATCCGGCCGTGGTTATACATTTTGCTCATGAAATTTGCCTATGTGTTGAAATGTTGAATTGAATTGCTTCTTGATGATCAGTGTAATAATCAATGCTAGAGACGTTATCTTATCCGTGTTAGCATATTATTACCACTCATTCACTTATACCATAGGGACCAAACTTGTCATATAATGTAAGTTTTTGTTGCACTAGCGTATTACCACCTAAGTTCATAACCACAAGGACCAATTGTGTCATTTTGCCTAAGTTAATTTTCATACCCCTAGCGAATTACCTAATAGCGTGTTACCAGTTTTACCCAAAAAAAGTTTTTTTTCTTTCTCTCTCTCTCTCGTTCCTTTGTTCCCTTCTTCTCCTCATCATTTTTCTTACCAGCGACTTAACAAGAGGTTTGAGTTGATGCCTTCGATTGATGTTTCCTTTAAGCCTTAGTGTCCGCTTTCTAACTCTTTGTTATTTTCGATCCCTCTGTGCTCGTGAAGTGTGTGTAGTTGATTCTCTCGCATAGGTTCGATTCTCATGTAATCGTGTGTGTGACCCCTTATAAAATGATTGAATGTGTTTAAATTGTTTGGAATATATTGTTTGGATTTGATTGGGTGGATACATTGATGTATGATTAAAATGGAGGACCGATGGGTTGTCGTTAAAAGGTGTTCTTGGTGGCGAGTTAATATGATTCTTGGTGGCGACTTAGTATGTATGTTCTTCATGGCGAGTTAGAGCTCTACATAGCGAATCGTCACCGTAGCCAATTAGCTCACTAATTCTCAACTGACTTAGTTAGCGAGTTAGTAACTAGCGACTTGTATTTACAAGTTAGCTAATTAATAACCCAGCGACTTAGTTAACCCCTTGTAGCGACTTGGCTTAGTTAACGTACATGGCGACTTGACTTTCGAGCCAGCTAATTATCCCAGCGACTTGGTTAGCGAATTAGCGATAGCGACTTGTATTTTTAAGTTAGCGAATTTAATTACCCAGCGACTTAGTTGACTACTTGTAGCGACTTGGTTTAGGTTTTATTCATGGCAACTTGGTCTTACATGTTAGCGAATTTACTTAGCGACTTAGAGTACTAATCCTTTTGTGGCTTGTCCGTGCTCTAGATGACGACTTGTTTTACAAGTTTATAACAAGATTCATGATTGAGAATTAGTCTTAGGGTCAAGGATTTTTAAAATGCTCTAAGTTTTGCTAATGATGATTTCGCCTCACTACTCCTAGGATCCCATAACTCGCTTGTTGAATTAACTTACTCTATGTAAACCGTTATGACATCTCTGCTTAGGCAAAGGTACTTGGGTTCTCTCACTGACCGCCAAATGTTACTTTTTGCCTCATACATATGTGTTATATCACTTTGTTATGTATCTTGATTCATGTCATGTTCTCTCTCAGACAGTAACTTTTTGTCCTTTAAGTCCCTTGAAGCTCGTCATGTAATCATTTATTGGTATGAATGTACTTCATTGATATACTTCATTTATGAATGTTATCATATACCGAATGTCTTTCATATATGTGTAATCTATGCCACTCAATCCTTCTCTCAGATGTGTTTTGGGACTCATTCGAGTTACTATCTCCATGTTAATGTTGTCTCACTTACCAGCTTATTATCTAACCTTGTTCCCATCTATCACTATTGACCGTATGATTACTCGGAATATCAATGGCAAGTTCAATCTTTAAAAGAGCGCCACCCCGTCGGATCATCCGGAATACTCTCGACGATGAAATCCTTCCCAAAAGTCAATGGTCGCTATTGGTAAAGTAAGCATTATGTGGACCTACAAAGGCTCCCACAAAATCCGATATTCAAAGTTTCAATTGACATCCTCAAAAACACTAACTTCTTCGGTGCTATTACCAAGCAATGCTCGATTCCTGCCATCTACTATCAACAATTCTGGAACACCGTTCAATGGAATAAAATCACAGCACGATACTCTTGCAAGCTGGATAATATGGAGTTTACAATTGATTCTGATATTTTGAGCAAAGCTCTTGGAATCACATCATGTGACCCTGACATTCTGCTCAGTTATCTCACACCGTGTCGACGATCCGATCGTATTTCTTATTGGGTTAGGCTATCGTAATGAGATCTCAAGAGCCTCTCGACATTATCATCGGACACATGTATCAACCCCGAGAGCTATTGCAACCATTCGAACGTGTGCTTGTCTGGGAAAACATCAGGTTCGAAAAGTTAGAATTCTATCTTGCAAATCCTATGGGGAATCGTTATTGTGGTTGATGTGAATGTCTCGATCGTATTTGGGAAGAATTCTCGCTATCAATGACCACATTCATATCCGTAGAACCTATTTTCTGAACAATGTTCAAGGTCGTAAGAAGCAAAACAAACTCTTATTCCCCAGCATCGATTTCTCAAACCTGTCATCCCAGATCCGCAACAAACTCACAACTTCACTCCTAGGTCTTGAATCAACTCTTCACAAAGCAGAACATGAATTTATTTTAGGAAACTTGAAATATGTTCCTAGAGGTTCGAATCAAGAAGTATTTGGATTGCCAATTCCTGATCTTCTTCTCACAGATGATATCAAGAAGAAGGACTACTTCAAGCAATACATGAAAAGTGCAACCAAACTCTCCGCTAATGTCACACCTCTCCTTTACAACCAACCGCTCCCAAGACCACCTCGACTCTAAAGCATCCTATGCCTCTCTTCCTAAAAGAGACGTGAAAGATCTCATCACCGTAATCTTCATCCAAAAGCATAAAGAAAAGAAGAAGAAAGTGGAAAAGGAAATAGATGAGAACACCGAGGTGCCAAGGAATACTTTCGGGTTAATTGATGAGGATGACGCGATCGGCAACGTGGTATTCAAAGAAAGTCTTGAAGATCAAAATGTGAAGGCTCCAAAGAGGTGGAGTTATGTTAAGAGAACCCTCTCAACCACCTCAACAACCCGCCCCAATAACACTTGACAAGGGTAAAGGAGTTGCAAGTGATGAAGTCGCTCACATGCTTTTAACCATCTCTTCATCTCCTCTAGCACCACTAATCCATATGAGTCAAGAGAAGAACAGATTCACCTCATGAAAAGGAACGATCCAAAGGTGGTGCACAAACGCTCAAGGAATCTCTATCACTTGGTGAGACTCAACTGAGTTGAATGTTGACACTGTTACAAAAGGGCTCATGTGAGAACCTTGGGACAAGATCCACGAGACCTTGAAGATGGATGAACAAAATCGTCTACAAACTCTCTATCTTCACTTAAGAATCTTGATGATGACTTCTCCTTTGGTGATCAATTCATTAATGACAAAACCTTAGACTCGCGACAATCCATGTATAATATCGATTCAAGAAGATACTTCAACCATTCCTCCAATGATCGCATCTTCACTATCAATCGCACTTCCACCTCCCTTGCCTCGCCATCAACCGTGATAAACACCATCAACAACACCACCAACTCCGTAACCCATCTTCACAATCGCAGATGAAGTCGCCCACCGACTTCCTCCATGATTCTCGCCCGATCAACTCACGGATAAAACTATTAAAAGGGTAGAAGCTAATCGGAAAGGCAACTTCCTAAATCTGATGATTCTCGGTGGAACGTGTCTCTGATTGAGCACCTCAACTTCATCAAGTTACTAATGCTATTGAAGGAGAAGTCAAGGATGCCGTGGAATGGGCAATGGAGGCTCCACTTCTCAAACGATTCAAGGACCTCCCATCTCGATATGAGGAGCGTACGTGTGAAAGGATGTATGAGGCTGAAGAGGACAAGCATGAGGTTCATAGTAAACTTTATGAGGCACTTGAAGAATCCATCGTTCGACAATTATGAACAGCTTTAAAATTGAAGTCGGAGAAAAGGATGCTAAAAAGAAAAGAAGGACAATTGTGATGGAAACATTGATGAAGGTTTGCAAAGATCGAAAGATCCTCCACCACCGAGGAAGTGGAACTTCGGAGTCGGGAACCCTTCGTCAACACCCACTTCACCTCCATCACGACCACCATCATCAACTCCAAAACCGTCCAATCAATCGACTCTTCAAACAAAATGGTACTCGGAAGAAATCAGCTACCGGACGACGATCGATTCAAGATTTACCTCCTCATCCACTTCAATTCTCGATGATCAAGTGGTCCACGAAGAGTCTCAAGTTATGGACTCTGAACTGAGATGAAGATGATGCTTCGACAAACATATTCCTAAGCCATCGGAAGATTGGTTTGACAATTACATGGTGGAACCGCACTAGTACATCCAGGGTAGCTCCTTCTAGAGACACACCATTCAACGCTGACATGGAAGATAGACCTCCTTCTCCGTAACCCATGGACAATCCAGTCTCGACTCTATGATTCCCGACAACAATTGGGCATCGATTATCACCAATAACTATGAAGTCCCAAACAAGACTCTCTTACGCACTACATCGGTGATATGGGAAGCTTCATTAGATGGTTTTGTGAGCGGAAAGTATCTCTTCTATAACACCAAGAGATCTAGAAGGACAAGCCTACGATATTGTCAAAGTCTTCCATTCGATGCAAACCATCTTCAATATCGATGGAAGAATGCCATAAGATGTCGAATGACCAAGTCTGAGCAACCGTCGACCGCCTCAATGTCAACAAATCTCTTCCTCTTGGTGGTGAACCCGTCGATAACCATTAGAATGAATTCTTCTTCAATCACGACTTGGACTATCGTGTGCTCGCTCTGCGGAAAGAAGGCCTCGCTTATCTATTTCAAAGATGAAAGTCGCAACCTATTCGATCGGGGCTTGAGCGTATGGTTCTCGATCAATTCCGGCAAATGAAGAACAAAAGTATGATATTGCAGCGTCTTATGGTATTTCCCAATGGTGGTTCAAAAGAAGATGTTCTACATTGAAAGACATGGCGGCCGATAAAAGACGCAATGAGGCCGATCAAAACTACAAATCTTAAGCGTTGTCGCAGTGAGATCTTCCCGATGTATGGATATGAGTACTTGAAGAAGATTGTCCTTAAAAGAGCGATCTCAAAATGTATACCATTGAAGAGAACGACTTCAAACATCTTCCGCCCAATGATTTCAAGATCTCTATCTCTTAAATCTTCAAGGACACCGAGCACTTACACGTGAGAAAAAGGCCCTCTCTGCAACTGGCCACTCTTGGATCGGGGCTTAGTCATTCGAAACGAGTTGAGGACCTTCACTTGGCATTGAAAGCTACCAAACCAGGTCAACCTCACAAGTCCTCAATGGAGGCACAGGGCATGAATTTCATCGAATACAAAGTTCTTGACACCCCTAGAGCCGCTATCTTCACCGACAGATATGGATCGCGTGCTTATGCGCTCATGTGAACTTTACAAGTTTAGTGATGGTACGCTCAAAATGGTCGAAGAAGAACTTGACACCGAGTGAAAGAAGCCAAACTTGATATGAGATCTCGGGTTAAAACTACTTTCGGACCGATGATGACGTGAAGAGATGTGAACATTTCATTGTCGCAATCCGACGTAGACTCAAGACACGAAGGATCTTCCGCACTTTGAAAGCTTTGTTGGTGGAAGGCTCAGTGATGGTCACTACAAACTTCTTCAAAGAACCGAATGAAGACGCCTCGAATACCGTTTATGTTTTGTTAACTTTGTGTTATATGGGGTGTATTATATATGAACAACCTGTGATACATGTAATAGTGCTAGGATTTGTACTATGGTTTCCATGATGAAAAGGGGAAACATCTCAATGTTGTCCTTTTTCCTTTATCATATAAAATTGGACACATTTTCTCCTACAAATATTTTACCTCACACTTATTTAATCACTTGAGATCCAAAATCTCAAAGGATTTAAGATTTTTGATCGGGGAGAAAATGTGATATAAATATGAAAGATGGTAAAAGATAAGATGACCAATTTTGTGCATACTTCTCCTTATATGTGCTAAACAAGTTTTCGAATCAAAGCATATATTAAGGGGAGAACTCTCTTGTAAATTCAAGTCATCAGTACACTACACTTTAAATACTTTAAAGTACCTTGATCACATGGCTTCTAATTCTTTGATGATAAAGGTTCTAGTATGTGCAAAACTCTTTTCAAACCTCGAGGCACATATTGAGGGGAGCAAATTCATGGAAACCTCATCCTTCCTGGAAATGCTATAATCTTTTGAGGAAGTGATGTTGATATCTTTAGAAAATGGTAATCAAAAGAAGTAAATTCTTCTCTTGCGTCCGTGCAAAACATTTTCAATACTTGATGCACATGTTGAGGGGAGTTCTCGTTCTAAAAATATCAAAACAATTCGTACAAAAAGCTTTGATAATATATCACAAGTATCCGAATTGATTTTCAAATGGTTTTCAATTGGATCCAATGGCAAATGAACAATACCAAATTGACCGACCAACTTTACTTTGTGTACGGTGATATAAGGATGATAAGGTTAGGTATTGGTTCCCATGATCCGCTGTAATCCGGAGGATCTACCAGGACAACCCACTCAGTTAGTGTAAGTCCTTAGGTATGATGATAAAGGAGAAAATGAGATATGGAAGAGTGCGGACTAAGACCGAGCTAGTATCGAATAAACCCAACAAGGTTCTAGCTATGAAGTCTCGGTAAGCAATGAAGGTTGAAGAATTAAAAGAATTGAATGTGAAAGGGTGAAAACAAATAGCCTCCATTTATTTAACCTTAGGCGTAAACGGGTTCAATTCATATGCTATCGATGGTAACATCGGTATTGAAGACAAGACGTCATGGACCCAAAGACGACCGCACTTCAACTTCCCAAACCACTCAAGTTCCTCTTAAAAGGGCTTGTTTCATTCTCACGGGAACCGACATTATCTATCGACTTTCTCTTAGAGATGGTTGATATTGAAGAAGGAGACCTCTCCTAGTCTCCGTTATAGGATCCAAATATGCACAAATTGAGTCTAGAGCCACGAGATCATCAATAAATCTCATTAGGAAACTTTTCAATGAAGACTCTGTTTCACACAATGTGGAAGAGAGATTATATCTTGAGTCCCACGCATTATCCTTGTGGTATTGCTGTAACATCCGAGTGATATGTTTACATATTCACAATGAAGATGGAAAGCCTTCGAGCCAACATCAAACAAGCTCTGGTAGGTGGCATGTGAGATCTATTATATAGATCAACCATGTGACAACCGAACGAAACAATGGGGCGATTCAATCTCTTGAATCAATCCACAGTTCAGTTATGGATTGACGGATACCTTTGAAAACCGGTCTTTGGGCTTAAAACTCTTTTCTTTAGCACATCGATCGTGTACTCATTCTTCAAAGCAAAAGGTATTTTATGATTGATAATTGATTTTCAATAAAACCTTCGTTGTATTGCAAAAACAATTTCTATTGAGCAATACACGATTGTTTTTCAAATCTCTTTTCATCAATCGATGAACTTAAAATTCTGGTTCACTCACTCCGTCTGTTGTCTTTTTGAGACGTTCGGTTTGAGAAGCAATAGAACAACGCGAAACCCTCGTCAAGGAGATTCTTAGAATCCTACCCGATCACAGCAAGACTTGTAATCGATCAACGGGAACCGTGGGCGTGTACTCAATTCATCGAAAGTGATCAAAGACACTTTCGTGCGATTTGTTGCTAATCGCTGTATGCGTACGCCGACGCTTGCGGTGATCGTAATGAAGCGGTCAATCCATAGCCGCATGCTCACTTAACACATTCAACTCAAAAGAAATCATGATTAGTGCATCAATGACTCGATATTTTCACCCATGCTTCCGCTACGCCGCCGCCAATATCATGATTCAACAAAAGCTTCCGCCACGATGAGAAGAATTCATGATCCGTAATGTGAGCATGTCGGTCCCAAAGTCACAATATCACAAAATACCAACACCACAAAGGATGTGTCGAGATTGTTGATAGTCGATGATCTAAAATGTCTGGCTCATATTTACTATCTCGTGAATCGAAAATGGACCTCCGCTTAAAGTACAAATCTTTGCGACTTTGAAGTTGCACCTCCTATGCACTAAGTTTACGATGTTGATATAGGAAAACTACGAGCTCAAGAACAATGTCAAGACTAGAATGCTAGGATTTGAAATGTAAAATATGGGGTGACCTCCTTAGGGGAGATTGTTAGGAATTAGAAAATTCCAAAGGTCGAAAGAGTCGGTCACCCCAACTATTATCTAGCATAAGTTAGCTCAGATTGGTCATTAGTTACGCTTATGTAGTTAGTTAATAGTGAAAATAGTTTAGTGCAACACCGTGGAAGAAGGTCGGTCTTTACCATCGTATCCCCGATCCACGTGCCGCCGGAGGTCGTTTAGTTTGTAACCTATAAATACCCTCTACCTTGCAAGGTAGAGGGTTGGATGTTCTTTGGTAATCTAATATTCAACTAGTTTCTCTCACTAAGAATGTCCCACTCTTTCTCTCTCTAAAACCATCTATGTGCTCATTGTGTTAATGTTATGATGTGAATGTGGAAAGTTAATATCTTACACAACGCAACTAAGAATAAGGACGTGACAACTCAACCATCAATAGGAGATAATTAAGGAGTAGTACAACCTAAGTAAACACATCTTTAAACTATCATACGAGCACACATTAATTAGACATAGACTCCCACAACCTTAGTTTAGATAATTAGATAATAGTAGAGTAATCGGTAGAAATACCAACCCCCCAAATCCAATACCCGAGATTCGTACCTTTCCATTTCATAAAATATAAAAATACAAAAAATAATCTTCCTCAATCTTAACCTTAGCGTAGTAACTCCTTACTAGCATTCCTATTCCCCAGAGAACCATATCAATACCGCGTGGCTTACCCTAATTACTACACTACAACGATTAGGTTCACGCCTAGGGTGTTATAAAACTTGCTCGAAGAAAAGGAAGTTTCCTTGACCCCGAACTCCACGCGTAAGCGTTATCAAGTTTTACGCCACGCGGGAATAGAATAGCTAGTTAGTAGTCCACCTCGCTTAGGTTCTTTGCTTGATTCATATCAAGTAAATTTTCTCATTTTTAGCTTTCTCTTAGTCTATCCCTTCTTCGTGACCTTTGTTCGTAATCCCATTACTTTTCATCATGGAAGGTGATAACCCACTACCATTCATCAATCTACCACCAAATGACCCGCCAAGAGCCCGCATTTTGGTGAATACTCAAGACCAAGCCACCTAGGCTATAGGAACACCATTGAGCTTCCCGCAAGCCCAAACTACGACCTGCGATCCGACACCATCCGGTTGGTGCAAAACGGATGTGGATTCCATGGACTTCGCTCCAAGATCCAAATCAACATCCGAGGGATTTCCTAAAATCGTCGATTCCATCGACCTTGATGCTACTACTGGGAGACCACGAGCCTGCTGCCTCTTCCAATTCTCTACGGGACCAAGCTAGTAATTGGCTTGAGCGACTTCCCGCCCGCCCATCTCAAGTTGGGATGATCTTACCTCTCGCTTCCTTGCTCAATTTTTCCCACCGGGGAGAACCACTAAGCTTAGGCGAGACATCTTGACATTCCAAGGCTCAAGGTGAGTCTCTTTACAAAGCATGGACTCGACAAGAACTACTCCGTAGACTTCCACACCATGGCATTGATCTTTGGCTCAAATCCAAATCTTCTATGATCATACCGATTTCATCACTCGACGATCCATTGATCGAGCACGGTGGAAGACTCGGCGACTTTAATGGAGAAATCATGGGATATTATAGAGGAGCTTGCCGATCAAAGCTACGAAGATTGGAGTGAATCTCGAAACTCATTAACGTGGTTAATGCCATATCCACCTTACGAATCCTCCGATACACTCGAAGAGCAATTGAGTGCCATCGAGAGGAATTGATTATCTTATGGAAAGGCGAAAAGAGCACCCGCACAAATTCTCGAGAGGTCACAATCCGCCACTCCACCAACGCTCCACACCTCTTTCGAATCCCAAGTCATGAGCAAAACCAGTTCGAAAGGCGCCCATCTACTTCCCAATACCACTTTCACCAAGCTTCAAGGATCAAATGAGGAGTACATGGCAGCTCATGAGAGATTAGCCGATTTGAAGAGGAGGTTTATAGGCGAGAGAGGAAATGCAAGCAAAAATGAAAGAAATGATGAATTTGGTAATTGAATTTACCAAACAAAGGTTCCCAAAAAGTGCTTGTAAGAAGCAACGATTGCCTCCCACTTCATTTGTAAATGCCGCTTCCATTATGCCCGAGAATGCAAGGAGTGAGATATGGAAAACCGAGGAAAGCATCGAAGGATGAGTCTGCCTAATGATGAACCCGAGACCATTGAGTACTACCTTAAGCACGAAATTAACAAGAAAACCATTGCAAACCAAGTGAACAACTTTAGGTACAATGAAGTTCTTAGGAAGCTCTTGAAGGAAAAATGCGGAAGAAGAATACGACGCCTTACCTATGGAACCTCTGTATGAGTTGGTTATAAAAACCGTTAACAAGAAAACGAGACACCATAGGAATTTTGTGATACCGCTTAGTGTCGGTGACATGGACAATATAAATGCCTTGGCCGATCAAGGGACCGATGTGAACATAATGCCATTGTCAATCTATAATAAGTTAACTAAAGAGAAACCACCAAAACCGACCTTAGACTTTCCTTAGCTAATCATACTTATGTCCACCCGTGAGAATCGCTATTGATGTTCTAATTGAGGTGGCTAACATCGCTTATCCGTGGATTTCGTGATCATTGATGTTGAGGAAGATAAAAACGCACCCTCATTCTGGGACACCGCTCTCGGCCACCGCCAAGGCAACCATCAAATGCGGAGAAGGCATCATGATACTCAAAAGCGGAAGGGTACACTAGGATACCCATCATCCCAAGATACCCTCTTAAGATCATGGAAATGATTGCGGTGGAAATCGAAAAGCCCGGGCAACAATGTTAAGAAGATGAATGACCTGGAAAAGGGCTTAGAGACTTTATGGTTCAAGGATTGTATGCGACATTGTGGAAACCCGATAAAAGTTAGGAAGCAATCCCACCTCAATACCT
This sequence comes from Chrysanthemum lavandulifolium, assembly GCA_022545495.1. Classification (NCBI taxonomy): domain Eukaryota; kingdom Viridiplantae; phylum Streptophyta; class Magnoliopsida; order Asterales; family Asteraceae; genus Chrysanthemum; species Chrysanthemum lavandulifolium. The sequence continues at coordinate 134,376,935 of CM040241.1, read as the reverse complement.
AAGGTACAAAAGGACCCTAAGGAATTTCTAAAGGAGAAAAAGTGCTCTTGTATAGATCTCGGATAAGGGCATTACGAGGAAGAAACAAACCAAGATGGTTTGGGCCTTTCACTGCTAAGAGACCAATTTAAAAGATAAAACCGCCGCCATAATTGGACCGTTGGCAAGGAATCCACGGTGAGCATACAGCTACACCCTTTCGATGAAGGAAAACAAAGGGTCAAGAGGGAGGTGGTGAGGAAACGAGGAGCACGACTATGAGTCTAGCTACAAGACTCTTAAATAAAGAAAACAGCAAAGGGAGGCAACCCATGCTTAATTGTTTGCTTGTTAGTGTCATATATCTTTTATTAATTGTTTATCCTCATGTTTAAATTTGTAAAAATGCTTTATTTTGTTTTAACCTCGCCTTAATTGCATATAAAGGTATTTTACATAAAGGATAAGTGTAGGGAGGATTACACACTTTCAAAAGAAACGTAAACATGAGAATAACAATTAACTAGAAGATATTTATGTTTGTTTGTTCGAGTCAAATGCTTGTATCGAGTCATAATGGATGTTTTGCGTAAATTTTTCCGTGATTCTAAAGATGTAAATTTTCCGCAATTTTTCCGTAAAATCGCAGACCGCTTTTTGTCGTGATAACCGACGCGTCAGATTGCAACCGACGCGCGTGAAGGAGTAAAACATCGATTACTTTTTCTCGTTTTCGAGCTACTTATAAATTTTTGGAATTTTCCAGGTCTTAATTTTCTTAGAAATTCTGTAGAAACATCCATTCCAAGCATTATATCCTAGTTTAAATCGAGTCTTATATATATTATTACCACCGATTTTACGGGGATTTCGCTTTGTTTTTTCAAGTGTGCGAGTTTAGTTTGTCAAGAAGAAGTTACATAAGATTGGAAGGAGCTTTTCACGCAATAATTCTTCTTGAAAAGGATTTAACCACCACTTTACACTTGGATCTTACCAAGCTAATCGGGGAGTATTAGTTTCTTTCGCTTTTAATTACCTTCCATTATCATAATTTTGATACTTTCGGGGAACATTGGACAATGTTCAGCTTTAAATGTAGGAGGAAAATAAACGGAACTTTGAAACTATGCTTATCCTTGACTATTTGCTTTGTCCAATTGTGATTGTGTAATAAACCATGAGGAAATGTCGGTTAGGTAATTTTGGCACCAAATTTAAAATTTTCATGACATATAGGAGTGGGCCATTAGTCTTAATAAAAGCGTCTCATGGATAGGAAGTTGCATGACTAGCACAAAACCCTTTACCACCCAAATTCCACCAAATGTGAGGATCGCCTTAGATTAGTAGGAATTAAAGCATTCATATTCAATGCTTAGAGTGTGAACCGGTGAGTATATTAGATTCTAGAACTTGTTTTATGATGCATTCCGAGATCGCATGTGAGGCTACACTTGTGTAGTTAGGAATAACTAAATGATAAGAGGCATTAGGATAACCCTTGTTTGATACCGTAATATAATTACTTCTTCCATATCGGTTGAGTAATTCCCCACACCTTTCATGGCTCTCATCTTTAGTACACGATACCCTAGTTAACCCCTCGAGCCTATCCTTTTCATGTTCTCGTGATGTTTCGGTTTTCCGGAATATCAATGAAGAGCATTGTTTACACCCCACCCCAAATATACACCCAAATTGCCTTAGCCTACCCCTTATGCACTCACTTTTAGTGCAAATGTTTGTTATCACCCCAAACCCTTAGTTCAATTATCTAGTTGCTTGCATAAGTTGCTAAGTCGAGTCATATCCTTTGTATACAGTTTTGGGACGATTGGGATTCATGGGAAAAGTTAAAGTTTATGAAATGACTGGAAGGAACGTAAAAATTCAAATTCCTTTGTTTGCGTAATAATGTACCCCAAGTGTTTTGATCTTTTCAATTGGGTCAAATTAGTGTTAGAGTAATAAAACTCAAGTGTAGGGATGTGTCTATAAATCCCTATTATTTTGATGTTACCGTAGAGGATGGTAGAGTAAAAGTGTATTAAAAAAAAAAAAAAAAAAAAAAAAAAAAAAAAAATCGAAAAAAATAGAAAAGAGAAAAGAAAAATAGAGTGTTAAAAAAAATACGGGCTACCATCCTACATCTATCCTTTAAATTTATGTTTGTTTATTTCCGTTACCTAGAGTTTTAGAGTGTCGAGTCTTGGCTTAGCAACGCCATTCTTCATATGCATTTAACATAGAGATTTTTGACTTACCACCACTAAATAGCCTATCCCACCAAACCCTTGTTTCCCTACCGTAAGCCTAACATTACAACCCTTTAAAAGACCTCTTTGATAGTCTTTCCTAGGTGCTTACGCCAAAGCGATGGAGGTTTGATCTATTCTCAAGCCTATGGTAATCTATGTACTAGGACCGGTTAATGAGTGTTTATCTTCCATTTCCTATTTGTTATATTTCATATATACACCGAGAGAGATGCGAGTATCCAAACACCCCATGTGAGGTGCTAGTATGTAATTCCGTGCTTGTTATGACTTTTTTATGGGCTTATATGTGTTGTGGACCGCTTTGAATTAATGCTTCATGACCCCTAACTTATAAATTAATTGTTAAAAGCACATTTGCTTGAGGACAAGCAAATAACAAGTGTAGGGATATTTGATAAGGTTTTAAAAGGTACCATTTTGAGGGTCGTTTTAGTCCTTATTTGATCACTTTTGTATCCGTTATTGCTTAATATCGCCTTTTCACTTTTAGGTCTCTTGAAGGCAAAATGCTGGAATGGCACTTATTTGGACGAAAAGGCGAATATATGAAGAAAATGGCCAAAGTCAAAATCGAGACACTCACAGCTTCTTGAAAATAGAAGGCGACGGCAGCTAAAGCTTATACGCCGTCCTAAAATTGTTGTGACGGTTCAGACCCAAAACTCGTATTTTCAAGAGACGACGTCAGTGTAAAGAGTAGGCCGTCGCTACTCGTGACGGCCTAGATGCAATCCGCACGACGCCGGGAAGTCAAGAGGACGGCGCCACGGATATAGTGACGCCGTCGCAAGGTTAACGTGGCCAAGACGAAACCCTAATGACGGCGACACGACGGCGTCATTTAAACATAAGGTGACGTCGTCGCATATGTAATCTTATATATAGAATCCGAATTTTCGCTTTTAGGAGAGTCTTTTGGAGTGAAAACCTAAAACCGAACCTAAGGTGTCTTGTACAAGATTTTAGGGTTTTAAACCCTATCTTACATCAAGATAAGTATTTACTTCATTAATTCAATTATGTCTTTGATTATTTGTGTGTATGCTTGCATGTTTTCCATGTCCAAGCTAATTTATTTGTGTGTTTGTTTAGAAGTATGAAACTTAATTATTGAATATTGATTGGTTGTTTCTTATCTTAGTTGATTAATGATCTAGTAATGCGATAGGTCATTCGTTGTGTACTTAATGCTTGATTCATCTTTGTGAACCTTAGAATATAATTACCGAGTAGTTGTAGGCTAAACCATCCAAAGAGTGCCTTAGAGTAAGAGTTTATCATCCCTAGTGGGTTTGTAGACGAGACCCTTTGGTAAGTTCAAAGAGTTAGGAGAAACGACACCCTACAAATTTAGACACAAACGCAACTAAGAATAAGGACGTGACAACTCAACCATCAATAGGAGATAATTAAGAGTAGTACAACCTAAGTAAACACATCTTTAAACTATCATACGAGCACACATTAATTAGACATAGACTCCCAAACCTTAGTTTAGATAATTAGATAATAGTAGAGTAATCGGTAGAAATACCAACCCCCAAATCCAATACCCGAGATTC
>CM040241.1:134348465-134373012 GCA_022545495.1 Chrysanthemum lavandulifolium | reverse complement strand
AGATTAGTACATATGACTACATACCGCACTTTAAAGACACTAAAAGATATCATAAAGCTCAAGCAAATAGAACACACATCCATAAATCCACTAATAGCATACAAACTAAAATATAAAATTTGAAAGCCTATCAACGGAAAATAAAGCACAACTTGTAGCAAACCATATGTTACCGAAGATGACACACAAATTGTTAAATGAATTTCTAAACCACCAATGTATGACATCCGATTGTACAAAAGATTGCATTACCAGGCTCGATGATGATCAAAGGTATGAGGGTGTATGTTCCAGCCAAGACTTTCCTTTCACCCGAGAATAAGAAATACGAAACACTATGTTAGTGATTACAGGGTAGGACCGCGAACCACCTCCGGCGCGAGAGTAAGTATGAGTTATGGTTGTATAAGTGTGTGTAAGTAAAGAGATGAGTGTGAAAAGAGCATACCATAATCCATTGCCCGTCCAACCTATTTATAGTGGAAGAAATAGGGTTAGAGGCACTTTTGCACGAATGTCGGAGATCATGGGGCGTCCCATGATTGTGGGTAACCGCTAGGCTTAGTGACCCACATTCTCAAGCTTGGCGAGAACCCAGAGAGAGAGGGAGATCGTGGGTTTGACCAAGTCGAGGTTCTCCTATCCATTACTCCTTCACAACCTTGCCCAAGGGCTTAGGCTTCGAATGGCGAATTCCCACGAGGTAACCACGATGAGTGTGTAAATACTCATCATTTTGGTCAAATCAACCGCAAAACACTTAAAACGCTGTAAATGCATCAAAATATCGAAAATATCTCAAAATTGCATTTTATATGTTTCGATGCAAAATGTTTAAAATCGATGAAAATGAGCTAAGTTTGCATAATTGGCGCTTCAGTCCCCGACTTTCAAATCTTGTCAAAAATAGTCCTTGAGCACTTATTTTAAAAGAAAAGTCACCAAAGGTCCTTTTGAAATCATAAGTTGTCATAATTAGTCCTTTGGTGAAAATGTCAAAAGTTTTGAGAAATTACAAGTTTAGTCCTTTGAGTTTCAAAATGGCAAAATGGCCTTATATTATTGGAGATTGTCAATAATGGCACTTGGATTACTTATCGAAATTACATGAATGGTCCCTACAATCTCGTATGTCACAGCTTTGGTCCCCGGATTTTCAATTACACTTTTGGTCCCTAAGTTGTTAAATGTATCCATTTCTATCCTAAGTCCAAGTCCAAACCCAACACCCCTTTATACCTAGCCCAAGCCCAATACCCAAACCTTTATACCCGATCCAACCCAAACCCACCCACGCTTAAAATAAAACCACCCGCCTCGCTTTCCTCCAAACCACCCACCTTCTACACCACCACTTTTTCTCGCAACTCCACCACTCTAGCTCACCCTACTCCACACTTTGTCCCTCCAACCACAACCCTCCAAAGCCACATTAAATGCCCTTTCCCTCGTCTAGCTATGGGAACCATCGGAAAAATAGTTTTCCCGCCAAAATGCCATCAACGGCCAATATTGTCTCAACTCATCCAATGGTCCAGATTCATGGATTTGCTCGTAGATGGGAGAAGTACTTTTGCTATAAAAAGAGGAAGAAGAGAGAGTAGAGAGAGTAGTACTTAGTTTTCATTTTCAAATGTATGTCGTTTTTAAAATTCCCATGTCTTAAATAGGTTTTAAGTTGTAATTTTAAGTTGTATTGTATCAAAGTAAGTTGTTCCAATGTATTAAAAGTACTTTTAAGAATCAATTGCAAGTTCTCTCAAATCTCAGTTTTTGCATTTTTCTTATTTAAATCAGTTTTAAAGTTGCTATTATACTTAAGCTCCAAGTAGCTTTATTTTAGTTCAAATAAGCTTATTTAAGCTGTTTATAGCTTTTAGTAAGCTTAAGAATCAAATTTAAGCAATATATCATGTTGGTCAACAAAAGTCAAACTGAGCTCATTTGGAAATGGAAATGATATTGGGTTGATGCAGAGCTGATTTGGGGTTGGATTGGATTAGATTAGTATAGTTATGGTTCTGGTTTAAGCTGCACAAATAAGCTGGACACTTGTGAGTTTTTATCTCAATTCCATTTCTAATTCAGTTGCATAAAGTGCTTGTATTTGTATCTGTGGTCATTAACAGTTTAAACCTGTTTATTTAGTGGTAATTAGGATAACTAGATTCAGTTTCAGTGTTAGCATTAGCTAATTCAGTAGGTAGACTAGTTAAAGATTGCAAGACAGTAGTATAAGGGGTGTTTGCTTATGCATAGTAATCTGAGTTGGAGGCTTGTTCAGTGGTTAAAATCTGTTGCCTTAGCTCCATTTAGTTGTAATATAGCCAAATTGGTCAGTCATTTGCACACTAGAATAGCCAAAGTCAATATTGCATATAATCTGTCCTTGTGATAAAAATTGCTTGAATCAGTTGGTCAAAATGAGCATTTAGGTTTAGAAATCATAGATATAGCTTGCAGTAGGTTTAGTCTATCATCAAATATCATTTTCAATCACTAAATCTAGTTTCAAAGTTCATTAAAGTCAAAATCTCAAAATCATCAAATAGTCAAAGTTGCAATATCTGCTTTTCACCCAACCTAAGTGGATCTTTAGAGGATTCAATTTCGGTTCAAATTCGGTGAAACTTTGGTTTAAAAACTTCACCGGTCAAGTGCTTAAAAGTGATTTTGAAATTTTTGTAAGCCCTTATAAGCCTCAAATCGGATGCTTAATAAGTCGCCAGTGTTCTCAGCACACTCAAGATACACCGAGTTGTGCACAGTGCAACTTGTGTGCCTTGCATGTGTTTCATTCCCCGCTATTTAGGTTCTAAAACTTGGTATTTTAACCCTCCGGCGGTGGTCTTGAGGTCTACACTTGATAAGGTTTTAAAAGGTACCTTTTGAGGGTCATTTAAGCCCTTATTCGATCACTTTTGTATCCGTTATTGCTTAATATCGCCTTTTCACTTTTAGGTCTCTTGAAGGCAAAATGCTGGAATGATGCTTATTTGGACGAAAAGGCGCGAATATACGAAGAAAATGGCCAAAGTCGAATCGAGACACTCAAAGTCATTGAAACATAAGGCTACGGCGCCATCAGATATCCGCGACGCCGTCGAAGGAATTTTGCGACGGCTCGGAAGAAAATTGCATGTTTTCGCGGACGACGTCGTTCTAAAGGAATAGGCCGTCGCTACTCGGACGGCCTAGATGCGCCCAAGACGGCGTCAGAGTCAAGGGACGGCGTCACAAATATAGGTGACGCCGTCGCAAGGTTTACGTGGCCAAGACGAAACCCTAATGATGCGGCGACACGACGGCCACGAAACATAAGGTGACGCCGTCGCAGATGTAATCTTATATATAGAATCCGAATTTTTCGCTTTTGGTGTGTAGTCTTTTGGAGTAAAACCTAAACCGAACCAAGGCTTTCTTGTGCGATTTTAGGTTCTAAACCCTATTATACATCAAGATAAGTATTTACTTCATTAATTTAATTATGTCTTTGATTATTTGTGTATGCTTGCATGTTCTCCATGTCCCATTAATTTATTTGTGTGTTTGCTTAGGGAATATGAAACTTAATTATTGAATATTGATTGGTTGATACTTATCTTAGTTGACTAATGATCTAGAGTGCGCTAGATTATTCGTTGTGTACTTAATGCTTGACATTTCTTTGTGAACTTTAGAATATAATTATCTAGGTAATTGTAGGATAAAGTATTCAAGGACAACCGTAGAGTAGGCGCCTATAAATCACTAGAGGATTTGTAAACAAGACTCTTTGGTAATTTCAAAGAGTTAGGAAATAAGCACGCCTATAGCCTTAGAATCACAACGCAACTAGGAATAAGGACGTGACAAATCAACCATCAATAGGAGATAATTAAGGAGTAGTAAAACCTAAGTAAACACATCTTTAAACTATCATACAGTACACATCAATTAGACATAGACTATCACAACCTTAGCTTAGATAATTAGATAATAGTAGAGTAATCGGTAGAAATACCAACCCCCAAATCCAATACCCGAGATTCGTACCTTTTATTTTCTAAAAACATAAAAGATAAAAATAATCTTCCTCAACCTCAACCTTAGCGTAGTAACTTCTCACTAGCATTCCTATTCCCTAGAGAACGATATCAATACCCGTGGCTTACCCTAATTACTACACTACAACGATTAGGTTCATCGCTAGGGTGTTATAAAACTTGCTCAAGAAAAGGAAGTTTCCTTGACCCCGAACGACGCGTGTAGCGTTATCAAGTTTTGGCGCCACGCCGGGAATAGAATAGCTAGTTAGTAGTCCACCTCGCTTAGGTTTCTTTGCTTGATTCCTATCAAGTAAATTTTTCTCATTTTTTAGCTTTCTTAGTCTATCCCCTTCTTCGTGACCTTTGTTCGTAATCCCATCACTTTTCACCATGGAAGGTGACAACCAACCACCACTCATCAACCCACCACCAAACGACCGCCAAGAGCCCGTACTCTTGGTAGTACTCGAGACCAAACCACCTAGGTTATAGGAACACCATTGAGCTTCCCGACCAAGCCCAAACTACGGCCTGCGATCCGACACCATCCGGTTGGTGCAAACGGATGTGCATTCCATGGACTTCGCTCAAGATCCAAATCAACATCTGAGGATTTCTCAAAATTGTCGATTCCATCGACCTTGATGCTACTACTCGGGAGACCACGCGCTTGCGTCTCTTCCAATTCTCTCTACGGGACCAAGCTAGTAATTGGCTTGAGCGACTTCCCCGGCTCCATCTCAAGTTGGGATGATCTTACTTCTCGCTTCCTTGCTCAATTTTTCCCACCGGGAGAACCACTAAGCTTAGGAATGACATCTTGATGTTCCAACAACGTCAAGGTGAATCTCTCACGAAGCATGGACCCGATTCAAGGACTTACTTCATAAAGTCCCTCATCATGGCATTGATCTTTGGCTCCAAGTCCAAATCTTTTATGATCATGTCAACTTTCCCACTAAGCGATCCATTCACCAAGCGGCCGGTGGAAAACTTAGTGATTTCACCGCTGGAAGAATCATGGGAAATAATAGAGGACCTTGCCCTCTATGACAACGAAGTTGGGATGACCCCGTGAACTTCCCAAAACCGTCAAGGCAATCTCCTTGCCTCCTCCCGACCGTAGGATGATCGAACTTGAAGATCAAGTCAAATTCCTCATGAGTTCCTACGAGAATCCTAAGTCCTCGCGCCATATAAACAAAGTTTCCTCTTCGTGCGAGCCGTTTTGTGATCCTCATAACACGCGCACTAGCACCCTATCCCCCGAACATGCTTCCGTTGAATACGCATCCTCGCGTAATAATGGAACGGGAGGAAGATTCCCTACAACGCCCGGACCTAGGAATTTCAATGAAACCCGGGAGGCATGGAAAAACAAGCCCGACTTTTACTGGGGACAAACCAAAGAATTCACCTCCAATGATTTTTCGTGGCCCCCACCTAACGGTCCTAACCAACAGAGTATCGAAGGGATGTTGCAAAACATAGTTGCGTCCCAAGAAACCCAAATGGCTAAGCTCTCGGACCGCTTTTAACCATCAACAAGCCGAGATTGATAGGAAGATAGACAACCCGTTGAAAGCCATAAATAGTGATAAGAAGGTTAGTGCTATCTCGACTCCCGAGCCTCCGTGTGTAGAAATTAAGGATCCAAGCAAGCTTATTAAGCACGTCCAATTCGCCAATGCCATCGCCTTAGTGGAACCGGATGAAACCGATGACGAAGAAGACCAAACATTTGTTGATGATGAAACACCCGAGGAAGAAGATGAAGTAGACAATGACTATTTCAACAAATTTCCTACGGAAGAAGAATTATCCCGCCACCTCACTTAGTGCGTGACCTCCGTCACATGTATGTTAGGAAAAGCCCTAGAATCAAGTTTGGGAACCCTTGGAATCTTAACATACCATGTTGCATAGGACACCTTTTTGTGGCAAAGGCTTACATTGATCGTAAATCCCCAATTAACATAATGACTAGCACCTATTACAATTGGATAATGAAGAAGCCTATCCCAACTAGGCAAGACCTCGATAATCCTAGTGATAAGTGTAATTTTCTTGGTAGAGTTAAGGGATTGCCGCTCATGTAGGTAGTTTCACATTCCTACGGACTTCATAATTGTGGAAGATATTAGCACGCCATAGACCCTAGCTTGTCCCACGTTATTCTAGGAAAACCTTCAGAAAGCACCGGATGACCTATGACCCATCGTTAGGAGTAGTCCGATTCAAGGATGAGACCGACGACGTAGCCTACCAAATGCCGCTTAAGATTGAGAAGTTTTCATCACTCTCAATGATGAAAAGGAACTTAAACTGTCGGTCTATTACGGGAATGATAAGGATAGGGAAAAGGGAGTAGATTATGTTATGGCTAAGCTTTTCGGGTTCTATAAAGATTGTTTGAATTTAGGACCAAATATAGGACCGAGTGGGGAGAGGGTGAACTCTTAGAAAGGAGTATCATGGGACACTTTACAACATGGAACCCCGATAGAGACCGGCCAAGAGGGCGGTGATGCAAAACGTGGGGTAGGACTACGAGTCTAGCTACAAGACTCTTAAATAAAGAAAAGCGCTTCATGGGAGGCAACCCATGCTTAATTGTTTGCTTGTTAGTGTCATATACTTTTATTAATTGTTTGCCCTCATGTTTAAATTTGTAAAAATGCTTTATTTTGTTTTTAACCTCGTCTTAATTACATATAAAGGTATTTTACATAAAGGATAAGTGTAGGGAGGATTACACACGTTTTCATAAGAAACGTGAACATGAGAATAACAATTAACTAAAAGATATATATGTTTGTTTGTTCGAGTCAAATGCTTGTATCGAGTCATAACGGATGTTTTTGCGAAGTTTTCCAGATTCTAAAGATGTAAATTTTCCGAATTTTTCCGTAAAATCGCACCGCTTTTTGTCGGGATAACCGACGGCGTCAGATTGCAACCGACGCGCCGAGAAGGAATAAAAACATCGACTTACTTTTTCTCGTTTTCGAGCTACTTGTAAAATTTTGGAATTTTCCGATCTTAACTTTCAAAACAAATTCGTAAACATCCATTCCACAAGCATTATATCCTAGTTTAAATTGAGTCTTATGTATATTATTACCGCCGATTTTACGCGAAGGTTTCGTTTGTTTTCTTCTAGTGTGCGGGTTTAGTTTATCAAGAAGAAGTTACACAAGTTTGGAAGGAGCCTTTCACGCAAAACTCTTCTTGGAAAAGATTTAACCACCACTTTTACGGATCCTACCGAGCTAATCGGGAGTATTAGTTTCTTTCGCTTTTAATTACCTTCTATTATCATAACTTTGATACTTTCGGGAACATTGGGGACAATGTTCGGTTTAAGTGTAGGGAGGAAAATAAACGGGAACTTTGAAACTATGCTTATCCTTGATCGTTTGCTTTGTCCAAGTGTATTTGTGTAATAAACCATGAGAAAATGTAGGTTAGGGTAATTTTAGCCAAATTTAAAATTTTTCATGACGATAAGAGTGGGCCATTAGTCTTAACAAAAGCGTCTCATGGATAGGAAGTTGCATGACTAGCACAAAACCCTTTACCACCTAAATTCCACCCAAAATGCGAGGATCGCCCTTAGATTAGTAGGAATTAAAGCATTCATCTTTAATGCTTAGAGTGTGAACCGGTAGTATATTAGATTCTAGAACTTGTTTTGTGATGCATTCCGAGATCGCTAGTGAGACTACACTTGTGTAGTTAGGAATAACTAAATGATAAGAGGCATTAGGATAAACCCTTGTTTGATACCGTAATATAATTACTTCTTCCATATCGGTTGAGTAATTCCCCATACCCTTTGCGTTGTACTCATCTTTAGTACACGATACCCTAGTTAACCCCTCGAGCCTATCCTTTCGCGGTTCTCGTGATGTTTGGTTTTTCCGAATATCAATGAAGAGCATTGTTTACACCCCACCCCAAATATACACCCAAATCGCCTTAGCCTACCTTTATTGCACTCACTTTTAGTGCAATTTATGTTATCACCCAAAACCCTTAGTTCAATTATCGGTTGCTTGCATGAGTTGCTAAGTCGAGTCATATCCCTTGTATACGCTTTGGGATGATTGGGATTCATGGGAAAAGTTAAAGTTTATGAAACATAGGAAGAGAACGTTAAACTCAAATTCCCTTTGTTTGCATAATAATGTACTCCAAGTGTTTTGATCTTTTCAATTCGGGTCAAATTAGTGTTAGAGTAATAAAACTCAAGTGTAGGGATGTGTCTATAAATCCCTATCATTTTGATGTACCGTAGAGGATGGTAGAGTAAAAGTGTATGCAAAAAAAAAAAAAAAAAAAAAAAAAAAAAATTGAAAAAAATTTAAAAAAAAAAAAAAAAAAAAAAAAACCATACGGGCTACCATCCTACATCTATCTTTTAAATTACGTTTTGTTTATTTTCGTTGCCTAGAGTTTTAGAGTGTCGAGTCTTGGCTTAGCAACGCCATTCTTCGTATACTTGCAACATAGAGATTTTTGACTATCCACCAATATATAGCCTATCCCACCAAACCCTTATTTCCCTACCGTAAGCCTAACGTTACAACCCTTTAAAGACCTCTTTGATAGTCTTTCCTAGGTGCTTACGCCAAAGCGATGGAGGTTTGATCTATTCTCAAGCCTATGGTAATCTATGTACTAGGACCGGTTAATGAGTGTTTATCTTCCATTTCCGATTTGTTATATTTCTTATATACACCCGAGAGATGCGAGTATCCAAACACCCCATGCGAGGTGCTAGTATGTAATTCCGTGCTTGTTATGACTTTTATGGGCTTATATGTGTTGTGGACCGTTTTGAATGGATGCTTCATGACCCCTAACTTATAAATTAATTGGCTAAAGCACATTTGCTTGAGGACAAGCAAATACCAAGTGTAGGGATATTTGATAAGGTTTTAAAAGGTACCTTTTGAGGGTCATTTAAGCCCTTATTCGATCACTTTTGTATCCGTTATTGCTTAATATCGCTCCTTTTCACTTTTAGGTCTCTTGAAGGCAAAATGTCGGAATGATGCTTATTTGGACGAAAAGGCGCGAATATACGAAGAAAATGGCCAAAGTCGAATCGAGACACTCAAAGTCATTGAAACATAAGGCGACGGCGCCATCAAGATATCTGCGACGCCGTCGGAAGGAATTTTGACGGCTCGAAGAAAATTTGCATGTTTTCAAGGGACGACGTCGTTCTAAAGGAATAGGCCGTCGCTACTCGGGACGGCCTAGATGCGCCCAAGACGGCGTCGAGTCAAGGGGCGGTGTCACGGTCATATAGGTGACGCCGTCGCAAGGTTTACGTGGCCAAGACGAAACCCTAATGATTTGGCGACACGACGCGGCCACGAAACATAAGGTGACGCCGTCGCAGATGTAATCTTATATATAGAATCCGAATTTTTCGCTTTTGGTGTGTAGTCTTTTGGGTAAAACCTAAAACCGAACCAAGGCTTTCTTGTGCGATTTTAGGGTTCTAAACCCTATTATACATCAAGATAAGTATTTACTTCATTAATTTAATTATGTCTTTGATTATTTGTGTGTATGCTTGCATGTTCTCCATGTCCGGCTAATTTATTTGTGTGTTTGCTTAGGAATATGAAACTTAATTATTGAATATTGATTGGTTGATACTTATCTTAGTTGACTAATGATCTAGAGTGTGCTAGATTATTCGTTGTGTACTTAATGCTTGACATTTCTTTGTGAACTTTAGAATATAATTATCTAGGTAATTGTAGGATAAAGTATTCAAGGACAACCGTAGAGTAGGCGCCTATAAATCACTAGAGGATTTGTAAACAAGACCCTTTGGTAATTTCAAAGAGTTAGAAATAAGCACGCCCTATAGCCTTAGAATCACAACGCAACTAGGAATAAGGACGTGACAAATCAACCATCAATAGGAGATAATTAAGGAGTAGTAAAACCTAAGTAAACACATCTTTAAACTATCATACAGTACACATCAATTAGACATAGACTATCACAACCTTAGCTTAGATAATTAGATAATAGTAGAGTAATCGGTAGAAATACCAACCCCCAAATCCAATACCGAGATTCGTACCTTTTTATTTTCTAAAAACATAAAAAGATAAAAATAATCTTCCTCAACCTCAACCTTAGCGTAGTAACTTCTCACTAGCATTCCTATTCCCCAGAGAACGATATCAATACCCGTGGCTTACCTAATTACTACACTACAACGATTAGGTTCATCGCCTAGGGTGTTATAAAACTTGCTCAAGAAAAGGAAGTTTCCTTGACCCCGAACGACGCGTGTAGCGTTATCAACACTCTTGGTTTTCGCTTAGCTCATTTGATGTCGATTGATAAGCTCAAAGTAGGTAGGAAAACTGCTTTTCAACTTTTAAAATCAAGTAGGCCAAATCTTTGTAGTTTGCAATTCAGTAGTATAGATTAGTTGAATTTAGTTGCTTTCTAGTAGTTTTAGCTTATTATAGCTTCTGTGATAAGTTGGTGCTCATTTGGTACCTTTAGCTTATTTGGAGTGCTTATTTATAAGCACTCTTGACTGCAGTTCCATATTCTCACACATAAGCTACTGTTTTTATATTTTTCTTAGATTCAGAATATTATTTTAGACTTTTCCTGAATTTTTCATATTTTTTAGCACTGTTTGCTATTTTTCTTTATTTTAATCAATTTTTAAGCCTTTTAAATTAGCTTTTAATACAATTAAATCAGAAAAACTTCAAAAAAATAAGTTTTCATTTTTCCTAGGTTAAGAAAAATATAAAAAGCAAAAAATAATTTTTCCGATTTTCATAGTTTAATTTGTAATTTTTAGCAATTTAATTAGTTTTAAATAGTTTTTAATTCATAGAAAATAGAAAATAAATGTAAAAATACAAAATTAGTTTTGAAAATTCTCTTTAGTTATTTTAGATTTTTCTAAGTCATAATTTCATTTTTCTAGCTTTATTTCATATTTTCTTATATTTTAGGGTATTATTAAATAGGTAAAAATAGGTTTTAATTAATAATAATTAAATAAATAGTCATAAAAATAATTTTCTTTTTCTAAAAATTTTCTCTCATCATTAGGTTTGTAAAATGTCATTTTATATTTTTAGGATTAATATTGTTTCAGTTTCACATTTTCTTTTATGCTACGTAGTTTTTAATTTAAATTTATAAAAGAAAAATCAAAACATCATTTTAAAAATAGTGATAGCATTTATTTAATATAATTTAGCTTTTAATTTTCTTTAATTTGCATTTAGGCCCTGTAATTTATAAACTTTTTCTTTAGGTATAATCAATCATAACCTTCTTCCTGCTCAAATTCACCCGATCACTATACGTTTGGTGATTCAAAGGCATGACTCGTTGGGACTTAACGACTGGGAAACACTACACTCCTCTAGATCTTAATTGCATTTGGTTCCGCATCGCTTTGAAGTTTGTTACGGTTGACCATTCACAAGTGGTCACTTGTGTGATAAAACTTGACGGTTTGGGAGCGAACCAAGAACCTTCGTGATAACGAATGGTTTGACGCCTATGGAAATTTTGGAATCCTAACTTGGGCCTTCGAATGGAAAGGCTTCACATCGCCTCGGAGGAGTGTCCTTCGAGCTACTCGGAGGGTACATCATCAAGCCCCTAGTTGAAAGTGATGTATATGAGCAAAGAGGAATTGCTTTCGACTTCATGCTTGAAAAATACCATCCCGCCGCTAATCGTATTAGTTTGAAGATAACTATGCACCTAACTCAGCGCATTTAATGCTAATTAAACGTTTTGACTGCCCGCTACCGGAATCACAATTTCCCATCTTACCCGGAGACCAAAAGACTTCTTTTTTAAAATTTAAAAACTATTGAGATTGGATAAGAGTAAATGTTAGTTACACGTGTGCGGCTAGGAAAGCGGTAAAAAAAAGTATTTAAGGAGGGGTTGTTGAAACCCTAAAACATTTTCACTCTCTCCGTCATCTTTTTCACGCAGTAAACTTTTAGAGCGCACACCATCTTCGAAAAAGGTAAACATCCCTCTTTATCTTTAGTTTAAAATGGATTCCAAATTTATCATTAAACAACAAAATGTACATTGTCCGCAAAGATTTACACGATCACTTAGTTGATTACCCAATCCCACCAGAGCACAAAGTGATGTTACCTAAGTCTAATCAGGGTATTTTTGATGCTCTTCAAGGTTTCGTAGGACTATATACTCATGCATTTAGCCATTCCAACCTTAGGATTCCACTGCACCCACTTATAATAGAGTTTATGCAGTACTACAAGGTTCATATCTCTAGGTTCAACCTATTTGGTTTAATCAAATTGACCACATTCATAGTAATGTGCAAAGCATACGGCTATGAACCAACTTTAAAGGTGTTAAGGGGTTTTTTGAACTTGTATCCTGGGGGAAATTGGTTAACTTTAGCTAAAAGGCCTGAATTGGATGTGCCAACCCTGTTTGGGAGGGTGTATACCAATATAACAGGTTGGAAAGGTAGCATTTTCTATGTGCAAAACACTATTGTTCCCCCCAACTATCCAGAGCTGTTGAGTAAGGAGTACATGTTTGATGCAAAACGATATAATGACCCCTTGCCCTATGATGTGTGAAGGGATCCATGCTATCAGCGTTTGGCTAAATATCCTGTTGATGTGCAAGTGTTCCCCGAAGCCATCTTATACATGGCTGGGATTGCCCAGAGTTGGGAGGGGTCTCCCAAGAAGCCTGTTATCGTGTACCAAGGACAAAGTACGTTCTTCTACTTCTATTTAAGTAGGACCAATGTAGCACTGATATTTATTTCTTCTTGTTTCTTTTTGCAGAGTTGTCATTCAGGAACTTTATGTACCAGGATTTAGATGAAGACTTGAGCTTCATGCCTGCTGAAAAGGCCAAAGAGTCTTATGGTGTTGGCTCTCCTTCTACATCCGTGAACAACAATGAGGTGGATACTCCGAATCCGGAGCCTGTTGCATCGGCACCCTCACAAGCTACGCTGGAGGGTCCTTCTCAGCTTGTGGAGAATGTTGTGGACTCGGATGATCCTGCGGAGGAGGATGTCCCGGTTGTAGGTTCAACAGGGAGAGGCGACAGTTGAAAAGGAAGGGAACAAAGCCCAAGGTCAGTTAAGTCTACCAACAAGAGGAAGAATACCCTCCCTGCCTCCGGATCTAAGGCCGTACGTCAAGAGTATCAAGGCAAGAAGTTTGCAAAGTCCGCCGAGTTGCGGATGAGACCGTAGAGATGCATGGTAAGCAATTCTCCTTTGAAATTGTTAATACAAATAAGCCGCAAAAACGCTTATTTATATTTTACGATTGATGAGTGTGTAAATACTCATCATTTTTGTTCCTTCTACATCGCAAAACAGTAAAACACTTTGAAAAGTCTCAAAAGATGTAAAAATATTTAGATCATTTTTATGCAATAATTGTCAAAATCTAGTCCCGGTTATTCAAAACATGTAATTTTTCATAAAAGGCCCTCGTGGATTTTCAAGTTGTCAAAATTACCCTTATAAAGTTCGGTTTTGCAAAATGGCAACTTTAGTCCCCAAGTTTCAAAGATTGATGAATTTACCCTGGACACTTTAAATTGGAAGATTAATATTTTTAGTCCTTTGGTAATTCAAACTTGTCAAAAGTGGTCCTTATAATAAACTTTGCAAAATTACAGTTTTGGTCCCTCAAGTTTGGTGAATTACAAAAATGGTCCTTGTTATTAATACCAAGCCCACCAAACCAGTCTTGAACCCCCTGCCAATAAACCCGTGACCCCCCGGTCAAAACCACTTTACCAAACCAACATTGATGACCCCCTCCACATTCAGTAATAAAAACGACCCCCTTTTTCCCTCCTCCTTCCTTTCTCTAACCCGTAAACTCTCCATCCCGGACACTCAACCTTCACCACCTCCTATTACCCGGTTTCCCATTTTCCAAACCCACTAAGCTTCTTTTCCCCTTCCCCAAATGCCATGGTGGCAATCCAGGCATAAATTAACCAATGGATGGCTCAGATATGCTCTCAAGTGTACCTACTTATTCAATGGTGAAGATTGATGAAAGGAAAGCACAAGTTGTGTCTTGGCTGTTTTGCCTCACACAAGAAGCACACCAAGTAAAGACTTGAAGAGATTGAAGACCATCAAGACCCTTAGTAGTAGTATAAATAGGGATCATTGTAGCCCATGAGAGGCACACTTTACTTAGTTTTTAAATCAATCTTATGTTTTAAGTTCTCTTGTAATTTTTTTATCAATGAAAAGCATCCATTTTCTTTATCCTATTATGCGTTTTGTTTAAGTTCTCACCGCTTATTTAGATCTTATCAAGTTATCTAAACAGCTTTAGTAGAGGTGTTTATTGGTTTTCTTCCAAAAATTTCCAAGTTGTTAGCTCTTTCAAAACAGTTCACTGAAACACCTTTAAAAGAGTGTTTGGGTCAAGGGAAGAAGGTGGCCAAAACTGCTTTTACCCATTTGACTTTCAAAGTCGGTTTTTTTAGTTCCTAGTTAAGGTTTTAAAAGATTTAAAGAGTGTTAGGCGGAGTGTCCAGTTTAGCTTAAAAAGAAAATTTTTCTGCTTTCACAAAACCTTTTGAGTTTTATCTGCTTCAAAGACAAATACAAAAAATTAAGTTTCTCGTGTTTTCCATTGCGCTTAAACCAAGTTTTTGTTAAGTTAAAAATTATAAAAATAAAAATCACAAGTTCATTAGCTTATCTTACTTGTGTCAAAGGAGAAAATTCAAAAATGGTTTAAGGGTCTCTTTATGGGTCAAAGTGGGTCATTTGGCCATAATGATGTTCTCAGGCACATAAAATTCAAATCCAACTCCAAGCTTTTTCTCGCCTTATTTATATGTTGAATCGACTTATATTGGGCGAAAGTGGGGCAAATGGGAGCCAGCTGGGTTGACTTCAAGTGCCCTCAAGCTCAGAAGCCACCTCACACTCTAGCTTATCCAAAATAAGCTCCCAAGTAAGCCCTTTGGCCTGTTTTAGACTGCAACACCACAACAGCAGCTTATTTCTTTTTCTTTTTTTTGTTTATAGTGCTTGTTAGTTTTCCCCTATTGCTTATTCATTCTTTCTAGGATCCAGTAGGTGCCTTAGTTTAGGTCTATTACTATTTAGTTTGATTTGCTTATGTAGTGCTATTGTAGCTTGCTTTTGCTTATTTCCATTTGATTAGTACTGCTTAGACTTCCTTAGAGTAACTTATGGCAACCGCTTTTCCCTTCTTTGTTTAATTATCTCGCTATGATTTAGCTTAATCTAGTTGTTCAATAGATTTGGTAGCTTAGTTTACATTTCCAACTGTTTTTTTGTGATAATTCATACTTATCAGATTGCCAAATAGGTGTGTTTGCGTGTAACTGTCCAAATAGTCACTCAATAAGCTGTTGTAACAGCTTATTGAGAAGCTTTCATTACCAAAGTTTTCACAAAAAAAATGCTGAGTTGGATTGTGTCTTTATGATTTGAAAAGAAAATTGAAAAAAAAAAATGCTCAAAAAACATTTGTCATTGCTGGGATTCGAACACTGGCCACCCAGCCCACCACACACACTCTTAACACTGCGCCCTTGGGACTTGTCTCGTTGAGTTTTACACAAACAATTCTCTTAAGCTTTAAAAACAGTTTTGCTTATAAGATCTTTTCACTTATTTATCGCTTATCTTTCAAAGCAACCATCACTTTTTCGCTTTTTACGTGATCGGTGCCCTTTAAAGTATTTTACGTGAATTTTTCGATTTTCTCAAAATGTTTAGTATTTTTAATTAATTAACTAGATTAAATTAGATTTTAATTGTAGTAATTATTTTAAAAGTCGAAAAATTCGGCCTTTTCTAAAATTATTTTTAGTCAATTAGGACGAGGAAAATTGATTTCACACCGTAGCCCTTAAATTGCAAAACTTTTACGTTTATGGCCGGGTGGTTGCTGGGTTTACGTTTTTTTAGTTTTAGCACCCTAGGACTTAGTTTAGCTTCGCTTTTATCATTCCTTAGGCTTAGAAATAGTTAATTTGTAGTTTCTTAGGGTTCCTTGCCTTAAATTCCTTCCGTTAATTAAATTGTAGAAAGCGTAATTCAAATCAACAAATCATCAAAACCAATTCAAGTTCAAATCACGAAACTCAACGATTCCTTCCATTCACACTCGTTGGGACACGACCGGAAATCACTTTTCCGGTATCACTTTATCTCACCGTAAGATTTGATACGTTGACCTTTTTCCTAAAGGGTTAATTTGTCGAATTTTACGGTTAATTTGATATATATTGATATTGTGTTTTTCACCACTCACTTTACACGAATCTTATTTTGGCGCCGCTGCCGGGGAGGTGTGTTGCGACAATATCGTAAAGTTTTTGCGATTAGTGACTTGAAGAACCTTCCTCGTGAAGTTATTGTTTTTATAAAAATACAAAAATACAAAAATATTTTTTCTTTTCTTTGTATATATATGTAAAGATTAAAAATACAAAAGATTTTCCTTGTTGTTTTAAATAATATAGAAGACACAATCAATATAACATTCTCAACCGAGGTGTTATCATTATAAGTTCCCTAACAAAAGATTTAAAACTTGCCTTTGTGTCGCTCGTGATTTGGTTTACTTTTATCGGTTTAACAAACTGTGTGAGGGTATAAGGACGGCGACATTAAATTGCGGCCGAAAAGAGACGGGTTTTCATAAGCTTCACACGACCTAATAAGTCTCTCCGCTCCTTTGTGCGTTTTACTTATAGAAGTGATCATTTCACGTGGGATTATTGGTTTAAGTTCACTTTGTGTTTTGCCTCGGTCTTGTTTTAATTGAAAGTGTTGTTTTAGAAGTGCATGCGCACTCGTTCTTCTAGATCATTGAGCCCTTTTCGTGATCTAGCAGAAATTCCTAGAAGACGTTCTCATAGACATGCTTTGCCCGAATAGTCGAACCCGAGATTCGTACTATTCCAAACAACAATATGGCGATTTAACGAACTATGGCGGAAATGCTCCGAGCACCCACCGAGGGTTATGGAGATGCCATCGTTTTACCACCAATCAATTCGATCACTTTGAATTGAAGACGATTTGATCAAACTTGTGTCTGAATCAATTCCACGGGTTTGATCGAGAAGACCAGTATGTACACATCCGTTGGTTTAACAAGTTGACCTCAACTATCAATTACAAGGATGTGCCACAAAAGTGATCAAACCGATGCTATTTCCATTCTCACTGAGGGGCAGCCCAGATTTGGGTGGAAAAAGAACCCCTCGAACCATCGAAACTTGGGAGGATCTTGTTCAAAAGTTTGTCAATTATTTCTTTCCTCCATCAAAGACGACTAATCTTAAAAATGAAATTTCGGATTTCGTCAAAATTTCGATGAAAACTTTGGAGGCATGGGAGAGATTCAAAGATCTCCTCGTGAAATGCCCCATCATGAATTCACGGAGCTTCGCAAGTTAATATCTTTATAATGGGTTGAGCGGTAACGATCAAGATTCTTTGAACGCAACCGCAGTGGCAATATCTTGAATCGTAAGCCTAAAGATGTGATTGAGATTTGCGAAATAAAATTAAAGTTCCTATTTCTCGCAACAAAGTAAATATTCGAACACTCGCTTCTTCATCCGGTAACTCTTCCGGTTAGCCGCTCCGTTCTTGCTCTAACGGACGTCATCCGTTGTATGATGAAAGAGGTAAAGGAAATCAAAAGCGAAATTCATAAGCGGAACCAATCAAAGCCGTGAACAAGGTGTGTGAAACTTGTAGTGGTCCACACGCGTATTATGATTGTCAAGCAACCGATGCTTCTTTTTACCAAGCTCCGTAGCTTCAGTAAACCACAATCAATACCGACCACAAGTCGATCCTCAATACTGCACCTAGCG
Organism: Chrysanthemum lavandulifolium; assembly: GCA_022545495.1. Lineage (NCBI taxonomy): Eukaryota > Viridiplantae > Streptophyta > Magnoliopsida > Asterales > Asteraceae > Chrysanthemum > Chrysanthemum lavandulifolium. The sequence goes on along the minus strand of CM040241.1, from coordinate 134,355,052 downwards.
GTATGACACCACCGGTTTTCCTCCCTGCATAAACCATGGCAATCGAAATCATTTTGTTCCAAATCAAGGACAAAACTTCAATAACTCTCAAAATTTCAATCGAGCGGGAACAATTTCAACCAACCATATCAAGCTCCAATCGGCAAAGTTATCAACAACCTTCTCAAGCTCCCCTACCAAATGACTTCATGAAAATTACTGAGTCAAGCATACGTTCAATGCAAACTCGGATCAATAACATGAGAGTTGAGCTAAAAAGGAAATTGATACCACAATGTCTCGGCGGACAAATGAGTTGAAGAATATGATGAGCGGTTTCATGAACATGAATATGAACAAAGCTTCGTCATCTTCGGAGGACTCCCAAGCAATACAGCCCAAATCCAAATGCCGAGTTGAAAGTCACCACTCGTAGTGGTAAGACGCACAATGGACCTTCGACTCCAATGCCTCCTCCACTAGGAGCAATGAGTCAAGTTACCAAGGATACAACGGACAAGGTGCATTTCTCAAGCCCACGGCACCGCACGTCTCACCTTCGGTAGTCCAAGCTTTAAGTCCGGAACCAAGTTCCAAAGACAAATTCGAGCGAAATGACTTCCGTCCCGGCTCGAAAAGTCTAGTCGACTTCTTACCCATCAAGATTGCATGATGAGAAGCTCAAAGACAAAACCAAAGAACAAATGGAAAAATTTTTCCAAATTTTCAATGAACGCACTTTGATATAAGCTTCGTTGATGCTCTCGTTCTAATGCCCAAATTTGCATCCACGCTTAAAGGCTTCTCGAGCAACAAAGATAAGTTATCCGAGATGGCTAAACCCTCTCAATGAGCAATGCTCACGGTCCTTCTCAAGAAGCTTCCCAAAAGCTTGAAGACCCCTGCGAGTTTTAATCCGTGTGATTTCTTGGGGATGGTTCAATGCTCCGCCTTGGCCGATCTTGGCGCAAGCATTAACCTCATGCCACTCTTAGTATGGAAGAAACATCTCTTCCTAAACTTACATCCACTTGTATGACACTCAAGCTAGCGACTCGGGAATCAAAAACAAGAGCACACTATATGGGTTTTCACCGTATTTCGACTTCTTTCTACTTTCTACCACCCTAGTGTGGGGAGTTGCCCCATCTGTTGTATATAAAGTTTTCTAAAAATAAAAAAAAAATAAAAAATTCAAATAATGGTAGTAGGATTTCCTTTACGTTCTATGTTTCGGCATAACCACGGTACTTTGAATATTGAGGGCAATATTCATTTCTAGTGTGGGGAGAATTCTTACGAATTTTATCATGTAATTATACCACCCTATTCCCCATTTTGGCCAAAATTTTTTTTGGAGTAAGTGTTTTGCACTTACTCGACTTATGGTTATCGATCCGCCATGTCTAATAAACAAAAGGATTGGCTAATCCAGAGCAAACGGCTCTTGGTAAAGATATCTCAAATCCGTTGACGGCTTGCAATTTGCCCAAAATTGTATGGTGTTCACTCACCATATCTTTAATTAGTGAAGAGTTGGCTAGCCCGCAAGTTTATGGCTTGTGGTAAAGGCGTTGAAAACCATAATTGGTAATCGACTCACCAAAGATATTTTATCTAAGAGTTGGCTAGTCCGTAGCAAACGGCTCGGTAAAGACAAATCAAAACCGTTGAAAGTCGGTGATTTGCTCAAAATCATTTGGTTATCATTGTACCAAGGTTCTTACTTGAACTAAAACAATTGGCTACTCCAAAAGTAATGGCTTTTGGTAAAGAGATTCAAATCCATTAAGTTTTCTCAAAAGATTGCTAGGACTAGCAATGTTTTAGTGTGGGATTGATGAGTGTGTAAATACTCATCATTTTTGTTCCTTCTACACTGCAAAAGCAACAAAACATTTTGAAAAGTCTCAAAAGACAGAAAAAATATTTAGATCAGTATTTTATGCAATAATTGTCAAAATCTAGTCCTGGTTATTCAAAACATGTAATTTTCATAAAAGGCCCTCGTGGATTTTCAAGTTGTCAAAATTACCCTTATAAAGTTCAGTTTTGCAAAATGGCAACTTTAGTCCCTGAAGTTTCAAAGATTGACAGAATTTACCCCTGGACACTTTAAATTGGAAGATTAATATTTTTAGTCCTTTGGTAATTCAAACTTGTCAAAAGTGGTCCTTATAATAAACTTTGCAAAATTACAGTTTTGGTCCCTCAAGTTTGGTGAATTACAAAAATGGTCCTTGTTATTAATACCAAGCCCACTGAACCAGTCTTGAACCCCCGCCAATAAACCCGTGACCCCAGGTCCAAAACCACTTTACCAACCCAACTCTAATGACCCCCTCCACATTCAGTAATAAAAACGACCCCCTTTTTCCCTCCTCCTTCCTTTCTCTCTAACCCAGAAACTCTCCATCCCAGACACTCAACCTTCACCACCCTCCTATTACCCAGTTTTCCCCATTTCCCAAACCCACTAAGCTTCTTTTCCCCTTCCCCAAATGCCATGGTGGCAATCCAGGCATAAATTAACCAATGGATGGCTCAGATATGCTCTCAAGTGTACCTACTTATTCAATGGTGAAGATTGATGAAAGGAAAGCACAAGTTGTGTCTTGGCTGTTTTGCCTCACACAAGAAGCACACTAAGTAAAGACTTGAAGAGATTGAAGACCATCAAGACCCTTAGAAGTAGTATAAATAGGGATCATTGTAGCCCATGAGAGGCACACTTTACTTAGTTTTTAAATCAATCTTATGTTTTTAAGTTCTCTTGTAATTTTTTTTATCAATGAAAAGCATCCGTTTTCTTTATCCTGTTACAGTTTTTGTTTAAGTTCTCACTGCTTATTTAGATCTTATCAAGTTATCTAAACAGTTTTAGTAGAGGTGTTTATTGGTTTTCTTCCAAAAATTTCCAAGTTGTTAGCTCTTTCAAAACAGTTCTACTGAAAACACCTTTAAAAGAGTGTTTGGGTCAAGGGAAGAAGGTGGCCAAAAATATGTTTTTACCCATTTGACTTTCAAAGTCAGTTTTTTTTTAGTTCCTAGTTAAGGTTTTAAAAGATTTAAAGAGTGTTAGGCAAGAGTGTCGGTTTAGCTTAAAAAGAAAATTTTTGCTTTCACAAAACCTTTTGAGTTTTATCTGCTTCAAAGACAAAAGAAAAAAATTAAGTTTCTCGGGTTTTCCATTGCAGCTTTAAACCAAGTTTTGTTAAGTTAAAAAATTATAAAAATAAAATCACAAGTTCATTAGCTTATCTTACTTGTGTCAAAAGGAGAAAATTCAAAAAATGGTTTAAGGGGTCCGCTTATGGGTCAAAGTGGGTCATTTGGCCATAATGATGTTCATGCACATGAAATTCAAATCAACTCCAAGCTTTTTCTCACTTATTTATAAGTCGAATCACTATATTTTGCCGAAAGTGGGGCAAAAGGGAGCCAGCTGGGTTGACTTTAAGTGCCCTCAAGCTCAGAAGCCACCTCACACGCTAGCTTATCCAAAATAAGCTCCCAAGTAAGCCCTTTGGCCTGTTTTAGACTGCAACACCACAACAGCAGCTTATTTCTTTTTCTTTTTTTTGTTTATAGTGCTTGTTAGTTTTCCCCTATTGCTTATTCATTCTTTCTAGGATCCAGTAGGTGCCTTAGTTTAGGTCTATTACTATTTAGTTTGATTTGCTTATGTAGTGCTTATTGTAGCTTGCTTTTGCTTATTTCCATTTGATTAGCTGTTTAGGACTTCCCTTAGAGTAACTTATGCCAACTGCTTTTCCCCTTCTTTGTTTAATTATCTGCTTATGATTTAGCTTAATCTAGTTGTTCAATAGATTTGGTAGCTTAGTTTACATTTCCAACTGTTTTTTTGTGATAATTCATACTTATCAGATTGCCAAATAGGTGTGTTTGCGTGTAACTGTCCAAATAGTCACTCAATAAGTCATTGTGACTTATTGAGAAGCTTTCATTACCAAAGTTTTCACAAAAAAAATGTTGAGTTGGATTGTGTCTTTATGATTTGAAAAGCAAAATTGAAAAAAAAAAAATGCTCAAAAACTTTTGTCATTCTTGGGATTCGAACACCGCCACCCACCCACCACACACACTCTTAACACTGCTAGCCTTGGGACTTGTCTCGTTGAGTTTTACACAAACAATTCTCTTAAGCTTTAAAAGCAGTTTGCTTATAAGATCTTTTCACATATTTATCGCTTATCTTTCAAAGCAACCATCACTTTTCGCTTTTCACCGTGATCGGTGCCCTTTAAAGTATTTTACGTGAATTTTCGATTTTCTCAAAATGTTTAGTATTTTTAATTAATTAACTAGATTAAATTAGATTTTAATTGTAGTAATTATTTTAAAAGTCGAAAAAATTCCGGTCTTTTCTAAAATTATTTTTAGTCAATTAGGACGTGGGAAAATTGATTTCACACCGTAGCCCTTAAATTGCAAAACTTTTACGTTTATGGCGGGTGGTTGCTTGCTTTCGTTTTTTAGTTTTAGCACCACAGGACTTAGTTTAGCTTCGTTTTATCATTCCTTAGGCTTAGAAATAGTTAATTTGTAGTTTCTTAGGGTTCCCTTGCCTTAAATTCCTTCCCGTTAATTAAATTGTAGAAAGCGTAATTCAAATCAACAAATCATCAAAACCAATTCAAGTTCAAATCACGAAACTCAACGATTCCTTCCATTCACACCTCGTTGGGACACGACCCGGGAAATCACTTTTCCGGTATCACTTTTATCACACCCGTAAGATTTGATACGTTGACCTTTTTCCTAAAGGGTTAATTTGTCGAATTTTACGGTTAATTTGATATATATTGATATTGTGTTTTTCACCACTCACTTTACACGAATCAACGATCTTCTAATGTTTTGTCGATAACAAATGTAAAATCATTTTAACGAAACAAATAGAATACGTAAATAGTTTGAGTTAATAGTTTTCTAACACACTTACGTTTTCACATAAAACACTAAAACAAGCATAAGTGTTTTTATGATTTAGATATATATGTACAACAACTAATCTTTACATATTGGGTTAGCACATACCTAAACTAAGTATACTAAAATGGGTAAAAACATGTAAATACTAAAAATGGGTAAAAACATGTTAATACTAAAATGGGTAAAAACTAGCAAATGGTATTGACCCATAACCCATGGTTTTATATATACCACTTAACCAAGTTCATTGTATCTAGATAGAAAACCATGGATCAACCCATAACCCATGACCCATGACCCATAACCAAAAATACCCATGGGCAAAGAGGAGCGTTCCACGGATCCCTAGCTTTGTGCTAGCCGGATCCCTTGTGGAAGGGATCCGTGGGATCCGGGGAACATTAGAGAATTTTCTCTATAAATAGTGAGCCATTTCTTTCCTTTTAGTTTATCACTTTACACACATACTTCCGCCAAGTATTCTAACCCTCTAACCTCATATCTAAGTGATCTATGTAGTTTGTCTTTTGTTTTTGTGTGATCTTCTAGGTTCCTCTTAAAGGAGAGATCACCACTTCTTGAAGACGATGCAAGCTCAAGTCCATGAGTTGCCATGCCGTCATCATCAAGACAACTAAGGTTCTCTTGTTGATAGTTCTTCCTTTCTCCATAGATGTTGGGTTGAAGGCATTAGTGAAGGATGCCGAAAGTGTCAAGACGAAAGCATTAGTGAAAGGTGTTTATCGTTCGTGTCAAGAGCATTAGTGAAGAATGCTATAGGTGTCAAGACGAAGGCATTAGTGAAGGGTGCCAAGTGTTGTGTCAAAGGCATTAGTGAAGGATGCCGATGAATCAAATCAAGCTACATTTGGGAAGAATGCCTAGGTCGTCTAATCGATGAGATGCATCATTATACATATAAGTATTTGTTTATTTCCAAGGATGGTGATATCCTTAATGGTCTTGTCACAAGGAGAGGATCTCCTTGATATTAGAGTGTTGTGTTGTGAAGGGTAGTAGTTCCTCCATAGTAATGGAACTAGGTGCTTAGCCTAGTACTTAATAAAGGGTAGGCGACGTTGTGATAGGATTAGTTCTCCTTGGTGTGAAAGAACTCGGTGGTTAGCCTAGCACCGTATAAAGGGTAGGCGATGTTGTGTTAGGTGTGGTTCGCCTTGGTGTGAAGGAACTCGGTATTTAGCTTTGTACCGAAAAAGGTTAAGCGACGTTGTGAAGGCTTCTCCGCCATAAGGAGATTAGTGTAGTGCTTACGAACTCTCGAGTAGGTGACTCGGGAGTGGAGTAGGAGCAAGGAAGGTGTCCTTGTAGCGAACCACTATAAATAACTTGTGTCATGGTGATGTGCTTCTTACTTTTTATCTTTCATTACACGTTTATATATCTATCTATCAACGTCCAACATAAACAACCAAAAGATTGACATAAGTCGATCTAATTATTTAAAATGAAGTTTTAAATTGGTAAAACTATTCAACCCTCCCCCCCTTTCTAGTTTTCCACAATTGGCATCAGAGCTTCGTTACCAAGTTTCTTAGAGTATGTTGTACTTTAAAAACTTGATACGATCCATGTATGTTTGAAAACTACAAAGAAGGATTACTTTTGTCTTATTTTAAAAATCATTATATTGT
>CM040241.1:134136964-134348365 GCA_022545495.1 Chrysanthemum lavandulifolium | reverse complement strand
TAACCCTCGAGCCTATCCTTTTCGCGGTTCTCGTGATGTTTCGTTTTTCCGAATATCAATGAAGAGCATTGTTTACACCCCACCCCCAAATATACACCCAAATCGCCTTAGTTTACTCCCTTATGCACTCACTTTGAGTGCAAATGTTTGTTATCATCCTAAACCCTTAGTTCAATTATCTAGTTGCTTGCATAAGTTGCTAAGTCGAGTATATCCTTTGTATACGCTTTGGGATGATTGGGAATAATGGGAAAAGTTAAAGTTTATGAAATGACGGAAGGAACATTAAATTCAAATTCCCTTTGTTCATGTAATAATGTACCCCAAGTGTTTTGATCTTTTCAATTCGGGTCAAATTAGCGTTAGAGTAATAAAACTCAAGTGTGGATATGTCTATAAATCCCTAGTATTTTGATGTTATCTTAGAGGATGGTAGAGTAAAAGTGTATGGAAAAAAAAAAAAATCAAAAAATAGAAAAAAAAAAAAAAAATAGAAAAAAAAAGATAGAAAAAAAAAAAAAAAAAAAAAAAAAACATACGGGCTACCATCCTACATCTATCCTTTAAATTTATGTTTGTTTATTTCAGTTATCTAGAGTTTAGAGTGTCGAGTCTTGGCTTAGCAACGCCATTCTTCATATGCATTTAACATAGAGATTTTTGACTTGCCACCACTAAAATGTCTATCCCACCAAACCTTTTGTTTCCCTACCGTAAGCCTAACATTACAACCCTTTAAAGACCTCTTTGATAGTCTTTCCTAGGTGCTTACGCCAAAGCGATGGAGGTTTGATCTATTCTCAAGCCTATGGTAATCTATGTACTAGGACCGGTTTATGAGTGTTTATCTTCCATTTCCTATTTGTTATATTTCATATATACACCCGAGAGATGTGAGTATCCGACACCCCATGTGAGGTGCTAGTATGTACTCCGTGTTTGTTATGACTTTTATGGGCTTATATGTGTTGTGGACCGCTTTTGAATTAATGCTTCATGACCCCTAACTTATAAATTAATTAAAAGCACATTTGCTTGAGGACAAGCAACAAGTGTAGGGATATTTGATAAGGTTTTAAAAGGTACCATTTTGAGGGGTCGTTTAAGTCCTTATTTGATCACTTTTGTATCCGTTATTGCTTAATATCGCTCCTTTTCACTTTTTAGGTCTCTCAAGGCAAAATGCTGGAATGGCACTTATTTGGACGAAAAGGCGAATATATGAAGAAAATGGCCAAAGTCAAAATCGAGACACTCAGGCTTTAAATTAGAAGGCGACGTCAAAAGCATGGTGACGCCGTCCCAAGATTTTTGTGACGATACTGCATTAAAACTCAGATTTTCAAGCGACGACGCCTAGTTGTGAAGAGTAGGCCGTCGCTACTCGTGACGGCCTAGATGCAATCCGCATCGACGCGAAGTCAAGAGGACGGCACACGGACATAAGGTGACGCCGTCAGAAGGTTAACGTACAAGACGAAACCCTAATGACGGCGACACGACGTGTCACTAAACATAAGGTACGCCGCCGCATATGTAATCTTATATATAATCCGAATTTTTTCGCCTTTTGTGGAGAGTCTTTTGGAGTGAAAACCTAAAACCGAACATAAGGGGTCTTGTACAAGATTTTAGGTTTTAAACCCTATCTTACATCAAGATAAGTCTTTACTTCATTAATTCAATTATGTCTTTGATTATTTGTGTATGCTTGCATGTTCTCCATGTCCGCTAATTTATTTGTGTGTTTGCTTAGGAAGTATGAAACTTAATTATTGAATATTGATTGGTTGTTTCATCTTAGTTGATTAATGATCTAGTAATGCGATAGGTCATTCGCTGTGTACTTAATGCTTGATTCATCTTTGTGAACCTTAGAATATAATTACCGAGTAGTTGTAGGCTAAACCATCCAAAGAGCGCCTTGAGTAGGATTTTATCATCCCTAGTGGGTTTGTAGACAAGACCCTTTGGTAAGTTCAAAGAGTTAGGAGAAACGATACCCTACAACCTTAGACACACAACGCAATTAAGAATAAGACGTGACAACTCAACCATCAATAGGAGATAATTAAGAGTAATACAACCTAAGTAAACACATCTTTAAACTATCATACGAGCACACATTAATTAGACATAGACCCCACAACCTTAGTTTAGATAATTAGATAATAGTAGAGTAATCGGTAGAAATACCAACCCCCAAATCCAATACCCGAGATTCGACCTTTCCATTTTATAAAATATAAAAGATAAAAATAATCTTCCTCAACCTTAACCTTAGCGTAGTAACCTTACTAGCATTCCTATTCTCCTAGAGAACGATATCAATACCGTGGCATACCCTAATTACTACACTACAACGATTAGGTTCATCGCCTAGGTGTTATAAAACTTGCTCAAGAAAAGGAAGTTTCTTGACCTCGAACGACGCATCGTAGCGTTATCAAGTTTTTGGCGCCACGGGAATAGAATAGCTAGTTAGTAGTCCACCTCGCTTAGGTTCTTTGCTTGATTCCTATCAAGTAAATTTTTCTCATTTTAGCCTTCTCTTAGTCTATCCCCTCTTCGTGACTTTTGTTCGCGACCCATCACTTTTCATCATGGAAGGTGATAACCACCCACCATTCATCAACCCACCACAATTGACCCACCAAGAGCCCGCACTTTGGTGTAGTATTCGAGACCAAGCCATTTAGGCTATAGGAACACCATTGAGCTTCCCGACCAAGCCCAAACCACGGCCCTCTGATCCGACACCATCCGGTTGGTGCAAAACGGATGTGTATTCCATGGACTTCGTTCAAGATCCAAATCAAGATCCGAGGATTTCTCAAAATCGCCGATTCCATCGACCTTGATGCTACTACTCGGGAGACCACGCTACCGTCTCTTCCACCCCCACGGGACCAAGCTAGTAATTGGCTTGAGCGACTTCCCGCCGGCTCCATCTCAAGTCGATGATCTTACCTCTCGCTTCCTTGCTCAATTTTTCCCACCGGGAGAACCACTAAGCTTAGGAATGATATCTTGATGTTCCAACAACGCCAAGGTGAATCTCACGAAGCATGGACCCGATTCAAGGACTTACTTCATAAAGTCCCTCATCACGGCATTGATCTTTGGCTCCAAGTCCAAATCTTTATGATCATGTCAACTTCCCCACTAAGCGATCCATTGACCAAGCGGCCGGTGGAAAACTCGTGATCTCACCGCTGAAGAATCATAGGAAATAAGAGGACCTCGCCTCTATGACAACGAAAGTTGGGATGACCCCGTGAGCCCAAAACCGTCAAGGCAATCTCCTTGCCTCCTCCCGACCGTAGGATGATCGAACTTGAAGATCAAGTTAAATTCTCATGAGTTCCTACGAAAATCCTAAGTCTTCACACCATGTGAACAAAGTTTCTTCCTCGCGAAGCTGCTGTGATCCTCATAACACGCTGCGACTAGCACCGATCCCCGAACACGTCATTGACTACGCATCCTCGCCAGACACGGAGCGGAGGAAGATTCCTACAACACCCGACCTAGGAATTTCAATGAAACCCGTAGCATGGAAAACAAGCCCGACTTCACGGGGACAAACCAAAGAATTCACCTCTAATGATTTCTCATGGCCCCCACCTAACGGTCCTAACCAACAAAACATCGGGGGATGTTGCAAAACCTAGTTGCATCCCAAGAAACCCAAATGGCTAAGCTCTCGACCGCTTTTAACCATCAACAAGCCGAGATGGATAGAAAATAGACAACCTTTGAAAGCCATAACTAATAGTGATAAGAAGGTTAGTGCTATCTCAACTCCCGAGCCTTCGTATAGAGATTAAGGATCCAAGCAAGCTAATCAAGCATGTCCAATTCGTCAATACCATCGCCTTAGTTGAACCTAATGAAACAAATGACTAAGAGGACTATACACTTATGGATGAGGAAATACCCGAGGAAGTAGATGAAGTAGACATTGACTATTTCAACAAATTTCCCACGGAAGAAGAACTATCTCGCCACCTCATTTAGTGCGTGACCCGTCACATGTATGTTAGGAAAAGTCCTCGAATCAAGTTTGGGAACCCTTGAATCTTAACATACCTTGTGTCATAGACACCTTGTGGCAAAAGCTACATTGATCGCAAATCCTCAATCAACATAATGACTAGCACCTATTACAATTGGATATTGAAGAAGTTTATTCCAACCAGGGCAAGACCCCAATGATCCTAATGTTAGTTGCAATTTTCTAGGAAGAATTTAGGGATTGCCTATTTATGTAGGTAGTTTCACGCTTCCTACGGACTTCATAATTGTGGATGATATTAGCACGCCATAGACCCTAGCTTATCCCATGTTATTCTAGGAAAACCTTTCATAGAAAGCACCGGATGACCTATGACCCTCGTTAGAGTAGAAGCGATTCAAGAATGAGACCGATGACATAGCTTACCAAATGCCGCTTAAGATTGAGAAGTTTTCATCACTCTCTAATGATGAAAAGGAACTTAAACCGCTTGTTCTATTATAGGAATGATGAGGATAGGGAAAAGGTGTTGATTATGTTATGGCTAAGATTTTGATTCTATAAGGATTGCTTTAGCCTAGGACCGGAATATAGGACCGATTGGGAGAGGATGAACTCTTAGAGAAGCGATTTTAGGCACTTCGCAACATGGAATCCCCATTAGAAACCGCCAAGAGGGCTGGTAATGAGAAAACGAGAGTACCCACTCACGAGTCTAGCTACAAGACTCTTAAATAAAGAAAAGCGCTCATGGAGGCAACCCATGCTTAATTGTTTGCTTGTTAGTGTCTTATATCTTTTATTAATTGTTTATCCTCATGTTTAAATTTGTAAAAATGCTTTATTTTGTTTTAACTTCTGCCTTAATTGCATGTAAAGGTATTTTACATAAGGGATAAGTGTAGGAGGATTACACACGCCAAAAGAAACGTAAACATGAGAATAACAATTAACTAAAAGATATTTATGTTTGTTTTTTCAAGTCAAATGCTTGTATCGAAGTCATAATGGATGTTTTTAAATTTTTCCGATTCTAAAGATGTTAATTTTCCGTAAAATCGCACTGCTTTGCTGTCGATAACCGACGCCAGATTGCAACCGACGGCGCTGTGAAGGAGTAAAACATCGATTACTTTTTTTCTCGTCGAGCCATTTATAAATTTTGGAATTTTTCTGTGTCTTAATTTTCTTAGAAATTGTAAACATCCATTCCACAAGCATTATATCCTAGTTTAAATTGAGTCTTATATATATTATTACCGCCGATTTACGCAAGGTTTCGCTTTGTTTTCTCAAGTGTGTTTAGTTTGTCAAGAAGAAGTTACATAAGATGGAAGGAGCTTTTCACGCAATAATTCTTCTTGAAAAGATTTTTAACCACCACTCATACACCTGATCCTACCGAGCTAATCGTGTGGTATTAGTTTCTTCGCTTTTAATTACCTTCCATTATCATAACTTTGATAATTTCGGGAACATTGGGGACAATGTTCATGGCTTTAAGTGCAGGAGGGAAAATAAAACGGAACTTTGAAACTATGCTTATCCTTGACTATTTGCTTTATCCACCATTGCACTTTTAGTAATAAACCATGAGAAAATGTTGTTGTGGTAATTTTGGCACCAAATTTAAAATTTTTATGACATATGAGTCGGGCCATTAGTCTTAACAAAAGCTGCCTCATGGATAGGAAGTTATATGACTAGTACAAAAACCTTTACCACCCAAATTCCACCAAACGCGAGGATCGCCTTAGATTAAGAGGAATTAAAGCATCTATCTTCAATGCTTAGAGTAGAACCAAGAGTATATTAGACTCTTGAACTTGTTTTTACATGCATTCCGAGATCGCAAGTGAGGCTACACTTGTGTAGTTAGGAATAACTAAATGATAAGAGGAATTAGGATAACCTTTTCTTGATACCTGTAATATAATTACTTCTTCCACTTCGTCGAGTAATTCCCACACCCTTTATGCGTTGTACTCATCTTTAGTACACGACATCTCTAGTTAACCCCTCGTGAGCCTATCCGCGGTTCTTGTGATGTTTCGTTTTTCCTAATATCAACGAAGAGCATTGTTTACACCTCACCCCCAAATATACACCCAAATCGCTTTAGCTTACCCCCTTATGCACTCACTTTTAGTGCAAATGTTTGTTATCACCCTAAACCCTTAGTTCAATTATCTAGTTGTTGCATAAGTTGCTAAGTCGAGTCATATCCTTTGTATACAGCTTTGGGACTATTGGGATTCACGGGAAAAGTTAAAGTTTATGAGAAATGACGTAAGTGGAACGTTAACTCAAATTCCCTGTGTTTGCATAATAATGTACCCCAAGTGTTTTGATCTTTTCAAATCGGGTCAAATTAGTGTTAGAGTAATAAAACTCAAGTGTGTGATATGCCCAGAAACCTTAGTATTTTGATGTTACCGTAGAGGATGGTAGCAGTAAAAGTATAAAAAAAAAAAAAAAAAAAAAAAAAAAAACATAGGAAAAGAGAAAAGAAAAAAAAAAAAAAAAACGGGCTACCATCCTACATCTATCCTTTAAATTTATGTTTGTTTATTTCAATATAGAGTTTTTAGAGTGTCGAGTCTTCGCTTAGCAACGCCATTCTTCATATGCATTTAAGATAGAGATTTTTGACTCGCCACCACTAAATAGCCTATCCCACCAAATCCTTTATTTCTCACCGAAGCCTAACATTACAACCCTTTAAAAGACCTCTTTGATAGTTATTTCCTAGGTGCTTATGCCCAAAGCGATACGGAGGTTTGATCTATTCTCAAGCCTATGGTAATCTATGTACTAGGACCCGTTACTGAGTGTTTATCTTCCATTTCCTATTTGTTATATTTCATATACACCCGAGAGAGATGCGAGTATCCAAACACCCCATGCGAGGTGCTAGTATGTAATTTCCGTGTTTGTTATGACTTTTTGAGGGCTTATATGTGTTGTGGACCGTTTTGAATTAATGCTTCATGACCCTAACTTATAAATTAATCAAGAAAGCACATTTGCTGAGGACAAGCAACAACAAGTGTAGGGATATTTGATAAGGTTTTAAAGGTACCATTTTGAGGGGTCGTTAAGTCCTTATTTGATCACTTTTGTATCCGTTATTGCTTAATATCGCTCCTTTTCACTTTTTAGGTCTCTTGAAGGCAAAATGGAATGGCACTTATTTGGACCTAAAAGGCGCGAATATATGAAGAAAATGGCCAAAGTCAAAATCGAGACACTCACAGCTGTTGAATTAGAAGGCTAAGGCACACAAAAGCATGGTGACGCCGTCCCAAGATTTTGTGACGATACGTAATTCAAAACTCAGATTTTCAAGCGACGACGCCTAGTTGTGAAAGAGTAGCCGTCGCTACCGGGACGCCTAGATGCAATCCGCACGACGCCGGTCAAGAGGACGGCGCCATTGGACATAAGGTGACGCCGTCGCAAGGTTTTTAAGAATAAACATTTTTTTAATCAAGGTTATCTAATGGTGAAATCGATTGTGGTCATTGTTGGTTAATGAAGATTATTGGAGAAAATGGTCGGGGTTGGCCGCTCACAATAAATACGGATCGTTGGGACGTGTCTTCATTCTTGGTAGAGGTTCTTGAGGGAGGTCCGGTTGGTATCCTTAGGATGCGTGGGGCAGGGGTGATCGCGTTCTTCATCTTTTGGAGAATAGTTGGGGTGGCGTTATAGGCTGAGGATCGGGATGAATTGAAAAACGGACCAATCGGACTGACCGAATGTATTTCGACGGTCTTTGATCCACCCTTTTGCTCATTTATGTCCTCATTCGGTCCGATTCGTTCTTATGCACAACTAACTACTCATCTCCGTCTTAATTTAATTGTCAGTATTTATTTTGGATGTCCGAAAAGATTGTCCACTTTCCTTTTTTAGTAAAAAGCTAGAGAATCTGAAAGAATATTATTAGTGTGGTTGAAAATTAAAGTGGCGTTTTATTAAACTTTGTGATTTCTCTCTCAGCAATTAAATTGAGGCGGAGGGTATTATCTTTATTGAATGGGGCCGGATCGACCAAGCCAAACAAAGAGCACGCAGATAGAATATTAAAGTCAGTCGCCGATGCTTGACTTTTGGGCCAAATCGATTTTAGTGCGATCGGTTCGATCCGATTTTAAACCGGAATCAACCCTAGTTAATAGTGATAAATGGCTTATGAATTTGAATCAAGTAAGTTGATTTAATTTTAGTTATTAAAATTAAATATCTCTTTGTGTAAGGTTTCCAATTTTCGAAAAATTTCGAATGAATCTAGATTTGGATCTTGAATGACACAATGTTGTAAATGGCTTAGGAAAATGTTAGTAAAAAAAAGTTGTGCGATAAGATGTACCTTGGTGAATGGTGATGGTAACATCCTTTTCAAATTGACGGCATGGTGACAGTATTAAAATTGGATTTAAGTATGTGCGTAAGTACAGACTTGTATTAAAAAACTACATTACAAGATAAGGGTTTCATTTGCTTGGGCCAATGGCAAAGAAGCAAAGTATAAAGTAAAACAAAATTCAGCATTGAGTCATGGACTCATGGATGACACTTCACGTGGCTAGCATGTGCTTTCTTCTTTTAGAAAGCGACTATATATGTATTCATCATTAACAAACCTATCATGTAACAAAATACTTTACAATCAACTTTTATCATCATATAGATCTAAACATAAGTTTATGATAGAATTCGTAAGTAAGGTACATATTCTCATTGATTAAAGTGAATTAATGTTGTATAAATGTAACCAATTTTGATACACTTGCTATTTAGGGTTAACTACTTTTAGGGTTAGGAACCATTTATAGTTCCAAACTTTTTGGAAATTACAACAAGATGATAATTAACCAAGGTTAACCGTTTTGTATATAGCATGGCGAAATCATCATAGCATAACAAAATAGCATTCATAATGGTCGAAATTTGTTGTGAAACGTTGATTGCGAAAGTGTTATGTTTCAAAGTCTCTTGAAAGTTAATCATCAGATTTTTATCTTTGTAAGCGGGCAATGAGGACATGGTCATCTCAAAACAAAGTAAACTTTCTTATTAAGCCCTAAAAGTTATGACACCAAAAGATCGTTTGCGTATATATCCTAAAGATCTGAAATGCGTATATATCGCTCGGACGTAAAAATCGTTTGTCTTATATGCGTGGCTTGTAAGAAGGATATATATGGAATTATTCAGCGCTTTGGAGGGATATATCTGATTCCAAAAAGATCACGGTTATATGTATAAAACATTATTTTTTTTTTTTTTTTTTTTTTTTTTTAAATGTCTATCTCTTGCAAAATTATTTTAGTATTTAGGCTAACTCTAATAACAATCTTGAACAACCCCGTTTTCATATGACGTGAATTTCTCTGTACGTGATCTACAACCGACCTTTTAAGGCCAGCTAAGACAGCCTCTGCTAAAAAACATACCAAAACAAAAAAGCGCTTTAATTAATTAAAAACACCACAACACAAATATGTTTTGCAAGCGATTTTCTCAATCGGTTGGCTCTCAACCCTACGTAGCGTTTGGTATGTCGTGTCGAAGTCGTAATGGAAATGATTATTACGATGTAATGAATAAATGTTGTTTGTTTACATTTATAGAATGTAATGATTCATTCTGATAATATTAATTCTGGCAAAAGCCAATTCATGGGGTCCTACTTTTTTTTCATTCATCTTGTAATGGAATCAATCCTTCATTAATTAGCGCATTAAATAAACTTTTATTATTAATGGATATTTTAGTCTTTTATTATCGATTAATTCGATGCTTATTATATGGTAAAACGTATTAATAACTTCTGATGAATCATTCATTCTGACTCTTCGTTCAATTCATCGTTTATTAATTCAGTTGACGTTTCATTATGTCTCACCAAACGAACCCTTATAGTTTCGACCTAAACCTCGACCCTCGCCTCACAACAAAGCAACAGTCTCAACCAAAACTATTGGGGGTAGCCTTAAAAATACATCTTTTGCATTTTGTTAAATGTATTATTATTTATTTAAAGCTATATCTTCAATGCATTTTTCGTGAAATTATTATTTTTGGCTCGAAGCTTACATAAATGACAAATGAACAAATAATGATAATAGCTATTTCTTGATTTTATTTATTTTTTTTTTTATTTCTTAATTACCAGAAAATAGTGACTAGGTCTAGTTGGATGAGTTGCCAGCGAGGCGTAACTTTTAACGAACACGTAGCACCCCACCATTTAAAAAAAAAACATTTCACATCACTTTGTTAAAACACATATATTTTACAATTCGCTATAAAAGTAAATAAGCTATAGTGATTATATAGTTGAGGTCCTATGCTATCAGATCCTTTAAAACTAACTATACCCAACAGCTTTAGCATATTGACCACATTAACTCTTTTACTTTTACTTTAGTTGTGTTTTACTGCAATTAAACGGGTAAAACACTAAAACCCAGTGGACCTTTAACTTTTTTCCATTAGCCCAAAATGTAAAAAATATATTCTCATAGTTTGAAAACACGCACTCTTTGCACCACGTTAGTAGTCTGCACCACCAGACCCGTTCGAAAAACCACCACCATGTGTGGTGATGGATTAGCTATAACAATGTTAAAGTGTGATGGGGTGACCATTACCACTGATCTGATCTTAGAGGTGTATGAAATTTGATAGTTTTGTGTGCCGCTACAATTTAGTGCAGAAAGCTCTATAAATTAATCTTCGATAAATTAATAACGCCGATAAAATTAATAATTTCTAAATCCAACTTGGGGCCAAGTCTATTGAATACGTCGATAAAATAATAAGATAATAATTTTTGAAGCCAAGTGTATATATATTAGTCGTATGTATAAATTAATAATTACTAAAAATTCTATATATATGTATATGTGTGTGTGTGTGTGAGATCTGATTGAAAATCTAAGATTGTTTAGTAAAAATGAAACCATAGTAACTTGTTTTTTGTTGAGCTTAAATCTATATTGAGTTTATCTTAAAATCTCTTTATTCTAAAGAGTTGGTGCGTTGTATTACCGTATTCTGACAAAAAGTGTTAATTTTATTTTCATAAAGTGTGAATGTGAATTAAGTAAAATAATTGAAACTTGTTTTCAAATTTGTTTTTTGTCCTAATGAGTATCATTATATTATTAGTATATTGAAATAAAATTTAATGGTCGTAAGTAAAGCCTCTTTAAATTAATAAAATATCTTGTTCGTACACTATTAATTTATAGAGGTTTCTTATAATGAATTATCGACGAACGTTTTCGATTTCACATTTTGCAATATACTCGTTGCAAGGAAAAGAAAAAAAAGTCGCACTATGTCCTCTAACACCATGACGAACGTTGTAGTCTAGTTTTCAGTATAATAATTGAGTTTGCTAACAACATCCTTTATGCTTTAGTTAACAACTAGCTTTACATATCATGAGTAGAATATTATACAACGTCTGAATACAATCGCAATACTATGTTATAATTTTCTGTTATTTTTCTTAAGCACATTTCAAATTCGCTTTTGAATAGCTTATAAGAAAAAAAAAAAAAAAAAAAGAAAGTTGTTTTAAGTTATATCTTTATGTATGGGTTAAATCAGATTTTGAAAAGTGTACCAAATACTCACTATGGGTTTACAAATGGGCCCATGTATTTTGAGCAACAGGCCCATATGGTTTTACTAACGTTCACATGTAGTCATGTAGGTACTGCTATTTTACACTGGCCCATTTCGTTTTGTCCAAGATTCCATATATATCTTTTCTTTCATTTCAGCTTCTTACTTTTGCTCAATTTTTTTTTTTTTTTTTTTTTTTTTTTTTGAACGGCATAAATACTTTTGCTCAATGTTGATGTTAAATTGCTACAATCTTTATCTTATACTGTAGTTACACAGGTATTAGTCATGGTTTCTTAACTAAGTTGAGACACAAAAGTAAAATCTTAGGTTACACAAGTTAAATCAGGACATAGGTTAATTTCCATAAATCTCATTATGATTAAGCCAAAGTATAAATACATTACAATGTTTTGGAAAATAAGCAAGCTATGTGAGCTAGGCCTAACCAATACTAATGACAAAATATGGCTTAGGCAAATATCGGCTAATACACCTCGTAATTTGACCAAGAGGTTTTGAGCGTTCAAATTGAAGGGAAAGTCAAGAAACAAGGCAAGCGGTAGTCTCTTAGTAAATATATCCGCGTACTGAGAACGCGAAGGAACATGAAACACACGAACTTGTCCCCGAGCAATAAAATAAGGAACAAAGTGGATATCAATCTCCATATGTTTGATGCGCGGATCTTTGAGCATAATTGGTGAGCAAATACGTATCATTAACGTTATCGCGATAAACGATAGTAGCGTAAACAAAGGGAATGCAACTCTCATAACGGATGCAAATCCAAACAATTCCATGGCCAGTTGGTCACGCGCGATATTGGTATCTGACGATCGAGACAATGTCACCTAACACAAGCTATGTGGGCTAGGCTCGAACCAATACTATTGACAAAATATGGGCTCAGGCAAATATCGGCTTATTTCATAAAGCAATGACTGTATAAGCTGTTGTTAAAAGCAATACCAAACACTTTTAATATTCAAATGATATGAATCATATATTCAATTATATTATTTTGCTAGTGCATCATTTTCTAATCAAATGATCAGCTTAACAACATTTCATAATTTCATATTGCTAAGCTATACTAATCCAAGTATTTAATAATAGACAAGATCCATCCATCTTTCTGCATGATCTTGTAGACACAATTCCAAAAACTATCTGTGAAAAATCAACTAAAGAATCAGGACTTGATCACCCGAGCAGACTTGACTGAATCGAAACCATATGTTTCACATCACCAATATGAAGATTATGTTCACCCATTGGGATCCTTGAATCCCAGACTTGTCAACAACGCTTAAAACTTGCACACGTGAATATTTATAGGCACCCTAAGCTGTGTTCTTGCTGGTACATGCACTTTAGCGAATGCAACCAGCTGTTTATGTGGACCCCAGTGACCAACCGGTGGGGTTGAGTAGACTAGTAAAGTGTGTGACCCGTCTTTAGATCCCGTTCTTTACATCCACTTGTAGACCTATAGATAGCCCGCCACATTTGGCGTGGGTCACTCTTATTGCATTTGTGGTTGAGTTTAGATATTTGTGGCCCGTCTACTGGAACTGTGAAAAGTGCAGGAGCAGTAGCTACTGTATGAATGAACTTTGAGTAACTGATTCCGTGCCGAATGGGTACACGACCGAACCTTTGTAGAAAGCGATATATACGGCCAGGGTAGCCTCTTGCTTTGTTTGATCTCATGTCCATTGTTGTCATTGGTACTTTTGATAGGTAATCTTGTTTATACCATGTCATTGGTAGCTTTCCTCCTGAAAACATATAAATTCTGAATTATAGCTTTTATATAATTTTAGTTTGCAAAGTTTTATGTAGTGCATACGATGGTCGAAAATTTAAAGTGTACCTGGATTATGTGTTCCAAACAAAATATCGGCTATTGCAGTGCCTCCAGCTTGGCCCGGGTAACCAACCCAAACAATTGCACCAATTCGAGGATCCTTTTCAGCAAAAGACACATCAATAGGCCCACCCGACATCAACACCAATATAGTCGGGCCTTTAGAAGCCTTAGCAACTTTAGTCACGAGCTCTTGTTGATACCCCGGTAAAAGCAACCCGTCTCTATCTAGATATTCTGCCTCTATCGACTGGTCCAAACCCATAATCAACACAGTTGCATCTGCTTGTCGCGCTGCACCCATAGCGTTTTTAATTAAATGAGCATTTTTGCATTTAACATCTGGGCATCCGGGCTCGTGAATTGTTTTGGTGTATCTTGATATCCCTTGGAGTGGAGTTGTGTATCCACACGCGATACCAGCATAGTTTCCAATCATCGTGGCGGTTACATCTGAGTTAGGCCCAATGACAGCAACAGTACGGTGGCGTCTTGGGGATAGAGGTAGTGAAGGGCCATGGTTTTAAGAAGAACAATCCCTTGTCTTGCTGCTTGAGGCGAGCTCTTGGTTAGCCGGGTGCATCGTCTGGTGGGCCAAGGTTGCCAAAGAAGCGGTTGATGAGTCGCCATCAAACATTCCTAATCTCATTTGAACTGCGAGGGTGTTAAATAGTGCACTATCAATGTCAGTCTCCTTTAATAGTCCTCGATCAACTGCGCCTTGAGTGTGGATTGCTAGGAATGGCCCGCAGTCCAAATCCAAACCTAAACACAACAAAATTATTTTTCGTTTTAGACTGGTAACTTATTTATTCAGACCCGGTTAACTTTTTAAGATGGGATATTTTTATGTTATAACCTGCTTTTATAGCATCTGCAGCAGCTTCTTCAGGAGTTGCAGTGTAGTGTTGCTTGTCAAAGTACACTCCAACAGAGTCACAATCCGAGACTATGTACCTTTCAATGGAAACAGTGCGAGCAACATTAGGGAAAGTTAACAATAGTGAGACAAGAAATCGATTACAAGACTTAGTGTTATACGGCGTATCTGATTAGCAAGATAGCCGTTTCTATAACAAACTGATTTGCAGTTCATGTAAGACAGGGGAAGCATAAGTTAAAGGTGGCAAGAGGGTCGGGCCAGGCAGGTTGTGTAACGGGTCAATATGGAGTGCAGGCTGAAACTAGTCATTTCTATTCATTATCAGGTTAGTTT
Organism: Chrysanthemum lavandulifolium; assembly: GCA_022545495.1. Lineage (NCBI taxonomy): Eukaryota > Viridiplantae > Streptophyta > Magnoliopsida > Asterales > Asteraceae > Chrysanthemum > Chrysanthemum lavandulifolium. The sequence goes on along the minus strand of CM040241.1, from coordinate 134,333,611 downwards.
GACCCTCACACAGTTTTCATGTCTATATCACAGTGGCAGGTAGACTAACGGGTTAGTTTGACCCTTAAAACTAAATTTGCCCGTTTTAATTTTTAGTACCTATCGGATCGTGCGGGTCTGGTAACGGGTCAAAATGAGTCGGGTTGACCCTCGGACATTTTATTGCTCATTTATTTTCTTAGTACATACGGAGTATCTGGTTGGGTTTCTGTCCAATTTTATACAAACACTTGATTCAATGTCGGTTCACGAGGTTATATGCACACAAAAAACTTTGGGTGACTTTTAACCCATTTGACCCATTGCTTTTTCCTTAACTTTTGATGACCTATGTAAGTTAAACACAAGTCCAATTCACCCATTTATTAGTAAACAGTCAAATAGGCGACCTAAGATAAGAAAAACAGTAGTACCGTTGAGTCGCCAAGCACCACGAATGGTGTCACGAAGAAGTCTAGGATCAGCACAAGTGGAATGCCATTTACTTGATTGTAAGAACACATAACACTCGCTACCTTCCTTGCATCACACATTGTCTGAATGGTACCTCAAATGTATCCACCATTTCCTGCCTGCTTACCTACATATACGATATTCCATCATTAACGATTATATAAATTACGTTCGAGTGACAAAAATATTCTTACCCGTTCTACTTTTATTCTTTGTTTTGGATTAGTCATATTTATTGACCTTATGGCTTATCAACTTCAACCTATGGGTTATTTTAGTCCATAAGCTCATAAGCTAGAAAAGTAAGCTTATGAGCTTTCCAAATTCAACTAAGTCCATAAGCTAATAAAAGCTAATCCAAACATTATACTCCTACTTGTTTAATTACTCATCTCCAAATTTCACATAATAGCTTTTCACGAAAGCGTGAGAAAATGTGTAATTTTTCTAAATACTCTTAACAGGAGAGCCGTATATGAGGGTATGCGACACACAACCACCAATTTTTAGAGGCCTTAAAATATATACCTCTTTATATAGTTATGATATCAAAATTCGTTTTCAACATCAAAATGTTAACGATATATGAAATTTTATTCTAAATATTTGTTAACATTTACTTCTAGCGAGTGAGTGATCAAAACTCATAAAAATAAAGCTAGATCTTTACAATATATTTTAATGGTCATATGTAGTTATCATATAAACAGTTTTGCAAAAGGCCTCCGATAATTCAGCTAGAAAATCTGCTTAATAGATGAAATATGAAATTATGAGAATAAGCATGAGCATGTTACTCTGTTAAATAATTGACTTGAGAACCTATATTCACACACATCAAGGTAAGATTGATTAGTTCGACAATGTCAGTGCACCTATTTCCAAATCAAGAATATCAATGCACACACGAGTTTGTCACACTAAAAATATTATCATAGACAACAATTTTAATTACCTTAGCATTAAAATGAAACCGATCAACACCACTCCAATTATCAAGATCATAGGCAGTGTAATGCTTGCAACAAGCAGCCACCTTTAACCGGTCACCGGGCAAGTTACCTTGTAGTCCTCTAACGTATCGAGCTGCGTACTCACGGCTACTATCGGATCCTCACCCGGTGTCTCTTGTCCTCGACCCCATCTTGGGTCCCTAAATATGTTCACGTTCGGGCTCCAATATGTTAGCCCGGCCGCACCTCCGTTGTACATTGCTCTAGCTTCATCGGATACGACCTATAGCAATGGTACAAGTTATGCATGTTAATGCTAAATCACTAGGTTAGTGGATCAAGCCTAAAAATATAATGCACGTTGAATAGTGAAAACACATTTGCATATCATGTTTATATATTGATTGAATATTTATAAATTAGAATCCATAGGAAACCTAATGGACTCTAAACTTTCGACCGGGCTTGAGCCATATCTATCAGCTAGTAGTACATACATACATATCATAAGATATATGATACTATCAAATAATTATGTTTGGTCTACAAGTTTAGCATGTTGTGTAGATCATATCAATATAATGATATCATCAAATAATCATGTTCAATGTCACAACCTATACCAAAATATATGTAATGCATGTTCCTATATGCAAATCATATTAACATGATGATATCAACCTACCCCATTGGTATAAAATATGCATGTCCATACATGCAAATCATATTGACATGACGATATTAACTAAATTCAACAACTCGGTTATAATGTCTTTGATTTTAGTATCATACAAACGAGGTTTTTTCTTGTTCAGATTACCCGAGAACGAGTTTTTTTACTCAGGTGTACGCGGTCTCCCCAATTTAATCCCGGACAGTTTCCAACCCTTTGGCCACCCTAAAATGTACACACTTAGCGAGTTATGACCCTACCCTAATTAACCACTAAACTAAAGTAGTTATTTTAGCACAATCCTTTTGCAAAAGAAAGCATCTAGCTAGCTAAGGCTGTTGTATAACTAATTTTGTTGGTAGTGGTGGAGGAATTATTTTGGCATAATAGGTAACGCATATTTCTTTTCACAGAAAGCTTTTATAAAAGTCTAAAACGAATAATACATAAAATGACATAAACACCCTTGGTTCATTTAATTTTCCAACCAATCCATGATTGAAAAAGTTCAATATAGTACTATGTATCACTATCAATGTAAATCATAGGAGATATTTATATCATCTTGAATAGTATGATCGATGAAAGCATAATGGTAAAATCATACCCGTCCGATTTCTTCCCATAACGTCGTATTGAACGAAGAAGCGGTCGTAATGACCTGCGGGAACGCGGTGGCGCCAGGAAAAGCGCCACCAAATTTCGTTCCCGGACCCACATTTGAGACACCATGAAGTGCCTCAGACCACCACTCATACTCATCAATCCCCAATCTTGGTATTGCCGGTGCATTGTCTACTAACAACCCAAGTTTTTCTTTCAAAGTTAACCTTGAAAGCAAGTCTCTCACTCTAGCATCTATAGGCAAGTTAACCTTGCAAAATGGCAAGTCTTTAACCGCGACATTTCTTGGGTCGCAAGCAAATGGCCTGCGCGCATTCAGCGCAGCAGGCCATATGATAATAACTAGGAGAAAATAGTGAGCTAGAGTAGTGGTAGCCATCTTGTGAAAACAAGAGGGAAATGAAATGTTGTGGGGTTTATGTAAAGAAGTTGAGTATGGGCTATATATATATAGGTGATGCAAGAAAACTCACTTTAGTAGTAACTTGTAAAAAGAAAGAAAAATAATAATTGCTTTTGGTGCAAGTTGCTTTCATTAAATATAACAAGATAATAAGTCATGCTTTTTAATGGAGGGTTTGTTTTTTCTTTGTTTTAGGGTCATGAATTTTTGTTAACTTAAAGTAACAATAAATAATTCTAGCTTAGAAAGACTAAAAGTAGATACCAATCGCCTAACGTTTGCTAAAATCATAGGAGACAAAGGTAAGAACGAAATTGAAAACGTGTTATGTTTTATGGCAAATCTATTAATAGAAAGTTGATCAAAGTCGAATTTAACCCTATTGTATCTACTAGATTGAGCATCTAATGTCAAAGCAACTTGCAATAAAATTTATGAGAATCCACAACAAATAGAAATGCAATGTTAAAAAATTTTAAAAATTTGCTAACAACAATTTTACGGGTTTTGTTTAGCACTTTTTAATTAACAATGTTTCTAAAATAAAACTATCGTTCTCATAAATACATAATTTCGTCACATATAGTTAAAGTAAATGAGTTTTAATAAAATATGAATTAATATCAAGTGAGTTTTAATAAAATATGAAAAGTGATTTGGCCAAAATACCAAGCCAAAGCCAGACAAAATATTTGGTTACAGGTTTGGGAGGTCAGGTTAAATCGGTTCGGTAACGTAAATAATGCATGTAATGGGTTTGGCGTAAAAGCAGAATTGACTGAAGACCAAATATGAAGAAAAAGATGGACTAAAGACCGGACCGAAATACTTTCAGTCCTCTCCGGTCGGTCCAATTCCATCCAGTTTCTCGGTTCAGTCTGATCTGACGATCTAACATGATAATCGGTATGAAAGAACGAGTGAACATCCTTAACTATTCTTGGATCACTTTGGATCATAAGTTCAAACAGTATTGAGAGTTGCCCATTCATCAAGGATATGGTCTTATCTTAAACGTAACGATTGAAATAAGAACAAAAAGAAGGAATCGATTTCGAGTTTTACGTCCATACTTCGAACGAGTTTAACGAATAATGGTGAAAGTGAAGGAAAATGTTGATCGTACAATGAATGCCACGTGGCATAATGTGATTTGTAGTTAAAGGTGGTGAGCATGGGCCCATGTTTTTATTACAGTAAACAAAGGAGTAATGTCAAGTTGCTGAAAGATAAGGTTATCTAGAAAATATTTTTACAATTATCCAATGTGACGAAGCTAGGTTTAATGGTAGGACCTATATTTTATCCTTGGGCTAGTAGTAATTGTGGTCAAAATACTTGTTCCACTTGCAAGTTTTTCGTGACAGTCTTGGTATATCGATCATGTCAGAATTGTGAAAAATCATTTTGCAAAGCTTTGAGCTCACCCGTACATGTTTAGCTTTTTATCTACGAAAGATTTAAGTTAATTAGGGCCAACGGAAGGCAGGTGGGGGCGGGTTGATGAACCGTCCGATCGGCTACACGTGTCGTGTGGAGTCGGGTGGGGGCTCGGTTTGATTTCACGAGTTCAGGCCGATTGTGAGCGTTGCAAAAAGTGGACGTTCTTAATTTGAGCCGTTATCCAACGGTATGACCCAAATAAAAAAAAAAAAAAAAATTCACTCCTGTTTAAACTAATCTTTCCTCTATTTTCAAATAAAACACACAACACACAATAATCTTTCAAAACACTAAACTATGGATCCAGGAGAGTAAAAAACTTTCACTCAGCGTCGAGGTCGGTCTCAACCATCCCAGATCAAAAACAAACTCGGTTAGGATTTAGCCGATTTTATTCTCAACCATGTCGAATCAATTTTATGTTCCCTGACCCCAATCTCCACAATTTTTCCCATATAATATGGGTCCTCCTCAATTGAATCCACAACATTCTACATCATCATGCTTCTGGCGAGTTTTCCCGGATTCGAAAACCTTAGTGAAGGCGTAGAGTACGATACACGAAACACAACCACTACCAAATGAAGAAGGCGAAGATGAGGAAGTTCAGAAGTCGATCCTAGAGGAAGAAAAAGCTTTCGTGGGAGGAGGCCGTGAAGTTTGGACGCAGAAGCGAAGAGGCGTTGGCGGCATGGGTTCAAATCTCCGAATGTGGTGTTGTCGGTAATGAACAAAAGTCAAGACGGTTTTGGAAAGCGGATTCTCGAGCATTACGAGGCAGCTGTGGGTTCGAGTTCACGAACATTTCATGCGTTGAATACCAAGTGGAGAACAATGAACACGACCATGGGTATTTTCAGCGGCTCTACTCCAGCGATGCATAATCTATACTTTATTATTTATAATTACATTATTTTGTTTTAGCTATACTTTTTATTTTACGTAATCCGTACTTTTTATTTACAATTAAATTATTTTGTATATAATGTAGAAGCGTCTTAAAATTAGTGGGTGACGCGATTTAGGCGTGGTGAAAGCGGTGAAATGGATTTCTATACATCAAGAAAAAACAATTTCTTCATACAAGGTGGGAGGTTGTCGAGGAGGTGTGAGAAATGGGCCGAGCAAGAATGTTTTCAAGATATTCTTGGGTCTTTAAGCAATTCTTCAAAAAAGAGGTATGGGAGTATGTGGCGGCAAGCAACATACGTTCAGACGTGAATGAAGAACCCAGCCCTCCAATTGAATCAAGAAAAATGAAGAAGAAGCAAGTTGCGTCCTCGCCGTCTATCTCAAGCGTTGCGGATAAAATCAACGTACACACAAAGAAAACAGAATATTTGGAAGAAAAGCGAGATGGCGAAACAATTGTTGGCTACCAACTCGAGGGCGAAGTTCAAGAATGCACAGCGGGGTTGAAGTTTTTAGAGCCGCGTGATCACATTCGCGATCCCGCTATGTTGGAATTAGTTCTTACCCGAAAGCGTGAGCTGCGGTACGACGGATGGGCTTGCAATTTTAAATTGTAGTTTCAAGTTATTTTAATTTCAACTTATGTAATGTTTTTTTTTTTTTTTTTTAAGTTGTAGTTTCAATTTTTAAGTTGTAGTTTTTTAAGTATTATGTAATGTTTTTATTTTTAATGAAATGATATGTTTTATTATAAATATTGTATGTGATTTTATGTATTTAAAAAAAAAAAAAAATTGAATTCGGTACTAAGGTTCCCTCCCTAGTTAGGGTAGTGTTAGGGTAGTATTAGGGTAGTTTTAAGTTGGAAGGTTTTTATTGGATAGAGGTGACGTGCACCCTTAGGGTGATTAGGGTTCAAAACTTCCACTCCCTCCCCCCTTAATATCAAATTCTTACTTTGCTTTCAGAGAGACTTTAATGTTCATTAATTGCATTTTATATGTGGCCAGTTAGCACGTATTTTTTTAAAGCAATAATATATAAAAGTCGGAAAAAAATACAATACAAGGTATCCCTCCTCAATTAAATAAGATAATTAAAAGAGAAATGATCCAAAATAAAATTACAACCAAAAGAAAACTTAAAAACCCACAATACTATATTAGCAAAGAGTAATGATCAAATAAGAAATAAAAGTAAAATGAGAAGGATGAGAAATAATCACGGTATTACGTTTGAGATCTTCAAAAAGATGCATCTTCCATCAAATTCTCCTTCTTCATTTGAAATGTGTGGCTGAAAACATTTCTTATTCTTCTTATTTTTAATTTTCTTCTTAGTGGATCCACCTTTTACAATTATATAGTGTTAATACAATTCCGGACGCTCCCCTGATGAAGATTAGTGTAGGCTAACTTCCGAAATAGGTCTTGTACTAAGTGAAATTCTTGATCGCTAGTCGCTAAGAAAACCAACATCGTTAGTCTCACCGGAACGGGTTCCGGTCAACCTCCGGCGTGAGTAAGTGATAGTTTTAGAGAGATAAAGTTGGTTCTAGAGAGAGAGTGTGTATGTGTTCTGTTTGAATAGTGGCGAGCCTCTATTTATATGGTTGACCTTTACATCGTGTTCTCAAGATCACGGGCCATGAAACGGCGACTTGGGAGTGGGGGTGGCGTGGGTCAACTACTGAGCTTGTCGCGTTCTTTGTGATAGCGGCGCTTTCGAGTGAGGTTGTCCGCTTTCCTTTTGGGGCTGCGGTGATGAGTGCTTATCACACCGTCATTTTGGTCAATCGACTATGAAAACATCTAAAAACATTCAAATGCATCAAAATCTTGAAAATATCTCAAAATTGTGTTTTATATGTTTCGGATGCAAAATTATCAAAAACAAATGAAAACGAACAAAGTTTGCATAATTGGCGAGTTTCGGTCCCCGACTTTCAAAAATGACAGAAATAGTCCCACGAGCACGTATTTTAAAGAAAAGTCACCAAAGGTCCTTTTGAAATCATAAATTGTCATAATTAGTCCTTTGGTGAAAAGTTCCAAAGTTTTGAGAAACTACAGTTTTGATCTCGGGATTTTAAAAATGATCATGTTTAGTCCTTGGAATTTCACATTTGGCAAAATGGTCCTTAACCTATTTGAGATTTACAAGTCCAGCCCTTGGATCATTTTTGAAATTACACATCCAGTCCACAAGTTTTGGTTTGTACACTTTTATCCTTAGATTGATAAATTGGTAATCCAATCCATTTCACTTTGGGCCATTTCTTGCCAATCCTGTCCAAACCCAACACCCTTACCCGTCCAAAACATATACCGGTCAACCCAACCCTTTAACCGGTCAGTATTTAACCCTTCTTCCCATTTTTCGCCTAGAACACGAACCCTAAACCTTTTCCACTGCCGAGAAAACGCGCCAAACACACTCCACCTCCAAACCTTACTATTACCACTGCTACATCAAAACCTAACTCGCCAATCCTCTTTACCGGTTTATCCCAACTCCCAAACCCACTTATCTCTTTCACCCTCCTCCCAATGTCCAAGTCGGCAATCCTTAGCTACAAGAAACCATCCAATGGCTCGGATCGTTTCATAATCTATACCTAACGGTTGAAGGGTGGAGATTAATCCAAGAAAGCACAAGTTTGGTCTTTGGCTTGACCTTTCATGAGAGAAGAAGCACAAAGTGAAGAGATGAAGACCAGGAGTTTAGTATAAATAGAACATGTAGCCAAAGTTATAAGACACCCCCAATTTTAGTTTAAAAATGGTCTTTAGTTTGTCTTTAAAAAGTTTTAGATTTCTTGTATCTTAGTTTTATTGTAATCTCTTTTTAATCAATGAAACTACCTTTTTCAGTTTTATGTTTTGTGTTTATCTTAGCTCATTGAAAATTTGTTAGAAGATTGTAGCTTATTCTCAGAAAAGTGGTAGTATCAATTTCTGCAGGGGTGTTCGGATTTAACTCAGTCTTGGGTCAAAACAAGTTCTACCCACTTTGACTTTACAAGTCAAAGTGGTTTTAATCTTCAAAGCAGTTTGAGTAAGATTTAAGTTGATTCAAGTCCTTTTGGGTAAGTTTTGAAAAGGAAAAATTTGTTGTCTGCCTGAAACGATGGCGATAGTGCTTGCTTCATAAACTTTCTTTGTGGCTTATTTGGTAGTGAAAATTGGTAAAAGTGTTTTCTCAAGTCTTGATGTTCCTAACTCAATGCAGGGTCGATTAGATGCATCAAAGAGTTCTTGACTTGGTTAAAGTTAGTGTCAAGCTTTGTCCATTTCATTTTTTTGCATTACATTCTATACATTTTAAGAATAAACATTTTTTTAATCAAGGTTATCTAATGGTCGAACTCGATTGTGGTCATTGACTTGGTTAATGGGCTGCCTATTGAGAAAATGGTCAGTGCTCGTGTTCCACCTCCTAATAAGACAACCATCGGGACACGTGCTCATTGCCTCGGCCAGTTCTTGAGGAGGGTCCGGTTGGTATCCTTAGGACGGGGACTGCGTGATCCCACCGCTCTTCATCTTTTGAGAATAGTTGGGGTGCGTTATAGATCATGGACCTGACCGAATTGAAAAACGGACTAATCGGACTCGACCGAATGTATTTCGACCGGTCTTTGATCCACCCTTTTGCTCATTTATGTCCTCATTCTGGTCCGATTCGCTCTTATGCACAACTAACTACCCTCCGCCTTAATTTAATTGTCCATATTTCTATTTTGGATGCCCTCAAAAGATTGTCCACTTTCCTTTTTAAGTAAAAACTGTAGAATCTAAAGAAAGAATATTCTATTAGTGTGGTTGAAAATTAAAGTGCCCATTTTTATTAAATCTATGATTTCTCTCCGACAATTAAATCGGATTTGATGGAGATACGCTTATCGACCGGACCGATCGATTTAACCAAACAAACCAAGACCTGGACCGAATATTAAAGTCTGGTCCTCGGTCTTGACTTTTGGACCAAATCAATTTTTGGTCTGATCCGGTTCGATCCAATTTTTAAACCGGAATCAACCCTAGTTAATAGTGATAAATGGCTTATGAATTTGAATCAAGTAAGTTGATTTAATTTTAGTTATTAAAATTAAATATCTCTTTGTGTAAGGTTTCCAATTTTCGAAAAATTTCGAATGAATCTAGATTTGGATCTTGAATGACACAATGTTGTAAATGGCTTAGGAAAATGTTAGTAAAAAAAAAGTTGTGCGATAAGATGTACCTTGGTGAATGGTGATGGTAACATCCTTTTCAAATTGACGGCATGGTGACAGTATTAAAATTGGATTTAAGTATGTGCGTAAGTACAGACTTGTATTAAAAAACTACATTACAAGATAAGGGTTTCATTTGCTTGGGCCAATGGCAAAGAAGCAAAGTATAAAGTAAAACAAATTCAGCATTGAGTCATGGACTCATGGATGACACTTCACGTGGCTAGCATGTGCTTTCTTCTTTAGAAAGCGACTATATATGTATTCATCATTAACAAACCTATCATGTAACAAAATACTTTACAATCAACTTTTATCATCATATAGATCTAAACATAAGTTTATGATAGAATTCGTAAGTAAGGTACATATTCTCATTGATTAAAGTGAATTAATGTTGTATAAATGTAACCAATTTTGATACACTTGCTATTTAGGGTTAACTACTTTTAGGGTTAGGAACCATTTATAGTTCCAAACTTTTTTGGAAATTACAACTTAAGATGATAATTAACCAAGGTTAACCGTTTTGTATATAGCATGGCGAAATCATCATAGCATAACAAAATAGCATTCATAATGGTCGAAATTTGTTGGCAAACTTCATTGATTGCGAAAGTGTTATGTTTCAAAAGTCTCTTGAAAGTTAATCATCCGATTTTTCTCTTTGTAAACGGGCAATGAGGACATGGTCATCTCAAAACAAAGTAAACTTTCTTATTAAGCCCTAAAAGTTATGACACCTCAAAGGATATTAGATATATCCTCCAAAGACGAAATCGCATATATATCCTTCGAAAGATAAAAATCATCAGACTATGCAGATCAAAACTCAGTGAATGATATATATTAATTATTCACCTGGAGGGATATATACGCAATTCCAAAAAGATCACGGTTATATGTATAAACATTATTTTTTTTTTTTTTTTTTTTTTTTTTTAAATGTACTATCTCCGCCACAAAATTATTTTAGTATTTAGGCTAACTCTAATAACAATCTTCAACAACCCTCATTTTCCGCAACATCGCCTTTCTCTCTCGTGATCTACAACCGACCTTTTGCGACACCAAGACAACCTACACTACAAAAAACATACCAAAACAAAAACCGCTTAATTAATTAAAACACACACCACAACACAAATATGTTTTGCAAGCGATTTTCTCAATCGGCTGGCCTCAACCTCTACGTAGCGTTTGTATGTCAGAATCAAAGTCAGAATGGAAATGATTATTACGACGTAATGAATAAATGCTGTTTGTTTACATTTATAGAATGAATGATTCATCGCAAGAACCCACCCATTACACCAAAACCATTCCTTAGAGGCCCCTACTTTTTTTTCATTACATCTTGTAATGGAATCAATCCTTCATTAATTAGCCACATTAAATAAACTTTTTATTATTAATGGATATTTTAGTCTTTTTATTATCGATTCCATTACGTCTTATTATACATGCTCAAACATATTAATAACTACAATGAATCATTACATTACACTCTTCATTCCATTACATCGCTTATTCCATTCAATGACATTTCATTACGTCTCTACCAAACGAACCCTTATAGTTTCGACCTAAACCTCGACCTCGCCTCACAACAAAGCAACAGTCTCAACCAAAACTATTGGGGTAGCCTTAAAATACATCTTTTGCATTTTGTTAAATGTATTATTATTTATTTAAAGCTATATCTTCAATGCATTTTTCGTGAAATTATTATTTTTGGCTCGAAGCTTACATAAATGACAAATGAACAAATAATGATAATAGCTATTTCTTGATTTTATTTATTTTTTTTTTTATTTCTTAATTACCAGAAAATAGTGACTAGGTCTAGTTGGATGAGTTGCCAGCGAGGCGTAACTTTTAACGAACACGTAGCACCCCACCATTTAAAAAAAAAACATTTCACATCACTTTGTTAAAACACATATATTTTACAATTCGCTATAAAAGTAAATAAGCTATAGTGATTATATAGTTGAGGTCCTATGCTATCGAATCCTTTAAAACTAACTATACCCAACAGCTTTAGCATATTGACCACATTAACTCTTTTACTTTTACTTTAGTTGTGTTTTACTGCAATTAAACGGGTAAAACACTAGAACCCAGTGGACCTTTAACTTTTTTCCATTAGCCCAAAATGTAAAAAATATATTCTCATAGTTTGAAAACACACGCACTCTTTGCACCACGTTAGTAGTCTGCACCACCAGACCCGTTCGAAAAAACCACCACCATGTGTGGTGATGGATTGGCTATAACAATGTTAAAGTGTGATGGGGGTGACCATTACCACTGATCTGATCTTAGAGGTGTATGAAATTTGATAGTTTTTGTGTGCCACTTAATTTGCAGACAAGAAACCTCTATAAATTAATACTCGATAAATTAATAACCCCGATAAAATTAATAATTTCTCCTATCCAACTCGACCAAGACAAATTGGACCCCAATCGATAAAATAATAAGATAATAATTTTTTAAACCCAACAGATATATATTAGTCCCAACGTAACTATAAATTAATAATTACTAAAATTCTATATATATATATGTGTGTGTGTGTAGAGATACAATTCAAAATTCTAAGATTGTTTAGTAAAATGAAACCATAAGAACTTGTTTTTGTTGAACTTCAAATCTATATCAGTTTATCTTAAAATCTCTTTATTTCTAAAGAAGTTGCAAGGTTGTCTTCTCGTATTGCAACAAAAAGTGTTAATTTTATTTTCATAAAGTGTGAATGTGAATCAGAAATAATTGAAACTTGTTTTTCAAATTTGTTTTTTGTCCCTAATGAGATACATCAGAATCAAATAAGATATTGTATAAAATTTATTATTATAAGAAAACCTCTTTAAATTAATAAAATATCTTGTCCCAACACTATTAATTTATATGCTTTTTACCGTAATTAGCTATCGATTTAACGTTTTCGATTTCACATTTTGCAATATACTCGTTGCAAGGAAAAGAGAAAAAAAAAAGTCGCACTATGTCCTCTAACACCATGACGAACGTTGTAGTCTAGTTTTCAGTATAATAATTGAGTTTTGCTAACAACATCCTTTATGCTTTAGTTAACAACTAGCTTTACATATCATGAGTAGAATATTATACAACGTCTGAATACAATCGCAATACTATGTTATAATTTTCTGTTATTTTTTCTTAAGCACATTTCAAATTCGCTTTTTTGAATAGCTTATAAGAAAAAAAAAAGAAAAAAAAAGAAAGTTGTTTTAAGTTATATCTTTATGTATGGGTTAAATCAGATTTTGAAAAGTGTACCAAATACTCACTATGGGTTTACAAATGGGCCCATGTATTTTTGAGCAACGGGCCCATATGGTTTTACTAACGTTCACATGTAGTCATGTAGGTACTGCTATTTTACACTGGCCCATTTCGTTTTGTCCAAGATTCCATATATATCTTTTCTTTCATTTCAGCTTCTTACTTTTGCTCAATTTTTTTTTTTTTTTTTTTTTTTTTTTTTGAACGGCATAAATACTTTTGCTCAATGTTGATGTTAAATTGCTACAATCTTTATCTTATACTGTAGTTACACAGGTATTAGTCATGGTTTCTTAACTAAGTTGAGACACAAAAGTAAAATCTTAGGTTACACAAGTTAAATCAGGACATAGGTTAATTTCCCATAAATCTCATTATGATTAAGCCAAAGTATAAATACATTACAATGTTTTGGAAAATAAGCAAGCTATGTGAGCTAGGCCCTAACCAATACTAATGACAAAATATGGCTTAGGCAAATATCGGCTAATACACCCTCGTAATTTGACCAAGAGGTTTTTGAACGTTCAAATTGAAGGGAAAGTCAAGAAACAAGGCAAGCGGTAGTCTCTTAGTAAATATATCCAGCATCGAGAACGCGAAGGAACATGAAACACACTAACTTGTCCCCGAGCAATAAAATAAGGAACAAAGTGGATATCAATCTCCATATGTTTGCACCCTGACGAACATAATTGGTAGACAAATACATGTCACTAACATTATCACAATAAACAATAAGAATGTAAACAAAGGGAATGCAACTCTCATAACAGATGCAAATCCAAACAATTCAGAACTGTGATTGGTCACACCACGATATTCGCCTCGTGACTTGATCGAGACAATGTCACCTAACACAAGCTATGTGGGCTAGGCTCGAACCAATACTATTGACAAAATATGGGCTCAGGCAAATATCGGCTTATTTCATAAAGCAATGACTGTATAAGCTGTTGTTAAAAGCAATACCAAACACTTTTAATATTCAAATGATATGAATCATATATTCAATTATATTATTTTGCTAGTGCATCATTTTCTAATCAAATGATCAGCTTAACAACATTTCATAATTTCATATTGCTAAGCTATACTAATCCAAGTATTTAATAATAGACAAGATCCATCCATCTTTCTGCATGATCTTGTAGACACAATTCCAAAAACTATACGCGAAAAATCAACTAAAGAATCAGGACTTGATCACCCCGAGCAGACTTGACTGAATCGAAACCATATGTTTCACATCACCAATATGAAGATTATGTTCACCCATTGGGATCCTTCGAATCCCAGACTTGTCAACAACGCTTAAAAACTTGCACACGTGAATATTTATAGGCACCCTAAGCTGTGTTCTTGCTGGTACATGCACTTTAGCGAATGCAACCAGCTGTTTATGTGGACCCCAGTGACCAACCGGTGGGGTTGAGTAGACTAGTAAAGTGTGTGACCCGTCTTTAGATCCCACGTTCTTTACATCCACTTGTAGACCTATAGATAGCCCGCCACATTTGGCGTGGGTCACTCTTATTGCATTTGTGGTTGAGTTTAGATATTTGTGACGCCCGTCTACTGGAACTGTGAAAAGTGCAGGAGCAGTAGCTACTGTATGAATGAACTTTGAGTAACTGATTCCGTGCCCGAATGGGTACACGACCGGGCCTTTGTAGAAACGATATGTACGGCCAGGGTAGCCTCTTGCTTTGTTTGATCTCATGTCCATTGTTGTCATTGGTACTTTTGATAGGTAATCTTGTTTATACCATGTCATTGGTAGCTTTCCTCCTGAAAACATATAAATTTACGAATTATAGCTTTTTATATAATTTTAGTTTGCAAAGTTTTATGTAGTGCATACGATGGTCGAAAATTTAAAGTGTACCTGGATTATGTGTTCCAAACAAAATATCGGCTATTGCAGTGCCTCCAGCTTGGCCCGGGTAACCAACCCAAACAATTGCACCAATTCGAGGATCCTTTTCAGCAAAAGACACATCAATAGGCCCACCCGACATCAACACCAATATAGTCGGGCTTTTAGAAGCCTTAGCAACTTTAGTCACGAGCTCTTGTTGATACCCGGTAAAAGCAACCCGTCTCTATCTAGATATTCTGCCTCTATCGACTGGTCCAAACCCATAATCAACACAGTTGCATCTGCTTGTCGCGCTGCACCCATAGCGCTTTTTAATTAAATGAGCATTTTGCATTTAACATCTGGGCATCCGGCTCGTGGAATTGTTTTGGTGTATCTTGATATCCTTGAGTGGAGTTGTGTATCCACACGCGATACCAGCATAGTTTCCAATCATCGTGACGGTTACATCTGAGTTAGGCCCAATGACAGCAACAGTACGGTGGCGTCTTGGGGATAGAGGTAGTGAAGGGCCATGGTTTTTAAGAAGAACAATCCCTTGTCTTGCTGCTTCGAGAGCGAGCTCTTGGTTAGCCGGGGTGCATACGTCTGGTGGGCCAAGGTTGCCAAAGAGAGCGGTTGATGAGTCGCCATCAAACATTCCTAATCTCATTTGAACTGCGAGGGTGTTAAATAGTGCACTATCAATGTCAGTCTCCTTTAATAGTCCTCGATCAACTGCGCCTTGAGTGTGGATTGCTAGGAATGGCCCGCAGTCCAAATCCAAACCTAAACACAACAAAATTATTTTTCGCTTTAGACTGGTAACTTATTTATTCAGACCCGTTAACTTTTTAAGATGGGATATTTTTATGTTATAACCTGCTTTTATAGCATCTGCAGCTTCTTCAGGAGTTGCAGTGTAGTGTTGCTTGTCAAAGTACACTCCAACAGAGTCACAACTGAGACTATGTACCTTTCAATGGAAACAGTGTGAGCAACATTAGGAAAGTTAACAATAGTGAGACAAGAAATCGATTACAAGACTTAGTGTTATACGGCGATCTGATTAGCAAGATAGCCGTTTCTATGGCAAACTGATTTGCAGTTCATGTAAGACAGGGGGAAGCATAAGTTAAAGGTGGCAAGAGGGTCGGGCCAGGCAGGTTGTGTAACGGGTCAATATGGGTACGGGCTGAAACTAGTCATTTCTATTCATTATCAGGTTAGTTTGACCCTCACACAGTTTTCATGTCTATATCACAGTGGCAGGTAGACTAACGGGTTAGTTTGACCCTTAAAAACTAAATTTGCCCGTTTTAATTTTTAGTACCTATCGGATCGTGCGGGTCTGGTAACGGGTCAAAATGAGTCGGGTTGACCCTCGGACATTTTTATTGCTCATTTATTTTCTTAGTACATACGGAGTATCTGGTTGGGTTTCTGTCCAATTTTTATACAAACACTTGATTCAATGTCAGTTTACGAGGTTATATGCACACAAAAAAACTTTGGGTGACTTTTAACCCATTTGACCCATTTGCTTTTTCCTTAACTTTTTGATGACCTATGTAAGTTAAACACAAGTCCAATTCACCCATTTATTAGTAAACGAGTCAAATAGGCGACCTAAGATAAGAAAAACAGTAGTACCCGTTGAGTCGCCAAGCACCACGAATGGTGTCACGAAGAAGTCTAGGATCAGCACAAGTGGGAATGCCATTTACTTGATTGTAAGAACACATAACACTCGCTACCTTCCCTTGCATCACACATTGTCTGAATGGTACCTCAAATGTATCCACCATTTCCTGCCTGCTTACCTACATATACACGATATTCCATCATTAACGATTATATAAATTACGTTCGAAGTGACAAAAAATATTCTTACCCGTTCTACTTTTATTCTTTGTTTTGGATTAGTCATATTTATTGACCTTATGGCTTATCAACTTCAACCTATGGGTTATTTTAGTCCATAAGCTCATAAGCTAGAAAAGTAAGCTTATGAGCTTTTCCAAATTCAACTAAGTCCATAAGCTAATAAAAGCTAATCCAAACATTATACTCCTACTTGTTTAATTACTCATCTCCAAATTTCACATAATAGCTTTTCACGAAAGCGTGAGAAAATGTGTAATTTTTCTAAATACTCTTAACAGGAGAGCCGTATATGAGGGTATGCGACACACAACCACCAATTTTTAGAGGCCTTAAAATATATACCTCTTTATATAGTTATGATATCAAAATTCGTTTTCAACATCAAAATGTTAACGATATATGAAATTTTATTCTAAATATTTGTTAACATTTACTTCTAGCGGGCGGAGAGTGATCAAAAACTCATAAAAAATAAAGCTAGATCTTTACAATATATTTTTAATGGTCATATGTAGTTATCATATAAACAGTTTTGCAAAAGGCCTCCGATAATTCAGCTAGAAAATCTGCTTAATAGATGAAATATGAAATTATGAGAATAAGCATGAGCATGTTACTCTGTTAAATAATTGACTTGAGAACCTATATTCACACACATCAAGGTAAGATTGATTAGTTCGACAATGTCAGTGCACCTATTTCCAAATCAAGAATATCAATGCACACACGAGTTTTGTCACACTAAAAATATTATCATAGACAACAATTTTAATTACCTTAGCATTAAAATGAAACCGATCAACACCACTCCAATTATCAAGATCATAGGCAGTGTAATGCTTGCAACAAGCAGCCACCTTTAACCGGTCACCGGGCAAGTTACCTTGTAGTCCTCTAACGTATCGAGCTGCGTACTCACCGGCTACTATCGGATCCTCACCCGGTGTCTCTTGTCCTCGACCCCATCTTGGGTCCCTAAATATGTTCACGTTCGGGCTCCAATATGTTAGCCCGGCCGCACCTCCGTTGTACATTGCTCTAGCTTCATCGGATACGACCTATAGCAATGGTACAAGTTATGCATGTTAATGCTAAATCACTAGGTTAGTGGATCAAGCCTAAAAATATAATGCACGTTGAATAGTGAAAACACATTTGCATATCATGTTTATATATTGATTGAATATTTATAAATTAGAATCCATAGGAAACCCTAATGGACTCTAAACTTTCGACCGGGCTTGAGCCATATCTATCAGCTAGTAGTACATACATACATATCATAAGATATATGATACTATCAAATAATTATGTTTGGTCTACAAGTTTAGCATGTTGTGTAGATCATATCAATATAATGATATCATCAAATAATCATGTTCAATGTCACAACCTATACCAAAATATATGTAATGCATGTTCCTATATGCAAATCATATTAACATGATGATATCAACCTACCCCATTGGTATAAAATATGCATGTCCATACATGCAAATCATATTGACATGACGATATTAACTAAATTCAACAACTCGGTTATAATGTCTTTGATTTTAGTATCATACAAACGAGGTTTTTCTTGTTCAGATTACCTGAGAACGAGTTTTTTACTCAGGTGTACGCGGTCTCCCAATTTAATCCCGGACAGTTTCCAACCCTTTGGCCACCCTAAAATGTACACACTTAGCGAGTTATGACCCTATCCTAATTAACCACTAAACTAAAGTAGTTATTTTAGCACAATCCTTTTGCAAAAGAAAGCATCTAGCTAGCTAAGGCTGTTGTATAACTAATTTTGTTGGTAGTGGTGGAGGAATTATTTTTGGCATAATAGGTAACGCATATTTCTTTTCACAGAAAGCTTTTTATAAAAGTCTAAAAACGAATAATACATAAAATGACATAAACACCCTTGGTTCATTTAATTTTCCAACCAATCCATGATTGAAAAAGTTCAATATAGTACTATGTATCACTATCAATGTAAATCATAGGAGATATTTATATCATCTTGAATAGTATGATCGATGAAAGCATAATGGTAAAATCATACCCGTCCGATTTCTTCCCATAACGTCGTATTGAACGAAGAAGCGGTCGTAATGACTGCGGGAACGCGGTGGCGCCAGGAAAGCGCCACCAAATTTCGTTCCGGACCCACATTTGAGACACCATGAAGTGCCTCAGACCACCACTCATACTCATCAATCCCCAATCTTGGTATTGCCGGTGCATTGTCTACTAACAACCCAAGTTTTCTTTCAAAGTTAACCTTGAAAGCAAGTCTCTCACTCTAGCATCTATAGGCAAGTTAACCTTGCAAAATGGCAAGTCTTTAACCGCGACATTTCTGGGTCAGTAGAATGGCTGCGCGCATTCAGCGCAGCAGGCCATATGATAATAACTAGGAGAAAATAGTGAGCTAGAGTAGTGGTAGCCATCTTGTGAAAACAAGAGGGAAATGAAATGTTGTGGGGTTTATGTAAAGAAGTTGAGTATGGGCTATATATATAGGTGATGCAAGAAAACTCACTTTAGTAGTAACTTGTAAAAGAAAGAAAAATAATAATTGCTTTTGGTGCAAGTTGCTTTCATTAAATATAACAAGATAATAAGTCATGCTTTTTAATGGAGGGTTTGTTTTTCTTTGTTTTAGGGTCATGAATTTTTGTTAACTTAAAGTAACAATAAATAATTCTAGCTTAGAAAGACTAAAAGTAGATACCAATCGCCTAACGTTTGCTAAAATCATAGGAGACAAAGGTAAGAACGAAATTGAAAACGTGTTATGTTTTATGGCAAATCTATTAATAGAAAGTTGATCAAAGTCGAATTTAACCCTATTGTATCTACTAGATTGAGCATCTAATGTCAAAGCAACTTGCAATAAAATTTATGAGAATCCACAACAAATAGAAATGCAATGTTAAAAATTTTAAAAATTTGCTAACAACAATTTTACGGGTTTTGTTTAGCACTTTTAATTAACAATGTTTCTAAAATAAAACTATCGTTCTCATAAATACATAATTTCGTCACATATAGTTAAAGTAAATGAGTTTTAATAAAATATGAATTAATATCAAGTGAGTTTTAATAAAATATGAAAAGTGATTTGGCCCAAAATACCAGCTCAAAGACCAGACCGAAATATTTGGTCTAGTTTGGAGGTCAGTCATTTGCCTCGGTCTCGTCTAACAAAGATAACTACGGCCTTAAGATAAGACCGAATCGGACCAAAGACCAATATGAAGAAAAGATGGATTAAAGACCGGACCGAAATACTTTCAGTCCCTCCGTCGGTCCAATTCCATCCAGTTTTCGGTTCAGTCTGATCTGACGATCTAACATGATAATCGGTATGAAAGAACGAGTGAACATCCTTAACTATTCTTGGATCACTTTGGATCATAAGTTCAAACAGTATTGAGAGTTGCCCATTCATCAAGGATATGGTCTTATCTTAAACGTAACGATTGAAATAAGAACAAAAAGAAGGAATCGATTTCGAGTTTTACGTCCATACTTCGAACGAGTTTAACGAATAATGGTGAAAGTGAAGGAAAATGTTGATCGTACAATGAATGCCACGTGGCATAATGTGATTTGTAGTTAAAGGTGGTGAGCATGGGCCCATGTTTTTATTACAGTAAACAAAGGAGTAATGTCAAGTTGCTGAAAGATAAGGTTATCTAGAAAATATTTTTACAATTATCCAATGTGACGAAGCTAGGTTTAATGGTAGGACCTATATTTTATCCTTGGGCTAGTAGTAATTGTGGTCAAAATACTTGTTCCACTTGCAAGTTTTTCGTGACAGTCTTGGTATATCGATCATGTCAGAATTGTGAAAAATCATTTTGCAAAGCTTTGAGCTCACCCGTACATGTTTAGCTTTTTATCTACGAAAGATTTAAGTTAATTAGGCCAACGGAGGGAAGTGTAAGGGGCGGGTTGATGAACCCGACGGCTACACCGCACGCGCAGGTCGGGTGAAGGGCTCGGTTTGATTTTGCAGTTCAAGCCGATCATGAACGCTGCAAAAGTGGACGTCGCTTAATTTGAGCCGTTATCCAACGGCTATGACCCAAATAAAAAAAAAAAAAAAAAAATTCACCCTATTTAAACTAATCTTTCACCTCTATTTTCAAAATAAAACACACAACACACAATAATCTTTCAAAACACTAAACTATGGATCCAGGAGTAAGTAAAAACTTTCACTCGCTGCCGGTCTCAACCATCCCCGAATCAACCAAAACAAACTCCGTTAGATTTAGCTAATTTTATTCTCAACCATCCCCGAATCAATTTTATGCTCCACAACCCCAATCTCACAATTTTTCCCATATAATATGGGTCCTCCTCAATGAATCCACAACACTACAACATCATCTCATGTTTAGTTTTCCCTGCTCAAAACCTTAGTGAAGACGTAGAGTACGATCGAAACACAACCACTACCAAATGAAGAAGACGAAGATGAGGAAGTTCAAGAAGTCGATCCAGAGGAAGAAAAAGCTTTCGTGAGGAGGCCCCGTGAAGTTTGGACGCCGCAAGCAGAGAGGCGCTGGCGAAAGCATGGGTTCAAATCTCCGAATGTGGTGTTGTTTGAATGAACAAAAGTCCGACGGTTTTGAAACGGATTCTCGAGCATTACGAGGCAACTGCGGGTTCGAGTTCACGAACATTTCATGCGTTGAATACCAAGTGGAGAACAATGAACACGCACATGGGTATTTTTAACCCGCTACTACCTCCAAGTTTATATAATCTATACTTTATTATTTATAATTACATTATTTTGTTTTAGCTATACTTTTTATTTTACGTAATCCGTACTTTTTATTTACAATTAAATTATTTTGTATATAATGTAGAAACGCACAAGGCTAAATGGTGCAACGATTTAGACGCCATGGTAAAGTTCGAAATGGATTTCTATACATCAAGAAAAACAATTTCTTCATACCGTATGGAGGTTGTCGAGGTCATGAGAAATGGATTGAGCAAGAATGTTTTCAAGATATTGCCGGGCCGCAAGCAATTCTTCAAAAAGGAGGTCTGGGAGTATGACGCAGCAAGCAACACCATTCCCGACATGAATGAAGACCCCACCCTCCAATTGAATCAAGAAAATGAAGAAGAAGCAAGTTGCATCCTCCTCGCCTATCTCAAGCGCTATGGATAAAATCAACGCGCACACACAAAAGAACAGAATATTTGGAAGAAAACGCGAGATACGTAAACAATTGTTGGCTACACAACCGAGGGGCGAAGTTCAAGAATGCACAACGGAGTTGAAGTTTTTGAGCCGCATGATCACATTCGCGATCCCGCTATGTTGAATTAGTTCTTACCTAAACGTGAATCATGCGCCAAACACTGATGGCTTGCAATTTTAAATTGTAGTTTCAAGTTATTTTAATTTCAACTTATGTAATGTTTTTTTTTTTTTTTTTAAGTTGTAGTTTCAATTTTAAGTTGTAGTTTTTTAAGTATTATGTAATGTTTTTATTTTAATGAAATGATATGTTTTATTATAAATATTGTATGTGATTTTATGTATTTAAAAAAAAAAAAATTGAATTAAGTATTAGGTTCCACCCCACTAGTTAGTAGTAAGTTAGTAGAAGATTGGGGTAGCTTTAAGTTGAAGGTTTTATTTGACAGAGTGACAAGACCCTTAGGGTATTAGGGTTCAAAACTTCCACTCCCTCCCCTTAATATCAAATTTTACTTTGCTTTCAGAGACTTTAATGTTCATTAATTGCATTTTATATGTGGCCGTTAGCACGTATTTTTTAAAGCAATAATATATAAAAGTCGAAAAATACAATACAATGATCCTCCTCAATTAAATAAGATAATTAAAAGAGAAATGATCCAAAATAAAATTACAACCAAAAGAAAACTTAAAAACCCACAATACTATATTAGCAAAGAGTAATGATCAAATAAGAAATAAAAGTAAAATGGAAGGATGAGAAATAATCACACGTGACATTTCGGGATGCACCTACAAAAAGATGCATCTTCCATCAAATTCTCCTTCTTCATTTGAAATGCACTGAAAACATTTCTTATTCTTCTTATTTTAATTTTCTTCAGTGGATCCACCTTTACAATTATATAGTGTTAATACAATTCCGACGCCCCACGATGAAGATTAGTAGGCTAACTTCCTGAAATAGGTCTTGTACTAAGTGAAATTCTTGATCGCTAGTCGCTAAGAAAACCAACATCAGAGTCTCACCATGAACGGGTTCCGCGGTCAACCTCCGCGTGAGAGTAAGTGATAGTTTTAGAGAGATAAAGTTGGTTCTAGAGAGAGAGATGTGTTACCGTTTGAATAGCGGCGAGGCCTCTATTTATATGGTTGACTTTCCGTCGTGTTCTCAAGATCACGGGCCATGAGAACGACTACTGGGAGTGGGAGTGACGTAGGTCAACCTACAGAGCTTGTCGCTCTTCGTGATAGCGACGCTTTGCAAGTGAGTTGTCCCGCTTCCTTTTGGGATCGCAGTGATGAGTGCTTATTCACTCATCATTTTAGTCAAATCGAATCGCAAAACATCTAAAAACATTCAAATGCATCAAAATATCGAAAATATCTCAAAATTGTGTTTTATATGTTTCGGATGCAAAATTATCAAAACAAATGAAAACGAACAAAGTTTGCATAATTGGCGCCATCCCCCGACTTTCAAAAATGACGAAATAGTCCCCGAGCACGTATTTTAAAGAAAAGTCACCAAAGGTCCTTTTGAAATCATAAATTGTCATAATTAGTCCTTTGGTGAAAAGTTCCAAAAGTTTCGAGAAACTACAGCTTTGATCTCGGATTTTAAAATGATCATGTTTAGTCCTTGAATTTCACATTTGGCAAAATGGTCCTTAACCTATTTGAGATTTACAAGTCCAGCCCTTGGATCATTTTTCGTAAATTACACATCCAGCCCTCAAGTTTTGGTTTGTACACTTTTATCCTTAGATTGATAAATTGGTAATCCAAATCCATTTCACCTTTGGGCCATTTCACCCAATCCTCGCCCAAACCCAACACCCTTACCCGTCCAAAACATATACCGGTCAACCCAACCCTTTAACCCGGTCAAGTATTTAACCCTTCTTCCCCATTTTTCCGCCTAGAACACGTAACCCTAAACCTTTTTCATCTGCTACCCGAAAACCCACCACCCCAAAACACTCCACCTCCAAACCTTCTATTACCCTCGCTACATCAAAACCTAACTCACCCTTAATCCTCTTTACCCAGCTTTATCCCAACTCCCAAACCCACTTATCTCTTTCACCCTCCTCCCAATGTCCAAGTCAAGAATCCTAGCTACAAGAAACCATCCAATGGCTCGATCGTTTACAATCTATACCTAACAAATAAGGGTGGAGATTAATCCAAGAAAGCACAAGTTTGGTCTTTGGCTTGACTGCTCACAGAGAAGAAGCACAAGAAGTGAAGAGATGAAGACCAGCAGTTTAGTATAAATAGAACATGTAGCCAAAGTTATAAGACACCCCCCTAATTTTAGTTTAAAAATCAGTCTTTAGTTTGTCTTTAAAAAGTTTTAGATTTCTTGTATCTTAGTTTTATTGTAATCTCTTTTTAATCAATGAAAGTACCTTTTTCCGTTTTATGTTTTGTGTTTATCTTAGCTCATTGAAAATTTGTTAGAAGATTGTAGCTATTCTCTAAAAGTGGTAGTATCAATTTCGCAGGGTGTTCGGATTTAACTCGCCTGGGTCAAAACAGTTCTACCCACTTGACTTTACAAGTCAAAGTGGTTTGAGTCTTCAAACATTGAGTAAGATTTAAGTTGATTCAAGTCCTTTTGGGTAAGTTTTGAAAAGGAAAAATTTGTTGTCCTGCACAAGAACAGTAGCAGTAGCTGTTGTTCATAAACTTTCTTTTGTGGCTTATTTGGTAGTGAAAATTGGTAAAAAGTGTTTTTCTCAAGTCTTGATGTTCCTAACTCAATCTGGGGTCAGTTAGATGCATCAAAGAGTTCTTCAGCTTGGTTAAAGTTAGTGTCAAAAACCTGTCCATTTCATTTTTTTTTGCATCAAGATACAAAAGGGTCAAAGTTATCCGATCTCAAATTATTTTCAAACCGAAAATAGCATGTTCTTGGCCCCACTTGATTTCTCTTGAATCTCCACTATGCTAACTTTGTTTGTTGTAGCTTGATTGTCTTGGAAGCTCGCCCACTTTTAAAAATAAGGTGAAACAGCCCCTTCATCTCGGCTTGCTTTACAGCCTCGCACATCAAGAAGACAGTCATGTTTGTATTTTATTGAGCTTATTGGTGGTGCAGCTGAGCTTATTTAAGTGTTTTAGATATTTAGTAGTACATTTAGATTAGTTTAAGTTAAATTCATAGTTAGCTTATTTAGTGCTTAATTGTAGTCTATTATTGCTTTTGTTTCCATTTTGTTTTAGCTTAGGATCCCCCTAGTGTAGTTTTATTTGCCAACTGCTTCCCTTTTAGTTAAGTGCTTATTGTCGTTTTGATGCTTCTTGTAGTTAGACTCAATCCATGTGAGCTTATTGTCGACTAGACCGTCCTTTCCATTTGAGTATAACTTATTTGTGGTTAAAAGCTAAAAGGGTGTTTGGTTGTAATTTTGTTATCGTTGGAATAAGTCGAGTCTAATGTTTTATTGATAAGTTTTGAAGTTAAGTTTTCACAAAGCTTTTATATTTTGATTGCAATCGTTGATTTTCCAAAAGCGATCTCAAAAAAAAAGTTTTCAAAAGAGACCAAGGGATTCACCGACTGTCTCCGCCTCAAGCACACAACACCACACGCCAACACCATCTCACTGGGACTTGTCTCGCTTAATTTTACACAACTTAATCTTTAAGTAGTCTTTACAGCTTTACTTATAAGCCCTTTTTAGCTTATTTCATCGCTTATTTCCAATAGCAACAACGTAGTTTTAAATTGAATTGAAACTTTTACATAAAAAACGACTTAAAGTTAAAAATAAAAACTAGAACACACTCCTTCTTGCTTCCAAATTGCTTCTTATATATCCCAATGCTCTTGTATCTCTCCTCTGAATGTTTCCCAACTCTTTCCTAGCCATTGGATGCTTAGAATTAATCTCAACCATTCAAATGGTTTTTTGGCGCCAAAATGGGTAACTGCCAAATTGAGAGGGTTTGAGTGAAATGGGGGAGAGGCATTTAATGCCTTTGGAGTTTGGTGAGGTGGGGGGGGACAGGAAGGTGAGAAGGTGAAGAAATGGTGGATTTGGTGGCTGGTATGGTGGGCAGACAAGAAGGAGGGAAAAACGGGGAAGAGGATGGGTTGACTGGTTTGACTGGATAGATATTATAAAGGGGGGGTTCAATATTCAGTTTGACAGGGGGTCACAAGGTGTGAAAGGGTCCAAGAGGTCACAAGGGTTTTAATAACACATAAGGACCTTTCATGTAATTTCTGAATTTGAGGGACCTAAACTGCCAATCTTGCAAAGTTGCTTCAAGGGACCATAATTGACAATCTCAATAAGTATAAGGACCAATGTTGCCAATTTGCCATTTTAGGGGCCATTTCGCCAATATTCAAACTTCAAGGACTAAACTTGTAATTTCTCAAACTTTTGATATTTTCCACCAAAGGACTAAATTTGACAACTTTTGATTTAAAAGGACCTTGGTGACTTTTCTTTGAAATTATGTACGTGGACTATTTTTGACAATTCTTGAAACTTGGGGATCGAACGCAATTTTGCAAAATTGATATGTTTTTCATCCGATTTTGATATTTTGAATTTGAAACACATAAAACACTGATTTGTGATATTTTGATCATTTAGATGTGTTTCGAGTATTTTCAGGATGAATTTGCGTTTATTTTGTACAAAATGATGAGTATTTACACACTCATCAATCCCCACATGAAATATTGCTAGTCCCTAGCAATGATTTGAGAAAACATAATGGATTTTAAACTCTTTACCAAAAGCCATTACTCGGAGTAGCCAAATGTTTCAGTTCAAGTAAGAACCATGGTACACCGATAACCATGTGATTTTCAAAGAAACCACCAACTTTCAACGGATTTGATTTTGTCTTTACCGTGCCGCATCACGGACTAGCCAACTCTTAGATAAATTATCAATATTATCTTTGGTGAGTGAATACCAACTATGGATTTTCCATCGCCTTTACCACAAGCCATAATCTTGCGGGCTAGCCAACTCATTATCTTTTGAGGATGATGGGAGTCAAGAACCATACAATTTTGGGCAAATTGCAAGCCATATAAACGGATTTGAGAAATCTTTAC
Organism: Chrysanthemum lavandulifolium; assembly: GCA_022545495.1. NCBI lineage: Eukaryota > Viridiplantae > Streptophyta > Magnoliopsida > Asterales > Asteraceae > Chrysanthemum > Chrysanthemum lavandulifolium. Next base: position 134,306,531 of record CM040241.1, on the reverse strand, counting down.
CAAGAGTCGTTTGCTCTGGATTAGCTAATCCTTTTGTCTTACGAGACAAGGCGGATCGATAACCGGATGAGAAAGTGTAGAACACTTACTCCAAAAAAATTTTTTTGGCCAAAACAGGGGATTAAGCGGTATAATTACATGATAAAATTCATGAGAATCCCCCACACTTAGAAATGAATATTGCCCTCAATATTCAAAGTACCATGGTTATGCCGACACAAAGAACGTGAAAGGAAATATTACGCCATTATTTAGAAAGAAGATTTTTTTTTTTTTTTTTTTTTTTTTTGTAACATGGGCAACCCCCACACTAGGGTGGTAGAAAGAGGTGAGAAGACGTAAATATGGGTGAAAACCCATATGGCATGCTCTCGTTTTTGATTACCGAGTCGCTAGCTTGACTCGATCCCGCATTCATTGGTTCATGGGAATGTTTGTAAATCCGGACAACCACATGGGGAATGTCCTCTCCAAAATAATGCTTCACTCGATGACCATTCACTTTGAAATTAGGACCATCGGGTTGAGATAACTCAATGGTACCATAAGGATAAACCTTAGCGATAGTAAATGGACCGCACCGGTGGGACTTGAGCTTTCGAGAAAATCTTCAATCTTGAGTTGAAAAGAAGGACTCGATCACCAACGTTGAAAACGCGGTTCTTGATTTTTGAGTCATGGATCTTCTTTGTCTTTTGTTTATAGATCAAAGAGTTCTCGAGGCTTGATCACGGAGTTCGTTTAATTCATTCATTTGAACTTTCCGATGATCACCCGCCGTCGAATATCAAAGTTAGCATGCTTCAAGGCCCAGATGCCTTGTGCTCGAGCTCAACTGGAAGATGACATGCCTTCCGTACACCGGCTTGTATGGAGTGCACCCGATGGGTGTTTTGTAAGTCGCACGGAAGGCCCCAGTGCGCCATCTAACCTATCCGACCAAGAGGCACGGTTTTCACCAACCGTCCTCTCCAAGATTCTTTAATCCCGGTTAGAAACTTCCACTTGCCCACTTGTTTGTGGGTGATACGCAGAGAGGTACGGTGAGTTACACCATACTTTTGCATGACTCTTGCAAATTGGTCATTACAGAATGCATACCACGATCACTGATGATGGCTCGTGGAGTTCCAAACCTAGCAAATAAGGATTTCAAGAATTTCACAACAACTCGGGCATCGTTGGTGGGTAAAGCCTTGGCTTCAACCCATTTTGACAAGTAGTCAACGCCACGAGTATGTACTTATTTCCGTGAGAAGAAGGAAATGGCCCCATAAAGTCAATGCCCCATATGTCAAAAATCTCACACACTTGAATGGCGTTGCGGCATTTCATTCCTTTGTGAGATATTCCCGTGACGTTGACAAGCGTCGCGGTTTTGACGAATTCATGGGCATCCTTATAGATTGTGGGCCAATAGAATCCCGAATCAAACACCTTCTTGGCGGTGTAGTTGGGGCTATGATGTCCCCAAGAGGTCCGAATGGCAAGCCTTGAGAATGTCAATAGCTTCCCCGACCATACACACATCGCCGGATGACTTGATCCGCACAAATCTTAAACAAGTAGGGTCGTCCGAAATAATGTTTCACATCTTTAAAGAATTTATTTTACGTTGGGACGACATCCCTTTCTAACAAAGTTACCCGCATGGTAATTTGCAAAGTCGGCAAACCATGGGGTGACGAGTCCCCACAAAAGAAACTATATTGAGTGTTTCGAGAGGAAATGTTTCATTGATTTCCTTTTCTCAAACACATTTTGGTGAGGGTTCTCTAATCGGAGAGATGATCGGAATGTTCTCTCTCCTTTTTATCACGAATGATTATATCAAATTCTTGTAGGAGGAGAACCCAACGAGCAATCTCGCTTTGCATCTTGTTTTGCAAAGAGATATTTGAGTCCGAGTGATCCGTATACACCACGATTTGGTCAAGATAAGATATGGCGAAACTTCTCAAACGCATACACCACACTAATAATTCTTTTTCCGTGGTGGTGTAATGAGTCCGAGCTTCATCATAGTTTTGCTCGCGTAGTGGATCGGTGGAAATGTTTGGTTTTATGCTGCCCCAAGACCGCACCGATTGCAAAGTCACTTGCATCGCACATGAGCTCGAAGGGTAAGTCCCATCGGGGCAACTAGAATGGTGCTTCCGTAAGTTTTTCTTCAATGTTTCAAAAGCTTCGATGCACTCGGAGAGAAGATGAAAGGAGCATCTTTTCGAGAAGATGGGTCATAGGTCGAGCGATTTTAGAAAATCTTGAATGAATCTACGATAAAACCGGCATGACCAAGAAAACTCCTAATACCTTTGACAAGAGTGGGATGAGGTAATTTAGCAATGACATCAACTTTTGCTCTATCAACCTCGATCCCATTCTTAGAAATCTTATGGCCGAGGACAATGCCCTCTTTGACCATAAAGTGGCTCTTCTCCCAGTTTAGACATAGATTGGTATCTTCACACCTTTTAAGCATTTTGTCTAGATGGGAGAGACAAGTCCGAATGAGTCCCCAATGACCGAGAAGTCATCCATAAACACCTCCATAGTTTCCGATCATGTCGTGGAAAATGGCCATCATACAACGTTGGAACGTGCCGGGAGCATTGCATAAGCCAAAAGGCATACGCTCAGTAGGCAAACGTCCCGTATGGGCGGTGAATGTAGTTTTCTCTTGATCCGGCGGATCAATGGGGATCTGAAAGTATCCCGAGAAACCATCAAGGAAACAATAGTACTGCTCCTCGCTAATCTCTCAAGCATCCGGTCCATGAAGGGTAGAGAAAATGGTCTTTTCGGTGGCGTCATTTAACTTTCGATAGTCAATACACACACGCCATCCTCAGAACCAATCGAGTTGGAATCAACTCGTTTTCTTCATTCGTGACAACAAGAATGCCACCCTTTTTGAACGCAATGAATTGGGCTAACCCAAGGACTATCGAGATCGGGTAAATCGGACCGGCATCAAGAAGTTTGAGAACCTCTTGTTTGATAACCTCGTGAATCTTAGGATTCACCCTTCTCTCGACTTTGATCTTTGGTTTGAAGTCATCCTCCATTAAGATTTTGTGAGTACAAAACTCGGGTTGATACCCTTAATATCGGAGAGTTTCCAAGCAATTGCTTGCTTGTGTGACTTCAAGACCTTTATGAGAGCAGTTTTCTCCTCCTCGCTAAGTCTTTAGCAATTATGACGGGTAATTTATCATCACCTCCAAGAATGCATATTCAAGATGAGGAGGTAGGTCCTTAAGTTCAACCTCGGGAAATTCTTCAAGAGATGATTGCACCGATTTGATTTCCTCAATTGTGATCTCTCTCGGAGGAGTGAAGGTAATGGATCTTCATTAGCAATTGCTCAAGATAAAGAATATCCCCTCCGAATCATAAACACCATCAATTCCGGCGGAATTGATTCATCAAGAGCCCGAAATTCATCGATCTCTTCCGTAGGAAGTCACCTCCTCAAACGGGTGAGAGAGGGGAAGAGTCGGCAATGATAGGATGAGAAGATGTGGTGGAATTGGAATTCCCACTCACGAATTATGAAGATAACCAAGAAACTCTTGAGTACTCCTCACGAAGCAATATCAATCAAATCGACTCGATTAATTGATTCAAGGTCATAATTTGAGGAGTACTCAAGTTTGATCGAGGTTAAAGGTAACGACTTCATTACCCACACGGAGAGTGATCTCTTGCTCAAATACATCGATAAGAGCACGCCCGTCCTCGTAAATCCCGCCCAACAATGAGGGGAACTCGAGGATCGAGATCGAAATCAACGACCACAAAGTCACCGAAATGAAATTTTCCTACTTTCACGAATACATCCTCGGCAATGCCAAGAGGACGAGATATAGATCGATCCGCAAGCTCAAGAGTCATGCGGTAGGAATGAGTTCGGAAGAGAGTTTCTTCCACATCGAATACGGCATCGATTGATGCTTGCACCAAGATCGCAAGGGCAAAGCACTCAATCATCCCGGAAAACACAAGGAAGAAGAAATTTTCCGGGATCTCCTAGCTTCTCGGAAGCTTCTTTAACAACAACTGAGCAATTCTCATTCAAAGGAGTCTTAGCCATTTCAAACGATTTTTCTTTGTTGCTCAAAGATATGTTTCGTAGTAGATGCAAACTTTGGCATTAACATGATGGCATCCATGAAGCTTATGTCAAAGTGAAGTTCTTGGAAAATCAAAGAATTTTCCATCCGATGACTAGCTTTCTCATGAGCTTTTGCTCATGTAACCGTGAAGGATAAGGAATAGAAGGTTTGGATTGATTCTCAACAGAGCTACAGGAGGTTCAAAACAACTCCTTGATTTGACTTGGGTTCTTTGGACCACTTGAGGTTGGACTACGAAGGTTGGACGTGTGCGTACCGTGGACTTGAATAATGCACTTTGTCCGTTGTTTCCTTGGTAACTTGACTAAATGCCACGGAGGAGGAGGCATAGGAGTCGAGGTCCATTGTGTTTTGGAGGTTCACTTTCCACTACCTTCGGATAGAAGAAGAAGAGGTAGTAGGAATAGCGGGTCCAAAGATATGAAGCACCACTGGTTGTGATCGCCTTTGCATCGCCTCGGATTAGCGATCGTGTTGCTAGGTAAAGTACCGAGCCCGAGGGTCGATCATTTAAAGACTTCTTGATGTCGAAATTTGGCGACCAACAACCGATTCATTTCCTCTTGGGATTTCATGAATTGTTTCAACACTCATCGGATGATGGGCCGTTGGAACAATGGCTTGAGTTTGCAGGAAAATTCGGCCTCTATTGTTAGGATTAGGGCCTTGATTAGAAAATTCCTTGATTGTTTCCATGAGAATACCACAGGTTGAAATTTCCGACTGGTTTCTATTGTAATTTCCTTGATGTTGGAAATTTTGATTCGATTCGAAAACCGTTGTTTTGATTGAATTGACCTTGGTTTTGGAAACCTTGGTTTGGTCTATTCGATTCGACACGGTTACGGTTTTGATTGAAACCGGAGGTCCAAAGTAGTGGTTAGGACGGTGGTTCGGTCTCTGTGAGCACGATATTGATTGCCTCCTTGATTAGACATCCCGCCCACAAGATTCGCTTCAAAAGGTTACCATCGGTGGCCATACAGTTGTAATAAGCATGGGGCCACCACAGGTAAATGAGACTTCACTTTCTTAACCTCGCAGGAGGCGAGGTTTGTGGAAAAGAGACTTTCTTTGATTGGAGAGAACCAAAGCTTGATAGCTTCCGCGAGTTTATCAATCTTAGCATCGGTGCTAGACCGACTCACGGGCGATGAAGAAGAAGAAGGACCAACACCGACTTGGGAAACAACCGCTTGCTTGTGCAAAGGCGGACCTTGGACTTGTTTTCGATTATCGCCAAAGCTTCTTTGTGATTTTGTTTAGGAAATTTCCTCCGCGGAGGAATTGAGAGAATCTTGGTCGATTGACTCACTCTATTATAGAAAGTATCGAGTTGCATCAACTCGGAGAAACCGTGGTGAGGACATTTGCGAAGCAATTCCTTGAAACGATCCCACGATTCATCAAGGATTCATCAAACTTCGAGTGAACTTGATGATTTCATTTTAAGACTCGTGGTCTTGGAAGGTGGATAGAATTCATTCACAAATTTCTTCACCGGATCCTCCCATGTCTCTATAGATCGAGGGGTTGTTTTCAAGCCAAACCGGCTTGCCCTCAAGAGAAAACGGAACAGAAGAAGCTTAACAATGAGATCGAAGGGACATTCTTATACTTGATGGTAGATGCAATCTTGTTAAACCATCTTATATGAGCATGAGGATCATCCCGCTCAAAACCGTAGAACTGATTTGAAGTTACAAGGTTCAAGAACCGGTCTTGAGTTCAAAGTTTTCACCACGATGGTCGGTATAACGATAGCATCTCCATACCCGCCGATGGGTGCCTCGGAGAAGCTCACACATAGGAATCTCATCCGCCATGATAGCGAGTAGTGTGAACATCCGGATCTCGATCCGATCGATGGAGCGAAACGTCTGCGAACACGCCTTCTTGGAATCTTGACAAGCTCACGAAATGGGCTCACAGATCTAGAAGAGCGAGTGCGCATACACAAGAGTTAACTCTAAGGAGACTCAGAGTTAAGGAGAGAAATGGAATTATGAAATCTTTCACATGAGAATGAGAATTATGAAGACGTTTTGTAAAAATGGTGGTGAGAAGAATCTTTTGGGTTTTCTGGTTATGAAACGTCGATATCACAACAAAATCAATTAACACAAAATCGAGGCAAAACAACAGTGAACTTTACCAATAATCCAAGATGAATGGCTTCTTTAAAAAAGGTACACCAATCACAAGGACACAAAGGCAAGTTTTATATCTTTAGTTCGGGAACTTATTATGGTCGCACCCCCAGTTAGGTAGTGCACTGCCTTGGTTTTCGGTGGTAATCTTTTAAGTTGTTAATTATTAGAGAAAACGACGATTCTTTTGTATTTTATTTTTGATACATATATAGAAACAAAGAAAAATATTTTTGTGTTTTATACGTTTTGCTTGTTTTTGGGTTTTTTGATTTTTAGAAGAAAATATGGATATATATATATACAGAGATGGATGATATAAACAAAGAGTGAGGATTCAAACAACTAATCTGCTAAACGGAGATAAATCAAAGACCTGACTCCAGCAATGCGCCAAAATTTGATCGGTGCTAAGCGGTCAAGCCTAAAGGCTAAAACCGCTCAAACACTAATGCAATTAAGATCGAGGAGGATAGAGTCTCCCGGTCGTTATGTCCCAATGAGCTATGCAATGGATAAATCAACGTCTAGTGATCGAGAAATTTGAATGATAAAGGAATGTGAGATTATTATGACTACGTAAATATCAAACAAATTAAAAATGCCTTAAATGCAAATTAAAGAAAATTAAAAGATAAAACCTATTAAATAAACGCTATCACTATAATTAAAGTGATGAACGTTTAAAACCTAAAACGACGCTTAAATTAAAATCTACGCGACGTACAAAATAAAAAGTGAAACTAAGTCAATATTAACCCTAAAAATATGAAAATGATGTTTTACAAACCTAATGATATAAGAAAATATTTAGAAAAGAAAATTATTTTTAAAACTAATTATCTAATTAAAAACTATTTTAACTAATAATTAATTACCTAAATTACAAGAAAATAGGAAAATGAGCTAGAAAAATAAGATTAAGACTTGGAAAAGTCTAAAATATCAAAATAGACTTTTCAAAACTATTTTTGTATTTTTGAGACTATTTTTCTATTTTCTATGGATTTTAAACTATTAAAAACTAATTAAATTACTAAAAATTACCAAATAAGCTATGAAAATCTAGAAAATTACTTTTCTACTTTTTATATTTATCTAAGCCTGAGAAAATGAAAACTTATTTTTTAAACCTTTTTCTAATTTTTGTATTAAATGCTATTTAAAAGTATTAAAACTAATTAAAATAGGAAAATAGCAAAACAACTTATAAAAATCTGAAAATTAGGAAACTCTAAAATAATGATAAGAAGCTATGAAAATTAGAAAAACAGGTGCTTGTATACAAGATTATGGAACTGATGTGAGATTGCTTATTGAAATAAGCACTAAATAAGCCAAATGATTAAAACAGGCAACCCACTGATCACAGAAGTTCTAATAAACTATTTTAACCAAATTCCAACTAAAATCAACAAGCTACAACAACTGAATTGCAGGTTAACAAGATTTCACAGTTTTGATGATTTTGATTTAAAGCTAAAAACAGAAAATGGGTACCTACTAGCAGACCAAGAATAAGCAACCAAATAAGCCCTAAACTAAAAACCAATTATTGAAATCTCAACTAGACCTGGGTGACTACTTGTAACCAAAATACCAGCTTCTAACAAGCCAAAATGGATCCTGTGCAAGCTGCACAAAAACTGAAAAACCACTCAGTGTATACTGAGTGGTGCAGGGCAACTGAGCCCTACTTTGGGCTTAAGCTCAAGCTTATCCAAAAAGCTTGAGGTAAAAACAGATATTAGGACTTGTAAACCACCTAGAGCACTACTTGTAACCAAAAACTCAGACCTTGAAAACCTTTAATGAGGACTGTGCTCAATCTGCAAGATCTGCAGAAAACATGTTTTTGACAATTTTTTGACTTTTGAAAGAAGTTGTATCTTTGACTTTCTTGAGCTTTGATCCAATTTTTATGACTGATTATGATCTTTTATGATGTTATAAAGCTATTACAATCTTTGTTATTGATTTCTAAACACCAAATGATGATTTGCCTTTTATAAAAATCCAACAGTGAACTGTTGGATTCAAATGAAAGGATTTTTGACTTTTTGTGGTTTTGCAGACAGGTTTAAGACAGATATTAATGTAATATGACTAAACAAACTTGCACAAACAAAAGTTCTATACTGAATAAGCCTTAATCACCTTGTAAACTACATATCCAAACACCCTTTTACTTGACTGTTATGAGCACAAACTACTCCAAACTTTAAACAAGCTTGCAAATATTATCACACTAACTTACTATAACTTAATCACTACTGTTTGACCAAGTTTTAACAAGTTTGCACTTACAAAAGCAGATTATGCATAAGAACATGAAAATCACTTACAATAGTCCACAACCACAATGGTTTGAATCCAAGTACCAGAGAACCTCTAACCTATCCAAACCCCTAACCTAGCTTAATATCAACCCACATCCAAAGCTGCTTCACCCATTTCCATTTCCTTTGCCAATTTTGCCCCTGTTTGACTTTCTTTGACCAAAGTCCAAATGTGTTTAAATCTTGAATGTGAGCTTATAAAAAGCTTTTATAAGCTTGTAAAAACTATTTAGAACTGAGAAATGATATGCTTGAAGCTTATGTATAAGACTTAGACTTGGAAAAATGCAACAGTGGACACAAAATGAAGATCATAACATTAAACTGAAATTAGTACTTGGAATCAGTTTCAATACATTCAAATACTTAAAATTGATACAATTTAACAAAAGGTTACAAGTTTTAATCGAATTGAAACTTTTACATAAAAACGACTTAAAGTTAAAAATAAAACTAGAACACACCTTCTTGCTTCCAATTGCTTCTTTATATATCCCAATGCTCTTGTATCTCTCCTCGAATGTTTCCAACTCTTTCCTAGCCATTGGATGCTTAGAATTAATCTCAACCATTCAAATGGTTTTTGGCGTAAAATGGGTAATCGCCAAATTGAGAGGGTTTGAGTGAATGGGGAGAGGCATTTAATGCCTTTGGAGTTTAGGTGAGTGGGGGGACGGGAAGGTGAGAAGGTGAAGAAATGGTGGATTTGGTGGCCGGTATGGTGGGCGGCAAGAAGGAGGGAAAACAGGGAAGAGGATGGGTTGATGGTTTGATCGGATAGATATTATAAAGGGGGTTCAATATTCATTGATGGGGTCACAAGGTGTGAAAGGGTCCAAGAGGTCACAAGGGTTTTAATAACACATAAGGACCTTTCATGTAATTTCTGAATTTGAGGGACCTAAACTGCCAATCTTGCAAAGTTGCTTCAAGGGACCATAATTGACAATCTCAATAAGTATAAGGACCAATGTTGCCAATTTGCCATTTTCCGGGGGCCATTTCTGCCAATATTCAAACTTGAAGGACTAAACTTGTAATTTCTCAAACTTTTTGATATTTTCCACCAAAGGACTAAATTTGACAACTTTTGATTTAAAAAGGACCTTTGGTGACTTTTCTTTGAAATTATGTACTGTGGACTATTTTGACAATTCTTGAAACTGGGGATCAAACCGCAATTTTGCAAAATTGATATGTTTTTTCATCGATTTTGATATTTTGAATTTGAAACACATAAAACAACGATTTGTGATATTTTGATCATTTAGATGTGTTTTAAGTATTTTCGAGATGAATTTGCGAGTTTATTTTGTACAAAATGATGAGTATTTACACACTCATCGCCCCATATGTTAAAAATCTCACACACTTGAATGGCGTTTTATGGCATTTCATTTCTTTGTGAGATATTCCGTGACGCTGACAAGCGTCACGGTTTTGACAATTCATGGGCATCCTTATAAATTGCGGGCCAATAGAATCCGGAATCAAATACCTTTTGCGGTGTAGTTGGGGCTATGATGTCCCCAAGAGGGTCCGAATGGCAAGCCTTGAGAATGTCAATAGCTTCTGCCATACACATCGCGATGACTTGATCCGCGAAAATTTTGAACAAGTAGGGTCGTCCGTAAGTAATGCTTACATCTTTAAAGAATTTATTTTTCCGTTGGGACGACATCCCTTTCACCACAAAGTTACCCGCATGGTAATTTGCAAAGTCAAAACCATGGGGTAGAAGAGTCTCCACGAAGAAACCACATTGAGTGTTTCGAGAGGAAATGTTTCGCTTATTTCCTTTTCTCGAACACATCTTGGTGAGGGTTCTCTAATCGAGACAGATGATCGCCAGCCCGTGTTCTCGGCTCCTTTTTATCACGAATAATGATATCAAATTTTGTAGGAGGAGAACCCAACGGAGCAATCTCGCTTTGCATCTTGTTTTGCAAAGAGATATTTGAGGTCGAGTGATCCGTATACACCACGCATTTGGTCAAGATAAGGTATGGCGAAACTTCAAACGCATACACCACGCCTAATAATTCTTTTTCCGTAGTGGTGTAATGGGTTTGAGCTTCATCATAGTTTTACTTGCGAGTGGATAGGTGAAAATGCTTGGTTTTTCGTTGCCCCAAGACCGCACCGATAGCAAAATCACTTGCATCGCACATGAGCTCAAAGGGTAAATCCCACGGGAGCAACTAGAATGGGTGCCCGTAAGCTTTTCTTTAGTGTTTCAAAGCTTGATGCACTCGTGAGAGAAGATAAAAGGAGCATCTTTTCGAGAAGATGGGTCATTGTCGAGCGATTTTAGAGAAATCTTGAATGAATCTACGATAAAACCCGGCATGACCTAGAAAACTCCTAATACCTTTGGCGGTAGTAGGATGAGGTAATTTAGCAATGACATCAACTTTGCTCTATCTTCCTCAATCCTGTTTTGGAAATTTATGGCCAAGGACTATGCCTTCTTTGACCATAAGTGGCTCTTCTCCCAATTTAGACATAGATTGGTGTCTTCACACCGCTTTAGCATTTTGTCTAAATGGGAGAGACATGTATGAAACGAGTCCCCAATGACCGAGAAGTCATCCATAAACACCTCCATTGTTTCCCGATCATGTCGTAGAAGATTGCCATCATACATCTTTGGAGCGTGCGGGAGCGTTACATAAGTCGAAAGGCATACGCCCAGTAGGCAAATGTTCCGTATGGGCAGGTGAATGTGGTCTTTTCTTGATCCAATGGATCAATGGGGATCTGAAAGTAACCCGAGAAACCATCAAGGAAACAATAGTACTTGTTCCCTGCTAATCTCTCAAGCATCCGGTCCATGAAGGGTGAGGAAAATGGTCTTTCTGGTGGCTTCGCTTAACTTACGATAGTCAATACACACACGCCATCCCGTAACCAATCGAGTCGGAATTAACTCGTTTTCTTCATTCGTGACAACAATAATGCCACCCTTTTTGGAACGCAATGAATTGGGCTAACCCAAGGACTATCGGAGATCGGGTAAATTAAACCGCATCATGAAGTTTGAGAACCTCTTGTTTGATAACCTCATGAATCTTAGGATTCACCTTCTACGATGTTGAATTTCTTGGTTTGAAGTCATCCTCCATTAAGATTTTGTGAGTACAAAACTCGTGGTTGATACCTTAATGTCGGAGAGTTTCAAGCAATTGCTTGCTTGTGCGACTTCAAGACCTTTATGAGGCGTTTTCTCTTCCTCGATTAAGTCTTTAGCAATTATGACGGGTAATTTATCATCACCTCCAAGAATGCATACTCGAGATGAGGAGGTAGGTCCTTAAGTTCAACCTCGGGAAATTCTTGAAGAAGTTTGTCGATTTGATTTCCTCAATCGTGATTTCTTTCGGAGGAGTGAAGGTAATGGATCTTCATTAAGCAATTGCTCAAGATAAATAATATCTCCTCGAATCATAAACACCATCAATTCCGGCGGAATTGATTCATCGATAACAAGAAATTCATCGATCTCTTCCGTAGGAAGTCGCCTCCCTCAAGCGGAGCGAGAGAGGGAAGAGTCGAAATGATAGGTTGAGAAGATGTGGTGGAATCCCCACCCACGTAATTATGAAGATAACCAAGAAACTCTTGAGTACTCCTCGAAGCAATATCAATTAAATCGACTCGATTAAGCGATTGGTGTCATAATTTGAGGAGTACCTCGAAGTTTGATCGAGGTTAAAGGTATGACTTCATTACCCACACGTAAAGTGATTTCTTGCTCAAATACATCAATAAGAGCACGGCCCGTTCTTAGGAATCCTCGTCCAACAATGAGAGGAACCGATGATCGGCATCGAAATCAACAACCACAAAATCGGTGGAAAATGGAACTTTCCTACTTTCACAAATACATCCTCGGCGATGCCAAGAGGACGAGATATAGAACGATCGCAAGCTCGAGAGTCATGCGGTAGGAATAAGTTCAGGAAGAAAGTTTCTTCCATCTTGAATCGGCATCAGTTGATGCTTGCACCAAGATCGGCAAGGGCAAAGCATTCAATCATCGGGAAAAACACAAGGAGAAGAAATTTTTCGGGATCTCCTAGCTTCTCGGAAGCTTCTTTAAAAGAAGCTCCGGCGGTTCTCGTTCAAAGGAGTTTTAGCCATTTCAAACGACTTTTCCTTGTTGCTCAACATGTGTTTGAGAGTAGATGCAAACTTGGGCATCAACATGATGGCATCCGCGAAGCTTATGTCAAAATGAAGTTCTTGGAAAATTTGAAAGAATTTTTCCATTTGATGACTAGCTTTCTCATGGAGCTTTGCTCATGTAAGCGTGAGGGTAAGGAATAGAGGTTTTGGATTTAGGGTTACCAACCGGAGGTTCAAAACAACTCGAGGTTTGGTATTGGGTTTCGGGACAACCCGAGGATGGACATTCTTTGGTACTTCCGTTATTAGTAGGAAGTTCCTTGTCCTTTGTCGCCTCGGGTTAAGCTTTCACTACCTTCGGAGAGAAGAAGAAGAGGTAGTTGGAATAGCGGGTCCATCATAAGAAGCACCACTTCAGTTGTGATCGCCTTTGCATCGCCCCTCGGATTAGCGATCGTGTTGCTAGGTAAGTACACAGAGCCCAGGGTCGATCATTTAAAGACTTCTTAATGTCGTAAAATGGGTGACCAACAACCGATTCATTTCCTCTTGGGATTTCATGAATTGTTTCAACAACTCATCGATGACGGTCCGGTTGGAACAATGGCTTGATTTTGCACAGAAAATTCGGCCTCTATTGTTAGGATTAGGGCCTTGATTCGAAAATTTCCTTGATTGTTTGCATGAAAATACCACAGGTTGAAATTTCCACGACACAGGTTTCTATTGAAATTTCCTTGATGTTGGAAATTTTGATTTTGATTTTGAAAACCGTTGTTTGAATGAAATTACCTTGGTTTTGGAAACCTTGGTTTGGTCTATTTTGATTCGATTACGGTTTGGTTGAAACCGGGAGGTCGAGGTAGTGGTTAGGACGGTGGTTCGGGTCCATAGGAGCACGATATTGGTTGCCTCCTTGATTAGAAATCCGCCACAAGATTAGCTTCAAAGGGTTACCATCGGTGGCCATACGATTATAATAAGCATGGGGCCACCACAAGTAACACAGACTTCCACTTTTTAACCCAAAGGGAGGTGAAGTTTGTGGAAAAAGACTTTCTTTTGGTTGGAGAGACAAAGCTTGAATAGCTTAGTGAGTTTATCAATCTTAGCATCGGTGCTAGAGTGACTCACCAGGCGATGAAGAAGAAGGACCAACAACGACTTGGGAAACAACGGGCTTGCTTAGTGCGGTCGGACTTTAGACTTGTTTTCAATGATCGCTAAAGCTTCTTTGGCAGCTTTTGCTTAGGAAATTTCCTCCAGTGGAGGAATTGAAGAATCTTGATCGAGTTGACTCACTCCATTGTAGAAAGTATCGAGTTGCATCAACTCGGAGAAACCGTGGTGAGGACATTTGCGAGCAATTCCTTAAAACGATCCCACGATTCTTGAAAGATTCATCAAACTTTTGAGTGAACTTGATGATTTCATTTTAAGACTCGTGGTTTTGGAAGGTGGATAGAATTCATTCACAAATTTCTTCACGGATCTTCCCATGTCTCAATAGGCGGGGGTTGTTTTCAAGCCAAATCCGGGCTTGCCCTCAAGAGAAAATGGGAGCGGAAGCTTAACGACATCGGTAGGGACATTTTGTATTTGATGGTAGATGCAATCTTGTTAAACCATCGAATATGAGCATGAGGATCATCCGCTCAAACCGTAGAATTGATTTGAGGTTACAAGATTGATAACCGGTCTTGAGTTCAAAATTTTCGACCACAATGGCTGGTACAACAATAACATCTCCATACCGTCGATGGGTGCACGGAGAAGCTCACACATAGGCGTTCTTCCGCCATGATAGCGGAAGTAGTGTGGCGATCCGGATCTCGTGATCCGTCGATGGGCAAAAGTCTGGACACGCCTTCTTGGAATCTTGATAAGCTCACGAAATGGGCTCACGGATCTAGAAGGCGAGTGCGCATACACTAGAGTTAACTCTAAGGAACCTCGAGTTAAGGAGAAATGGGAATTATGAAGGCGTTTATAAAAATGGGGTGAGAAGAATCTTTATGGGTTTTACGGTTACGATAAGTATATATAACAACAAAATCAATTAAAACAAAATCGAGGCAAAACAACAGTGAACTTGAACCAATAATCACAAGATGAATGGCTTCTTTGAAAAAGGTACACCAATCACAAGGACACAAAGGTAAGTTTTGAATCTTTGGTTCGGGAACTTATTATGGTCGTACCCCCAGTTAGGTAGTACACTGCCTTGGTTTGCGGTGGTAATCTTTTATGTTGTTATTATTAAAGAAAACGACAAATCTTTTTGTATTTTTATATTTGATATATATATAGAAACAAAAGGAAAATATTTTTGTGTTTTATACGTTTTTGGATGTTTTTGGGTTTTTGGATTTTTTATAAAAATATGGATATATATAGATAGATAGAGATGGATGATATGAACAAATGAGTGAGTATTCAAATTACTAATCGCTAAGCGTAAGACAATTAGCCTGACTCGGCGTGGCGTAAAAATTTGATCGTGCTAAACCGTCAAGTTTTTCTCACTCAAGCCAAGGCCACTTGTGAATGGCGACCGTGAAGAAACTTAAAGCGGTTAAGACACAAACTCAATGAAGATCGGGAGTATAGTGTTTCCCCGGGTCGTTATGTCCCAGCGAGCTATGCAATGGATCACCAAACGTAAAGTGATCGAGAAATTTGAACAGAAAAAGTGATTTGATAGGATTATAACTACAGAAAAAGCCAACAAATTACAGAGGCTTAAATGCAAATTAAAGAAAGTTAAAAAGATAAAAAATATTAAATAAACGCTATCACTATTTGCAAAATGATGTTTTTGATTTTAAGTTTTTATAAAACTGAATTAAAAACTACGTAACTTACAAATGAAAATGTGAAACTTACACAATATTAACCCTAAAAATATGAAAATGATATTTTTACAAACCTAATGATAAAATAAAATTTATAGAAAAATAAAATTATTTTTACAACTATTTAATTAATTATTATTAATTAAAACTAATTTTAACTATTAAATATTAACCTAAAATACAAGAAAATATGAAACAAAGCTAGAAAAATAAAATTTTGACTTAGAAAATCCAAAATTACAAAATAGAATTTTCAAAACTATTTTTGTATTTTACGATTATTTTGTATTTTTATGAATTAAAACTATTAAAAACTAATTAAATAGCTTAAAATACAAATTTAACTAAGAAAAATCTAGAAAAATATTTTTTGTCTTTTTATATTTATCTAAACTTAAGAAAAATGAAAAATTATTTTTTTGAAACTTTTCTTAATTTTTTGTATTAAAAACTAATTAAAAATGCTTAAAAACTAATTAAAATGTAGAAAAATAGCAAACAAGCTAGGAAAAATCTGAAAAATTCAAGATAAGCTTAAAATACTATAAGGAATCTAAGAAAATGGAAAACAGGTGCTTGTTTGTAGGAAAATGCAAGCATAGAGCAAGTGCTTACAAATAAGCAACTTGAATAAGCCAAATGAACTCAACAAGCCACCAACTGATTACACAAGCTAAAATAGGCTAAAATAACCAAAATGCAACAAGTCTAAACTGCTTTTAACCTCGGATAGCAATCTAACAGATTTGGATGATTTGAGTTTATAAGCTAAAAAGCAGGGTTTGGGTACTACTTGCGACAAAAATAAGACACCTAATAAGATAGAAAATGGAAAACCAAAGTGGGAACCTTAAGAGAACACAGCTAAGTACTTAAATACCAAATTAGAGACCTAGACAAGCTCTAGAGAGCTCGTGCAAGAGTGCAAGAAGCATAAAACATGTGGAGATTCGAGTCCACATGCTGTGGGGCATGTGAAGCCATTTTGATGAGCATGTTTGATACTTATAAAAAATTCACAAAAATGTAAAAAAAATGCTAATAAGAAAATAGACCAGTTGAGCTTTTTAAAACCAAAATTTCACTTGATGTGGCTAAAAAATGAGCTCATGAAAATTCCTTGCAGTTGGGCTCAAAACAGACTTTGCCAATTTGACTTTTGGAGTAAAAACTGAAATGTTGACTTTGGTGAGATTTGAGCTTAATTTTTGGACTGATATAGATGTTATATGATGAAACAAACTCAATGCAACCAATGTTTAAGAATTCTAAGCACAAATCCAGTTTTCACTTTTGCAAAATCTCAACAGATAAGCATAAAAGACAGATTCTGTGTAATGTTGACTAATGGTGGGTTGCAGGCACAATTTAAAGACAGATATGAGTTTATTAGAGCTAAGCAAACTTAAAACAACAATAGTTAATCAACGAACTAGCCTCTAAAACAGATATGACAATTCCAAACACACCTTAACTTAAGCATTGTGCGATTAAAGTGAGATAACAAGCGATTCGGTTTATATAATTGATCAAACCAAGTCTATATATCCTAAATATTACTTAATGAATAGATTTAAACCAGTTATAACTACAAATTAAGATTATGCAAAGAAACCTTAAAATCACTTACAAGAGTCCTTAGCCACTATGGCTTGAAAGCAGAACCAGGTGACCCACTAGCCTAATCGAATCCTATCTCATTAGGAATTAGAAAATTCCGGTGTTGAAAGAGTCGGTCACCCCAACTATTATCTAGCATAAGTTAGCTCGTAGACTAATCGTTAGTTACTTATTTATGATGTTATGTAGTTAGTCGATGGCGTAATATAGTTTAGTGCAACACCGTGGAGGAAGGTCGGGTCTTTACCCAGCGTATCCACGATCCACAGCCGTCGGAGGTCGTTTAGTTTGTAACCTATAAATACCCTCTACCTTGCAAGGTAGAGGTTGGATATTCTTTGGATAATCTAATATTCCACAAGTTTCTCTCACTAAGAATGTCCCACTCTTTCTCTCTAAAACCATCTATGTGCTCATTGTGTTAATGTTATGATGTGTATGTGAAATCCAATATCTTACAATTGGTATCAAGAGCCATGGTTAGATCATATCTTGCACATCTTTGGATTTCTAGTGGTTTTAGGTGGTTTTGAGTTTGAAAAAGTTTAGTGGTTTTGCATCATTTGGTTGATTTCTTGTGTTAAAGTTTGAATTTTGTTGGTACTTTTATGTTTAGAATCATCACAAGTGTTTAGGTTTTCATTTGGTAGCTTGAATCATCTTGGTTGGGTTGTTTTGGGTTGAAAAGTGATGTTTATATGGTTTTCAAGCTAGCGACTTAGTTCACGGATAATTTTCTTGGTAGCGACTTGCTTCACCTTTTGTAGCGACTTACGATGTTGGAACCTAGCGAGTTAGATCTAGCGATTTAAAGTACAAGTAGTGGACTCTCCACTACGGGTAGCGACAGTGGTAGCGACTTGATGCATGGCGAGTTGCTCTTTAGCGACTTGCATCGTTAGCGACTTGAGTGGCAATTCTCACGAAATTTTGCTAGCGACTTGAGTGTTAGCGAGTTACCATAGCGACTTACATCGGCTAGCGACTTGGAAGCTAGCGACTTAGCGTGGTGGCGAATTGGTGTTGGCGACTTGGTGTAGTTAAGTTGGTAGCGAGTTGATTCTAAATCCTCTAGAGACTTGGGAGTAATTCATAATAACACAATGTACGTCATCACGGATTCTTTAATCACCAAAGTACTTGCTCTCTATGACACATCACGAATAGTGAAACAGAATGCTTATCGAAGGCCACACACTTAATGACTCGGAGATCAATCAATCGAACAACTCAAATAAGTCACTCTTAATATCTTGAGATGATACTAAGAATGTGGAATGCACGGTGAGCCGTTTCAACATCTCGATCGACTTCTCAAATTACTCTTATCCACAACCATGGATCGAACAAGTTGTGCCATCCTTCGTCGGGACTTTCCCACTTTAACAAGAACTGTTTTGCTTAACCTAGAACGGTGAGGTTTCAAATTACCAAAGAAAAGCTCTCAAGTGATGATTCTCATCGCTCTCCAAACCATCTTCAACCAATTTTAGCCACTTACGGGAAGAATACTCCTCGATTTTGATAACATCATGGTGGAATGTCTTTCAAAAGCACACGGAATGGAAATTCATGAGTTCGAAACTCATTTATTCAACTTATGAGTAATATGGAAACATACATCGAGGAAGCGCAAAGAGAATAACAAGTGAAGGAATTGAATGAGTGTCAAGAATGTCCATGGAACAATGATGACGTGCCATGCTTGATCCAGTTGAACTAGCGAAGACACGATTGCGAGAATCTCGGTTGTGATGGAAAAGGATGAAGAAAACATCATCGATCTCAAATTTTCGAGTCGAAAAGGTACACTTATCGATCACACAAATTCTCACAAAAGGTACATGACTCTTATCACGAACATAACAAGGTGGAATCAATCTTTGTTTTATGCGAATCTAATGCAAGTAACATGATTGAAAAAAGGGTATATGATGAGCTTTCAAACAAATTTTCAATTCTTGAAAAACTTTGTATCTCTTTGCAAATTGAAATACAACATATGAATGAAATGTTTTATGCAAAAACGAGTGTAGTAATATGGAACTTCGAATTTAGAGAATTTTTGAAATTAATCGGTTAAAATCGATTCGGGACAAAGATTCGACCATAAGTAATCTGAAATCTCTTCTCTCGAAGCCCGAATTATATTTGTCATGAGATGAGTGATACACTAGAATCTAGGAATTACGAACTAGCTCTATGTGTGTCCAACCTTCTAAGAGAAAATGAGCATTTAAGAAAGAACCTTGAGGAAACAAACTCTAAGTTAGTCAATCAATCTAACTTCTTGATGAAAGATATTGATGACCTCAAAG
The DNA here is from genome assembly GCA_022545495.1 of Chrysanthemum lavandulifolium. Taxonomy (NCBI): domain Eukaryota; kingdom Viridiplantae; phylum Streptophyta; class Magnoliopsida; order Asterales; family Asteraceae; genus Chrysanthemum; species Chrysanthemum lavandulifolium. The sequence goes on along the minus strand of CM040241.1, from coordinate 134,286,982 downwards.
CACAAATTCGGGATAAGAGCTTCAATATTGTTGCCCTAAAAATGAGCTCGGGAAGTATCTTTGAAATAGGATGAACACTAAGTTTGCAAAACCTTCAACTTTGGGAAAGTCAACTGTTGGAACCACTTGAAGCGAGCAGTTATTAAACAACCTAATGCCTTTAGGTGCGAAAGAGCTAAACCATTGAAATCTAAGCTTACATCCCAAGTTGATAATAAGTGCATTTTGTCAAAACCGATCACTTCATTGCCTAGTTCAGATATGATGAATCCCAAGCATAGGACTAATGAACATCACCCACAAATCGAAATACTATAAGCAACTAGGAATCATGCAAAACATAGTCGACGGATCAATCCCTAAGAAATTCTCGATCACAAAAGACAAATAGTCAAAACAAGGGTGTGCACTCATTTAGTTCAACTCACTGTGGCTTCAAATGGATTCCCACTGGTAGATTTTTTAAGTTTACAGGACTTAAACGAACTTACATCCCTAGATCTTGTCTCAAATGGATTCCCACTGGTAAAATTTTCAAGAATGATGAATCTAATAGGATCCCCGTTAATGATACGTCTGTGTTATACTGTGATGCATCCAATTGTGAGATTAAACATGTCACTAACCCTTCTACATGTGCCTCCAGTACAATGTGCTCTCAGTCTTTTTCAGGTACAATGCTCAACTCAATCAGGAACTTCATGACTTGGTTCCCATCTGAAATGAATATAGCTCATTCGGGAGCTATAGCGTGCGAGTTGATGTACTTCTCACTTGATTCCTATTCATCTTGAATCGGGACTCGCTCTTACTTATCTGTATATAAATTATATAAAAAAAAAAAAAAAAAAAAAAAAAATTCATTCTTTTAAATTTACATTTTTATCATGGTTTTCCCTATCTTAATAACGAATACATTCATTGCAATCGATAACATCTACGGTCCTAGAAATGTCATTCAATAATGGCACGGGATCATAGATGAAGTTCGAACAATTGAAATATTCTTGTTTCTTTATATGAGGGTTGATTAATGACAATCAATGGTCCTTGATGACATTGATTGAGGGAGATGGGAATATGTTTTTCTTAACTATCTATGCCATTGTCTTATGTGCTGGTTATAATGCTTGCTCGTTTGTAAGTTGTGGTCGTGTTTAATGGTCTTTGTTGGTTGTGATCGTATCTTGCTCATATGATTATCATTGTGTACCTAAGTATTAAGTGCCTTGTATTGTTTGCTTATCTGTCTAAATGATTAATTGATTCATGGTGATCATTGTGATAATCTATGCTAGCGACCTAGTCCATAATCTGTATTAGCACCTTACCACTCCTTCCTCAAAACCATAGGGACCAAACTTGTCTAATATGTGAAAGTTGTGTTAACTAGCGTATCACCTCTCATTCTAAAACCTCGAGGACCAAATGTGTCATATTGCCATAGTTAGGTCGTATACCTCTAGCGATTTACCGGTTAGCGAATTACCATACCATCTTATCAAAAACAAGTTTTCTTCTCTCTCCTCTCTCGTTTCTCTTCTCCTCATCATTTTGCTCTAGAGGTTTGCTTAGATTTCCTCTTATCTTTGTTCTCTCAAGTTTTTTTGGGTTTCTAACATGTCCTTTTATCCAGATCCTGTCGAGCTCACGACTTGAGATTATTTGGCTCTCTCGCTTAGGTTCGGATTTTCATGTAATCGTGTGTTTGTTACTTGTATAATGATTGAACGGGTTCAAAATGTTTGGAATATATTGTTTGGAATATATTGGTTGGAATACATTGATGTATGTTTAAATGGATTGGGTGATAGGTTGATGTTAGAAGTGTTCTTGGTAGCGATTTAAATTGTTCTTGGTAGCGACTTAGTAGCGAGTTAGTGTTTAACTTAGCGACTACGAATGTTCACTATATTCTCTTCATAGCGAGTTAGTGTTTAACTTAGCGACTACGTTTACAGAGCGAATTAGTTCACTATATTCTAGCGACTTGGTTAGCGAGTTAGCGGTTAGCGACTTGTATTTACAAGTTAGCGAATTAGTAACCTAGCGACTTAATTAACAATTGATAGCGACTTGGGTGTGTTCTTGTTCATGGCGACTTGTATTTACAAGTTAGCGAATTAGTTACCTAGCGACTTAGTTGACTGTGTTGTAGCGACTTGGTTTAGGTACTGTTCATGGCGACTTGGCTTTACATGCTAGCGAATTAGCATAGCGACTTAGAGTGCTAATCTTGTAGCAACTTGTCTGTGGCTCTAGATGACGACTTGTCTTTACAAGTCTGCAACTGTGTTCACTTTCATGTTGAGAATCAGTCTTAGGGTCAAGGATTATTAAAATGTTCAAAGGCTTTTGTGCTAAAGATGATCTCACTCTCACAACACTTAGGATCTCCTAATTCGACTTGTTGAATCAACATACTCTATGTAATATGCTATAACATCTGTTTAGGCAAAAGGTACTTGGTTTCTCTCACGATCGCCAAATGTTACTTTTTGCCTCATACATATTGTTATATCACTTTTACATGTGTATCTTGGCTCATGTCATGATCACTTTGAAATGCACTCCTTTGCCTATTAATCACTTATAAGCTCGTCATGAGATCACTTTTGTCGGATGATTATACTTCATTGATATATCTTATTTAAAAGTTGTCATGCATTTGAAATCTATGCCACTCAATCTTTCTCTCAGTATATGTTTTGGGGAATCATTCGAGTTACTACTACTATGTCTTAAGGGTGCTCTCAATGTTGACCACTTACCATCTAACTGTTCCCATTCATTCTTGTTGATTGTATGATTACTCGAACATCAATGGCAAGTTCAATCCCGAAAAGAGCGCTACTCCTCGGCATCATCCAAAGTTCTTTCAGACGAAGAAATCCTTCCCGAGTCAATGGGCGATATCGGAAAAAGCAAGCTGTATGTGGACTTACAAAAGCTTCAACATAATCCGATACTCAAAGTTTCTATTGACATCCTCAAAACACAAACTTCTTTGGAGCTATTACCAAGCAATGCTCAATTCCTCCATTTACATTCAACAGTTTGGAACACCATTCAATGGGACAAAATCACATTTCGATACTCTTGCATCTTTGGATGATATGGAGTTCACAATTGATTACGATATTACGAGCAAGGCTCTTGGAATCACACCATGTAACCACGACTTTAGTTACGAATCTCCACAGTGCTTGACGATTTGATTGTCTTTCTAATTGGATTGGGTTATCGAGCGGTATTTCAAGCGTCGACATCATCATCGGACACATGTATCAACCATGGAGAGCCATTACAACAATTCTTAACTTGTGCCTATCGGCAAAACATCGGGGTTCGATAAAGTGAGGATCCCCATCTTGCAAATCCTATGGGGAATCGTTAATAGGGTTGATGTGAATGTATCGGATCGTATTTGGGAAGAATTTTCGTTATCAATGAACACATTCATATCGTGAGAATCAATTTCGAACAAAGCTCAAGGCGAAAAAGCAGAACAAGCTTGTAATTCCCAAAGCATCGATTCTCTAAGCTTGTCATCCGGTGCTTACAACAAACTCACAAATTCAATCCTAGGGTGAATCAACTCTACATAAAGGTGAAGAAGAATATGTCTTGGGAAACCTAAAATATGTTCCTAGAGGTGTGGTCGATGAAATATTTGGTTTGCCAATTCATTGTCTTCTCATAGAAGATATCAAAAGGCGGACTACTTCAAGCAATACAAGAAAAGAGCAACCAAACTCTCTGTGATGTCACACCTCTCCTCTACAACCAAACGCTCCCATGACCAAGTCGACCTCTCAAGCATCCTATGCCTCTCTTCCTAAAAAGAGGCGTGAAAGTTCTCAATGATCGACACCGCATCCAAGAAGCGAAATGTTAAAAGGAAGAAAGTGGAAAAGGAGATTGGTGAGAACACCGAGACACCAAGGAATGTTTCGGGCTAAGCGATGAAGATGATACTGATCTGCAACTTGGAATTCAGCAAAGCCTTGAAAGTCAGAATGTGAAAGCTCCAGAAGGTGGAATTGTGTTAAGAGAACCCGCTCAACCACCTCGACAAACAAACCCAATTACACTTGACAAGGGTAAAGGAGTTGCAAGTGTTGAAACTGAACAAGCTGCTCACATGCTGTTAACTATCTCATCATCTCCATCAAGCACCACAAATCCATATGAGGTGAAGAGAAGAACAGATTCATCTCATGAAAAGAACAATGGAGTGGTCAAGGTGCTCAAGCGTTTAAGGAATCTCTTACACTTGGTAAGACTCAATCGACTTGAATGTTGACATTACATTACATAAGGGCTCACAGGAGAACCTTGAGACAAGATCGATGAGACCTTGAAGATGGATGAACCAAATCGTCTACTAACTCTCTATCCTCACTTAAGAATCTTGATGAAGATTTCTCTTTTGGTGATCAATTCATTAATGACAAAACCTTAGACTCGCACAATCCATGTATAATGTCGGCATTGACAAGATCGTCAACCATTCCTCCAATGAGCGCATCTTCACTATCAACTGCACTTCCACCTCCCACCTACTCAATCTATTGTACAAACACCACCAACAATGTCACTAAACCCGAACCCGTCATTACAATTGCGGATGAAGTGGCTCCACCGACTTCCCTCCATGATTCTCACCTCGATCAACTCTTGGATAAAGCTATTAAAAGGATAGAAGCTCGGAAAGGCAACTTCCTAAATCTGTAGATTCTCGGTGGATCGTGTCTATAGATTGGAGCACCTCAACTTCAATGAAGCGATTCTTGACGCTATTGAAGGAGAAGTCAAGGATCTTTGTGGAATGGGCAATGGGGCTCCACTTCTTAGGCGATTCAAGGACCTCCCATCTCCGATATGAGGCGACTACTGTGTGAAAGGATGTATGAGGTGAAGAGGACAAGCATGAGGTTCACGATAAACTCTATGAGGCACTTGAAGAATCCATCAAGTTCGACAATTATGAGCGGTTTAAGATTGAAGTCGGAGAAAAGGAAGCTAAAAAGAAAGGAGAACAATTGTAATGGAAACATTGATAAAGGATCGCAAGATCCACCTCCTCCCCACCACCAGCGGGGGCTGGAACTCTGGATCTGGTAATCCTTCTACAACAACCAACACACCTCCATCACAACCACCATCATCACCTCGAAATCTTCCGGTCAATCGGATCCGGCAAAGAGCGAGTACTCGGAAAAATCTGCTTGCACGGACGACGGTTGATTCAAGGTTCACATCACGTCCACCTCTATTCACGATGATCAAATGGTTAACGAAGAGTCGCATATCATGGCGGACTCGAGAACCAGATGAAGATGATGCATCTACAAAGCATATTCCTAAGCCCTCGGATGGTGGTTTGATTCTTACATGGGTGGAATCGCACTAGCACATCGAGTTGCACCGTCAAGAGACACTATTCAAAGCTGCATTATGGAAGATAGACCTCCTTCCCGGAACCCATGGACCATCCCAGTCGACTCTATGATTCGACAACAATTGGGCATCAATTATCACCAATAACTACGAAAGTCCGGTGAAGACTCTCTTCTACACTACACCGGTGATATGGGAAGCTTCATAAGATGGTTTTGTGAGCGGAAGAGCATATCATCCATAACACCAAGAGATCTTGAAGGTCAAGCTTACGAAATTGTCAAAGTCTTCCACTCGGATGCAAATCATCTTCAATATCGGATGGAAGAATGCCATAAGATGCTAAATGACCAAGTCGGTGATCAAATCGATCGCTTCAATGTCAACAAATCTCTTCCTCTTGGTGGTGAACACCGGTGGATGACCATTCGGTGAAATTCTTCTTCAATCACGACTTGGATTATCGTGTGCTCGCTCTGCTGAAAGAAGACACGCTCTATCAATATCAAAGATGAAAGTCGCAACCTACTCGATCGGGGCTTGGCGGATGGTTCTGATCAGTGCGGGCAAAGGAAGAACAAAAGTATGATATTGCGACTTCTTATGGTATTTCTCATTGGTGGTTCAAAAGAAGAAGTTCTACATCGAAGACATGGTCGATAAAAGGCGCAATGATGTCGGATCAAAGCGCAAATCTTAAGTGTTGTTAGTGTAGAGATCTTCCCTATCTATGGATATGAGTACTTGAAGAAGATTGTCCTTAAAGAGCGACTTCAAAGTGTATACTATTGAAGAAAACGACTTCAAACATCTTACGCCAAATGATTTGAAGATCTCTATCTCTTAAATCTTCAAGGACACCTTGAGCACTTACATGCGTGAGAAAAAGGCCCTCTGCATTTGTCACTCTATGGATCGGGGCTTAGTCATTCGAAAGCGAGTTGAGGACTTTCGACTTGGCATTGAAAGCTATCAAACAAGGATCAACCTTACAAGTCCTCAATGGAATGCAAGCTGGGCTTGAATTTCATCGAGAATATAAAGTCCTTGACACCCCTAGAGCCGTCATCTTCTCCGACGAGATATGGATCTCGTATGCTTATGCGTCTATGTGAACTCTACAAGTTTAGTGATGGTGCGCTCAAATTGGTGAAGAAGAACTTGACACGAGTGAAAGAAGCCAAACTTGATATGAAATCATGGGTTAAAACTATTTTTGGATGATGATGACGTGAAGAGATGTGAACACTTCATTCTTTGCAATCGACGCCAGAGACTCAAGACACGAAGGATCTTCCATGACCTTGAAAGTTTTGTTGGTGGAAGGCTTCGTGATGGTCACTACAAACTTCTTGAGAGAGCAGAATGAAGACTTCTTGAGTTCTTGTTTATGGCGTGTCTTTAACTATGTGTAATATGTGGTGTAATAACTATGAACAAGCTGTAATACATGTAATAGTGCTAGGATTTGTCTTGTGGTTTCCCTTGTAAAAGGGAAACATATGTGTTGTCCATTTTTTCATATAAAATCGGACACATTTTCTCTACAAATATTTTACCTTATACATATTTAAATCACTTGAGATCCAAAATCTCAAAGGATTTAAGATTTTGATCGGGGAGAAAATGTGATATAAATATGAAAGATGTTAAAAGATAAGATGACCAACTTTTGTGCAAACTTCTCTCTTATATATGCTAAACAATTTTCGAATCTCGAAGCATATATTAAGGGGAGAACTCTCTTTGCAAATGCATTCTTGAATATTTTATGGTACCTTGATCACATGGCTTCTAATCCTAAGATTGTAAGGGTTCCTCTAGTATGTGCAAAACTCCTTTCAAACCTCGAGGCACATATTGAGGGGAGCGTATTATGGAAACCTCATCCTTCCCGAAATGCGATATCTACTTGATTTGATATGGGAAGTGATGTTGATATCTTTAGAAAATGGTAATCAAAGATGTTAATTCTTTCTCTTGCCTCCGTGTGCAAAACATTTTCAAATACTTGATGCACATGTTGAGGGGAGTTCTCGTTCTAAAATATCAAAAACAATTCGGTACAAAATGCTTTGATTATATATCACAAGTATCGAATTGATTTTCAAATGGTTTTCAATTGGATCCAATGGCGGATGAACAATACCAAATTGACCGACCAACTTTACTTTATGTACGGTGATATAAGGATGATAAGGTTAGGTATGTGTTCCCATGATCCGCCGCGAGCCGGAGGGATCTACCGAGGACAATCCGCTAGTTAGTGTAGAAGTCCTTAGGTATGATGATAAAAGGAGAAATGTGAGATATGGGAAGAGTGCGGACTAAGGCGAGCTAGTCTTGGAATAAACCCAACAAGGTTCTAGCTATGAAGTCTCGGTAAGCTTGAAGGGGTTGAAGAATTAAAAGAATTGAATGAGAAAAGGGTGAAAAGAAATAGCCCTCCATCAATTCAACCTTAGGCGAAACCGGGTTCAATTCATATGCTCTTGATGGTAACATCGGTATTGAAGACAAGGCGTCATGGACCCGGTGGCGCATTGCACTTCAACTTTCCAAACCACTCAAGTTCCTCTTAAAAGGACTTGTTTCATTCTCACGGGAACCGACATTATCTATCGACTTTCTCTTAGAGATGGTTGATATTGAAGAAGGAGACCCTCTCCCAGTCTCCGTCATAGGATTCAAATATGCACAAATTGAGTCTAGAGCCACGAGATCATCAATAAATCTCATTAGGACACTTTCAATGAAGACTCTCTGTTTCACACAATGTGGAAGAGATTATATCTTGAGTCCCTCGCATTATCCTTGTGGTATTGCGGAACATCCGAGTGATGTGTTTACATATTCACAATGAAGATGGAAAGCCTTCGAGCCAACATCAAACAAGCTCTGGTAGGTGGCGTGTGAGATCTATTATATAGATCAACCATGTGACAACCGAAGAAACAATGGGGCGATTCAATCTCTTGAATCAAACACGGTTCGAGTTATGGATTGACGGATACCTTTGAAAACCGGTCTTTGTGCTTAAAAACTCTTTTCTTTAGCACATCGACCGTGTACTCATTTTTCAAACCAAAGGTATTTTTATGATTGATAATTGATTTTCAACAAAACCTTCGTTGTATTGCAAAACAATTTCTATTGAGCAATACGATTGTTTTTCAAATCTCTTTCATCAATCGGTGGACTTAAAATTATTTGGTTCACTCACTCCGTGTTGTCTTCTTTGAGATGTTCGGTTTGAGAACAGCTAGAAACATTGCGAAACCACATCAAGGAAATTCTTGAATTATACACGATCACGGATTTGCTTGTCTTGATCAGCGGGGCCGTGGGCGTGTACCTCAATTCAACGAAAGTGATCAAAGACACTTTCGTGCGATTTATTGCTAAGCTAGTTGTGTATACAGTACACCCGGCGTTTGCGGTGATCGAGAATGGAGCGGTCAATCCATAGCCGCATGCTCACTTAATACATTCAACTCAAAGAAATCATGATTAGTGCATCAATGACTCGATATTTTCACACCAAGCACATTGCTGCTGCGCCAATATCATGAATCAACTAAAGCTTCCGCTACTCGATGAGAAGAATTCATGATCCGAATGTGAGCATGTCGGTCCTAAAGTCACAACACCACAAAGGATGCCTCGAGATTGATGATTGCCGATGATCTCAAAGATGGCTCCTTATCATTCTCTCATGGATCATTAATGACCTCCACTTAAAGTACAAATCATGCGGACTTTGAAGTTGCACTACTTATGCACAAAGATTGCAATGTTGAAGTTGTTCTATCTACGAGCTCAAGAACAAAGTCAAGACTAGAATGCTAGGATTTGAAATGTAAAATATGGGGTGACCTCCCTTGGGGAGATTGTTAGGAATTAGAAAATTCCGGTGTTGAAAGAGTCGGTCACCCCAACTATTATCTAGCATAAGTTAGCTCGTAGACTAATCGTTAGTTACTTATTTATGATGTTATGTAGTTAGTCGATGGCGTAATATAGTTTAGTGCAACACCGTGGAGGAAGGTCGGGTCTTTACCAGCTGTATCCACGATCCATGAGGCCGTCGGGAGGTCGTTTAGTTTGTAACCTATAAATACCCTCTACCTTGCAAGGTAGAGGGTTGGATATTCTTTGGATAATCTAATATTCCACAAGTTTCTCTCACTAAGAATGTCCCACTCTTTCTCTCTAAAACCATCTATGTGCTCATTGTGTTAATGTTATGATGTGTATGTGAAATCCAATATCTTACACTATCCTAGTTCAATATCAACCCAATTCCAACATCGCTTCAACCCATATCCATCTCCATTTCCATTTTGCCCGTTTTGACTTTTGTTGACCAATATCCAATGTAGCTTAAAACTTGAGTACAAGCTTATAACAAGCTACAATAAGCTAATATAAACTGTTTAAGCTTAAAATAAGCTAATGAGAGCTTGTATTCAAGATTTTGAAATGGAAGTTTTCAACGGTGGACACAAAATATGAATTTGAGATAAACCTTGAAACCAAGCTTAAAGTAGATTATATAGATAATTTAACTTGAGTTTGATACAAAACAACAAAACATTACGATATTACACTTAACTAAATCTTTTAAGCTAAAACGACATTAGTGAAAATTAAAACTACTAGACTCCTCTTCTTCTTATCCTCCTGCTCTCTTTTATAAACCAAGCTTCTTTTCTCTCTCTTCTGAATAGTTCCCATAAATTTCCTTGGCCATTGGATGGCTTGAATTCTTTTTGGCCGTTTGATCAAGTTTTGGCGCCAAAATGTTTTTATCAACTGGGAGATTGAGTGAAATGGGGGAGAGGTGCATTAAATGCAATTTGGAGTTTTGTGGAGGTGGGGGGAACAAGGAGATGAGATTGTGAGCTGGGTGGTTGCACTGGTGGGCAGACATGGGGAGGGAAAGAAGGAAAGGGAATGGCGGGGTGTGGTTTGTTTGACCGGTTTGGTAGGATTTAATATTAAAAGGGAGGGTCAAATGAAGGAGGTCGAAGGGGTTATGGCAGGGTCCATTTGGTTTGTGATAGGGTCAAATGGGTGTAAGGGTTTAAATCTCAAGGACCTATGTTGCAATTTCGAAATTCAAGGACCTAGGTCGCTAATTTGCAAAGTTATTTCAAGGGACCACAAATGACAAGTTTCCATAGTACAAGGACCAAACTTGACATTTTCCAATTTTCAAGGCCATTTTGCCAAATTTCAAATTTGAAGGACTAATTTTGTAATTTCTCAAAACTTTTGATATTTTTCACCAAAGGACTAATTTTGACAACTTATGATTTTAAAGGACCTTTGGTGACTTTTCTTTGAAATTATGTGCTCGGGGACTATTTCGACAACTTTTGAAACTTGGGGGACCTGAAGCGCCAATTATGCAAACTTAGCTCATTTTTCATCGATTTTGAACATTTTGCATCCGAAACATATAAAATGCAATTTTGGAATATTTTAAGTATTTTGATGCATTTTACGAGAGCATTTTAAACGTTTTGCGATTGATTAACCAAAATGATGAGTATTTACACACTCATCAAGAGCTTATTCTCGAGAAAAGTGGTTGTATCAATTTACTGCGGGGTGTTTGGATTTAACTCGGTCTTGGGTCAAACAAGTTCTACCCACTGACTTTACAAGTCAAAGTGGTTTTGAGTCTTCAAAACAGTTTGAGTAAGATTTAAGTTGATTCAAGTCCTTTTGGGTAAGTTTTGAAAAGAAAAAATTTGTCATCTGCTCAAGACAACGATGCTGATGGTCGATGTTCATAAACTTTCTTTGTGGCTTATTTGGTAGTGAAAATTGGTAAAAAGTGTTTTTCTCAAGTCTTGATGTTCCTAACTCAATCTGGGGTCAGTTAGATGCATCAAATAGTTCTTCACTTGGTTAAAGTTAGTGTCAAAACCCGTCCATTTCATTTTTTTGCATCGACATACAAAAAGGGTCAAAAGCCATCTTGATCTCGATTTTATTTTCAAACCGAAAATAGCATGTTCTTGGCCCCACTTGATTTCTCTTGAATCTCCACTATGCTAACTTTGTTTGTTGTAGCTTTTGATTGTCTTGAAGCTCGGTTCCGACTTTAAAATAGTGAAACATGCCCCCTTCATCTCATTGTTTTCAGAGCACGCACATCAAGATGTACAGGTCATGTTTGTATTTTATTGAGCTTATTGGTGGTGCGGTGAGCTTATTTAAGTGTATTAGATATTTAGTAGTACATTTAGATTAGTTTAAGTTAAATTCATAGTTAGCTTATTTAGTGCTTAATTGTAGTCTATTATTGCTTTTGTTTCCATTTTGTTTTAGCTTAGGATCCCCTAGTGTAGTTTTATTTGCCAACCTGTTTCCCCCCTTTTAGTTAAGTGCTTATTCTTTGTTTTGATGCTTCTTGTAGTTAGACTCAATCCATGTGAGCTTATTCTTGACTAGACCGTCCTTTCCATTTGAGTATAACTTCTTATTTGTGGTTAAAAGCTAAAAGGGTGTTTGGTTGTAATTTTGCTTCTTGTTGGAATAAGTGAGTCTAACGACTTATTGATAAGTTTTAAGTTAAGTTTTCACAAAGCTTTTATATTTTGATTGACTTTGTTGATTTTCCAAAAGCGGATCTCGAAAAAAAAAGTTTTCAAAAAGAGACCAAGGGGATTCGACCCCTGGTCTCCTGCCTCAAGCACACAACACCACACGCCAACACCATCTGCCCTTGGGACTTGTCTCGTTTAATTCTTACACAACTTAATCTTTAAGTAGTCTTTAACAGTTTTACTTATAAGCCCTTTTTAGCTTATTTACTGCTTATTTCCAATAGCAACAACCTGTTTTCTTAATTTTCTTAGATCCAAAGACTAAGCAAAGCGGTTTACGTGAATTTTCAGATTTTTCAAAATTAGTTTAATATTTTTAATCATTTAATTAGTGTTTAATAGTTTTAATTGTAGTAATTAATTTAAAAGTTGAAAAATACCGGTCTTTTTCTAAAATTATTTTTAGTCAATTAGGACGAGGAAAATTGATTTCACACCAGTAGCCCTTAAATTGCAAAACTTTTACGTTTATGGCTTGGGTTGTTTCTTGGGTTTACGTTTTTCGTTTTGCACCCTAGGACTTAGTGTAGCTTGCTTTTATCATTTCTTAGGCTTAGTAGTAGTTAGTTTGTAGTTTATTAGGGTTCCCTTTCCTTAATTACCTTCCCGTTAATTAATTTGTAGAATACGTAATTCAAATCAAACAAATCATTAAAAAACCAATTCAAGCTCAAATCACGAAACTCAACGAATCCTTCCATTCACACCTCGTTGGGACACGACCCGGGGAAATCACTTTTCCGGTATCACTTTTATCACACCCGTGAGGTTTGGCACGTTGACCTTTTTCCTAAAGGGTTAATTTGTCGAATTTTACGGTTAATTTGATATATTGATATTGTGTTTGTTTTCACCACTCACTTCACAACGAATCATTAGGTTTCAAGGATATCATTCCGCCATAATCCTTTACAATCCACTTTTGATTTTAAAGCAAACTTGACATCTCTACCTAGGAATAATGGTAGACGTACACTACAACCTTCTAATCGTCAACATATCACATCATTATCTGAACTCCATTATAAACTCAGTACGTAAAACTTCATTGTACCACGTTTCTTTCAAACACTAGTAGACATAAACACTATAGCCTTCATCCCGAAACCACCTAAGACATTATCAACTTTGGAAATGGTTTGGATAACCACTTGCCACTAGCAAAACTTTCCCTATAACGATAGTTATCACATCATTACAAACCATTTCACATCAACAATATCTTACACCTTTGATTAACAATAGTTACCCTAACAACAACAAAACTATTCCATTTTGAGGCACTATATAGACGAATGTGTTAGTTAACCATTTGCTGGACTAAGGTGTTCAGAGATCACCCACGAAACAACTAAGGAAACCATACAAATACAAATTAGGCTCCATGCCGCACACTATCACCAAAAACTCCATGTTAGAAATTAAGGTTTTATTGATAGCCTCGATATAATAAGATATGATTCGTTTTGAGAATCGGGAAAAGCCAAACTTTAGGTATATTGAACTCTATAAGATTTTAACAAAACCCTTTAGATTATCAAGTTAAGCCATATGGTATATAACACATTCTATGACCGGAAAGTTGAAAACGAAGATTAGAATTCGGCGATACACCCTCATGTTCCTAGACACTTCAACATCGGATATTACACTTTGAATTCGGACGGAATTCTATTAAGGGTGAGACCAGAACCACCGCATTTTAGGTTACTTTTCATTTTCGAGAATTTACTATTCATTTTACTATTCATTTTAACTATTCATCCGTAAAATTTTATTTCACATTCTCGTAAGATAAATTATTTTAGTAATGAACGAGAGTTTGACAATCGTTAGATCATCTTCGCAAAGTTATTAAGAAAACATCGTTATAAAGTTTCATTTTGGATGGTCCATCGTTTAAACATCACGCATAACGAAAATCAACTCGATAATTTTCCTAACATCGATAAATTCTTAGATCACTCATGATTAATTTGAGAATTTTTAAGATTTATTTTTATGTTACCAAATAAGCCATCTGTTGAAAAACTAAACTTACGTTTTAAACAATTCTACTTACATCCGACTTAACGATTCTCCTTGTGTTTCTAATATGTTTTTGACATTTTTACATTTTTAGAAAAATCAAACATATTTCCCTCCTCCTTTGACCATAAAGGAATTAACCTTGTACGTTCTACATTTTTGCTTAAATCGCGTAACTTTTAAACTTCACGAATAGCGTAAAGTTATCCGCGTATGACGAAAACCACATTTTGACATCTCATATCACTTTTAGACTAATTTTAGTCTACTCTAAATAAATTCACGGTCGTTTCTCCGAAATTTCGTTTTTTCTCGATAAACCGCGAATTCACGCTTTTGACCCATATTTCCGACTTTAAGCGGCTTTTGCACCCAATGAGACTTATCACCCATTTTATATTTTTACATGGAGTATAATGATGAGTCTCATCATTCCTACAAGTTTCGTATTTTACGATACCCGCTTTTCGCTTTATGGCTTCGGTTGGCATTTAACTAACCAAAACTCACTCCGTAACCAAGATAATACCAAAACTAACCACCTAAGTCATCTTATCTTCACTTGGCCGACCTGGGGAGTCATCATTTGGTGGCAAAATCATAACCATGCTTCCTTTAGATCATTACAAGTGTCCTAACTTAACCATGGTTAATATTTAACCCAATATATGGTTAACCAAACTTACTCTCCTATAAATAGCAAGTGATATGCATCCTAAGAACCATCATAATCTGTTTTGGGTCGTTCATATCACAAACCACCATATCGTCCATCATTTGATCTATAAACTCAAGTTTATGCAAGGAAGTTCCAAAAGATCAAGCTACTACATCAAATCTCTAGCAAGTTTAAGTGATCTTCTTGAGTTTAGATCCACTCAAGTCACTTAATACTTCCTCACCAACTCTTCAAGATTGCAAGGGTGCCAAGGTGTAGAAAGCTAGCTCAATCCAAAGTCTTAAGCGATCAATCAAAGTCCAATCCTTACTAGTTACTCCTTTCTTATTGAAAGCCAAAAGTTGTAAGCAACTTATCACCACCATCATCTCATCTTTATTAGTAATAACCTTAAATACTTCATGCTATATATATAGTTACTATGTTGGATCATGATGTACAAAAATCTTTAAAACAAGTTATAAGAACCTATATGTTAAACTTGGGTTAGTAAGTGTATAAATGATAAACTTTGTACAAAGTTTCCACAAAATCGACCACATATAGATCCGATACTTTTCATATTCTTGTAGATAATATTAAAACAAAACATAGCAATTTGAATCACACGAAGCGGACAAACGAGTCAAAAGTTATAGGCAAAAGAAGTTAGCGAAACATAAACGCCAAACAGACCATCTTGTAATCTGTTTTGGTTCTCGCCATTTTAAAAGTAGTACTTCGTCCGATTCATCAAAAGTTAAAACACGAAGTTGTCCGAACGCTGCTTTTCCTTCAATATTCAAGAAGCTCGGACCTTGAAAACGATAAACAGCCATTAATTTTCATAAACAGAACCGCCCTATATTTAGTCTCATAACTATACTTTTGTGACAACTAAAACAAAGCAAGAGGCCTAATGGCCATAAGCCAAGACCACGGCTACGGCTAATGTCAAAGCTGAGTCTCAAGACCATGGTAGTCAAGACCAAAGTCACGGCAAGGCCATGGCTAAAGCCTCAAGGCTTATTTACCAAAGACCATTAACTAAGGTAATCATAGTTATGAAACAACTAGAACTTGCAAAAACATGATAAACTTATTTATATAACCATCTTCACTAAAAACATATGTTGTATTTACTAAGTGCTGCAATAGTAGGGAGCTTCATGTGAGGGGTTTCATTTGAGTAAAATGTATCGACGAGTTGCTGGATTTACGATTTAAAGTGTCCTAGCTTCTCGAACGTTTACTGCATGACCTCTGAATTATGATGGCCCGAACGGTAGTACGATATCTATAAACTAAATACGTTTTCACATATTAAAGATCTTTCTATAAACATCATATGATAAATAACTACATCATGATCAACATAGGAATATATATATATATAGGATGGTTTATGTTTTCCTGAACATTATTCCAAACCTAAGTCGCAACATCCTATTCTAGGTTGCTCGTAGAAGTTCTCACGGCATATCCATCATTCTCATTATACATTTGATATCATTTACTCTGAGGTGAGTTCATAGCCCACTTTCTATTACTTAATTTTTACAAACCCTTGGGGAGATACATGCTTTATTTTTAAGCAGAACACATTGCTTTGAAACCGTATGCTTATCTCGAATGTATTATGTGCACTAAGTACCACTATTGCCAATCTTAAGTCCCTATTATCATGAACCATTAATCACTTGCGTAGTGAACGCGAATAATGTGGATAGATCTATCGAATGACAAATCCCGTTTGTGTTACCAGTCCGTAAACAAACGCACTCTATTTGAACATCTATAGGTTTATTGGCAAATTACCTATTAGGGCATCGGTTACTATTATATGACAGCTTGTTAACGTGTTGGTATCATGAGCTTAGTGCAATAATATCTCTTTTGGTTTTCAAACCATTGGTGTGAAACTCACACTACAAACTTTATGTGTTCAACTCGATTTCAAAACTCTATGAATTTCACTCAACCTTTGTGTTGTGCTTTAAGCATGTATTTCGTGTTCATAATGTCGAAGTCGCGGAAGAGCAAGGATCTTGAAAAGGCTATAAATTTTATTATCATTCAAAACCTATTTACTATATTTTGTAAACAATGGAACCAACTAGGACCTCATTTTTGTAAACTCGATATTTATATAAATCGAATGATAAATCCTTTTAAACGACTCCTTTAGAGTTCGTTTTCTATTGTTATGATTGTGCCATGAAGTAACACTCGGTTTGAATTCGCCACGTATCACGAAATTGGGGTGTTACAAAAATATGGTTAACTAATATATACATGATGTTTGAAAAAATGGTATTTGTCTTGATTTATTTGATGATAGGATATGATAAAAAGTTTATGCTATAGATAAATTGTAAATAATGACACATAAAAGGTCATTAATAAAAAACGTAAATAAGCTTTGTCGTTGTGTATTTACGTTTGTTTAACTTTTCTGAAATCTTTGGAGTCTGATATATCATCGTCCATGCTAAATTTATACATTTTTTATAATATGTGGTCGTAAGTGCTTTGTGCTAGCCTTTAAAGCCACATATTTGCTGATAATTGATGTTTTTGTACTCTGTCAATAAATTTCCTTCATAACTTATGTCTAAAGATAAAAGATATAAATTGGCATGTAATGATTATGACGTATATCAAAACATATAATGGATGGTACCATCTATCTATCTATACTAATAAAATAGAGTTTTTAGTCTTCCCTCATAACTTTTTTCCTAACATAGCTTGCCTTCTGAGAATGCCACGTGGACAAGCATTAAGATTTCTAAAATCTCAGTTTGTTATGTGTTACCCAAATCCTGAAATGTAATAACATTCCAAGAACAGTCTCTAATTAATGCATATAGTGCACAATTAATAGCCTTTTACACCACAAAAGATAATTTGGGTATTAGGGCATCCACAATGGTGAACCTACTAAAAGGTTTATACAATTAATACTCTATTAATTTGTAAACAGTTTCATATCATAAACCTATTTGTACTATGGATAAACCTATTCATAAACCTTTCTAATGTTACAAAATACACTAAATACTTCAAAAGTGTTGGAATCACTCCTAAACCTAAATCAAGTGTTAGTAATTCATATGTAATAGTTAGCTTAATTATGGCCTTTATGTTTGTTTTTAGCTTAAGCTTATGTAGAAGGCCCATGAGCTTAGGCCCAAGCCCATAGGAGAAAGGAAGGGACTAGGAGTGTTGCCCTAGCTTCCCTCCTATAAATACTATGTAATAACCCTCACTTGAGGGTTGGTTGTTCAATTTATTCTCTCCTTTACACTCTACGCATAACCGGCTAAGTATTTACGTGTGTGTGTGTTTGAATATTGTTCATCCGATCTTCTTCTCCTCTCTATTCTTTCTATTGATGCTTGTGTTGTAAACTAAGTGACCTAACAGTGGTATCAATCACCTACTAGTTGGGTGAATCGTTCTTGCTTTTGAAGTGGGTTTTTTGGTCCTACGCGTAAAGCTAACGAGATACTTTGGTTCGCTTAAAAACACGTTTTTTACACTTTTAATCCAAGATTCTTGTACTTTCAATGTTTTAAGTGTTAAAATAACTGTTTTTGGCAAAAAGTTTCAAACTTTATCGTGGATCATCGCTTTTTAACTAGTTTTGTTCGAGGGTTTCATCACGCAGTAACTTTGTTTAGGACGTTTTGGTTCATCAAGTTTCACACTTTTGTGTTATTTTGGTGATATTGAAGCTATCTCATCACAAAAATCGGTTTAGAAACATCTTTGGGCAAAATCATTTTACGAGTAAAGCTACGCGATCAAAACCCTAGTTTTACGCGTAACTTTATCCTTGGTTTGATCTTGAGTTTAGTGGTTTACTCCGTGTTTTCTTGCTTGGATAAGCCTGAAAATACGTCGACTTTGGATATCTTTTGCACCGTGATAGTGTAAAAGATCATTTGGGCAAAACCTAAAATTACGCTTAAGCATAAAGCTTACGCCAGAAAATCCTACGCATAAGATTTATCTTATGCCTAAGCTAGTCTTACGCATAAGGTAATCCCACGCCCTAAGTTTTCTACGCCTAACTTCTTGTTTTACGCATAACTTTAGTGCTTTTTCCATACTTACGATAAGCTAATTCTCACGCGTAACTCTTTGTCATTACGCGTAACTTTGGTGTTTTTACGCATAAGTACTACTTGGTTTATTGTGATTTCTACGCCTAAGGACACTTCATCAACTAAGGTTCATTCGACTACAAAGATCCATTTTATAACACAAGTTTATCAACATGTCACAACCACCATACTCTAACTATTTCCCTCACACTTATACTCAACGACAACAACAATTAAGTCCACAACATCAACAATGGAATCAACAACAAGCAATTTATTAACAACAGTTTAATCAACAACATACTCCACAACTTGGAGCAATTCCACCTCAAATGGTTCAACCACCACCAAGTCTTCAAGTTCAACCCTACACAAACGAATTCAATCAACATCCGTCAAGGAACACTATGAAGGAACCCACTTGGTTTGCAAAGATGTGTGAAGCTTTTAGCGACCAACAATCAATTCATGAGGTCGGATCACTGATAGACCTCCAATGCTCACTCCAGAAACTACGATCAATGGGTAATTAGGTTCTTTAGGTTTTGTGATCGAAGAAGCCACATGGAAAGTTCTTAAAGAAGGTTATCTTGGAAGGTCCATTTCGGATGCCTACCGTCATTGTGCCGGAGATCCAAATGCTAATCCACCAAGAGATGAACAATCAAACATTGCTATCAAGCAGACCGAATCCGTAAGAACTTCTACACTATGAGTCTTATAACCATCGATTCTCGACATCATCAATGATTTGGATAAACACAACATCATCATGCCAAGAATTGCGCTAATACTAAGTTCTGAGTAGTCTTGGTCCCGAATGGGAGAAGTATGTCATTTTTCTCCGTCAAGCGAAGAACATGCATCATTCTACATACGTAGTGTTGTACGATTACTTGAAGCCTCATCAAAAGGAAGTTGATAAGGAAAGGATTCTTCGTGCTCAAATTGCTTCATCTACCCATCCGGAAAATCAACAACTTGCCTTGTATGCTCAAAACATTTATCCTCCTCAATCAACAACTCAACCAACTGCCACAATCACACCAAATGATCAATCACAGCAATCTTAACAAAATCAATTGGTTCCTTACAACAACAACAATGATCCGACACATTATAGTCAAGCTAATGAGGAATCTGATCCGTTCAAGCATTGCAACAAGGATTTGTTATGATTGCTAATGCTTTTGGCGTTATACAAACAAGTCCAACAATCGCATTCGCTCCTCATCTAACACAAGGAATCAGTGTTGTGAACAATGGACGAGTTGAAGTTCGTAATCGTGGTTATGGTCGCCTCGATGGGCGGTGGTCAAGGGTTTAATGCTATGGGTAGGAATAACAATGTAACTCAAGTGGTGGAACAGGGAATGCTCGAATGGGTTGAATGGTATTCGATGCTACAACCGCAATGAGAAGGGACACTGCTAATGCATGCCCAAAGCCGAGGACTCGGGCGGTGCTTATCACAAAGAGGCTCTTCTTTTGGCTCTTAAGGATGAAGGTGGTGGAACTCTCACGCACAAAGAATGTAATTTTATGGCGGATGCGGACTCGAGATGATGATATGGAGGACTTGCAGCCAATGCAAACAATTATGTTGATGGTCGATATGCATGAGTTACACATGAGTGACACAGCCCAGCAGATGACATTGATGGCTTGTCTCAAGTACTGAACAAACCATATTTATCTCGATCTAATATCTCCTTAACATCCGAATCAGGCAAGGCTCGAATGTTCAAATGAGTCATCCACATCTCATTCAGGACGATTTTCAATTAGACCCGTAGTTACATTTAACGATCAAGATGACCTTATGGTTTCCATTGATAATCAAATTGACTCGTGGTTATACTTGAGGATCTAAGTAATGATCATGTTGTGACTCACGTTGAACACTTGAACTTTTGCCTCATCCGATTTTGCTCGTTTAATTCAAGACCAACAAACCATAGTGGAAGAATGTCGTGCAATTAATCGGGACTTAAAAAGTAAAATGCATTGTTAACCAAGGATTTTGAATGTTTACAAAAGCAACTCAACTTTTTCAAAACTCAGAAAAAGCGTGAAAAGGTTTTGAAGCGACCTTTAGTAAATCTCATCAAAACAAAAATATTTAGCCGCTTAAAGAATGCTTTGTTGTCGAAATAGAACAAGCTGAAACATGAACATAAAAAGCAAATTAACGCCTCACATTGGAAAGTCAAAAGCTAAGGTTGAGTTGTTAACTTGTCAAAACAGTTCTCTGCATACAAAAGCATTCAACGAAACAAATAGATGATCATCTTGAAGAAATTATCGACTTGCAAAACAAACTTAAAGAGTTTAAAAGCTGTTTACAAACATGGTGAGTCAAGAATCGCTATTGAAAAGTTTACTTTAAAACCCAATCCAAATGGATATGGACCGAATCTTCAGCGATTACAAACCTAAGCTTTCAACCAAAGCATTCAAACCAAATCACGAAGTTTCGGTCAAAGAATATAAAATTGATAATTACATTATGAGTGTTGTTGAATATCATTGTCAAGAGGAATTAGATGCGTAAGACGGAGTCGATCAAAATTAAAAGCATTGTTTACAAAAACCTTTTAATTATTCAAAAGCGGTCACTTTCGTCACACCAACGGATTCTTCTAACACACCAAGGATTATCATAAAACGTCGAGTCTTCTAATGTTAATCCCCAACCGGACTATGCACAAATTTATGGTCCTTTACCTTCCATTAGTGAAGTAAACTCAAAACACGAAAATCGCAAAATTCTTAGATATTTTGACCTTTTCATGGCTCACCTCAAAACCTTACAACATGAGATAGAATATCATTCGAAATCAAAGTTCAACATTTTCAATCGCCTCGGCGCGAGAACAAAGAGACATCTTCGGAAAAATCTTTTACCAAATGTTAAAAATTTGAAAAGTTGTGCATTATCTTGGGAAGCAGGAATTTCATAAGGAACTTGGATTGATGAAGGTCATTTCGAGAAAACATAAACATCTATTTCTAATACTAAACGTAAAAAGAAAATCTTTGAGAAAAGATGTTGATCGAATCTTGAAAGATGTTAATCGTCTTGATATCCATAATGTTGTGTTATTCAATTCTTTGCCACATGCATCCGATTATATTTCATCGACATGTTGATAATGTTGTAATCATGAGAATACCGATAATGTGCTTCGGATCGAGTCTTTAAAAGTTGAAAACGAACGTCTCTTAAACGAGCTTTCAAATGCAAAACGCCGTCTTCAATGGTGTCAAAAAGATTGTCAAAATCGTGAACTCGCTTGCAAAACAAAATCCACCAGTTGCAATCAAACAATCTTAACCCACAATTTGAGCAACTGGATGATCAAAATGTGTCTTTGAAAAGTCAAATCTCAAAATATGAACAAGAACTTGTAAAGTTAAACAGAATATGGTGTCATATTTGATTTACTCAATAAGACTCGTCATGAAGCATCAAACGAACTTGATCACTATCTTGCACACACTAGAGAAGTAATGAATTTTGTCGGTAATATTCGCTACGAAAATCAAGATTTGATTCACACTATCTTTAAGTTAAGAGAAATGTTAGGAAAATATGAACTACTTCCGCCACCGTGATTAAGAGAATAGCACCAAGTAACACTTAGTAATCGTGAACCTAGAATCCCTACCGCCAAATCACAAGTTGCTAACGTGCTTCCTTCTCATTGAAACAGAATAGTTGCATCTTTCCAAACGTCCGCACTTCACGGCCTAGGAGCACTACATCGAAGAATAGGAAGTTGCGACCCAAGAAAAGATCAATAAGGAATGCTAAAGTAGAAGAACACCCTAGGACTATGAATAAGACTCACGTTGCTTCCACTATAGATATTGCGTCCGGCAAATGTAATAGAAATAGTGATGTAACGAATGCTAAACCTTTAAGTACTTTTGATATTCAAATCGATGCACCTTGTGTTATTTGTCGTAAAGTATGAATTTCGATTGTCATGACAAATGTGTTGCTAAAGCTATAATCTCTCGTTTACGGAATCCTAAGAATCGGAATACCTCTAGGCCCACTAATCATTCTAAGTCGTGCTTGGTAGAACGCCTTCTTTAGATTCTAAGGCAAACATTGTCGTCCTCGTAGCTCAGGTTTCACCTCCAAAGAATGTAGTACCACCTAGTGCATTCACTAAGACTAAAGCAAATAGTAGTTATAGATGGCGAAATGGATATATAACACACTCGGATTTAAATGGATGCCTAAAGTTTTGATGTGTATGTCTACTATATCGCTCCGAACCTCTAACATTTCGGGTTCCACATCTACTTCTATTCCATCCGTGTCGCCTGTGTAATTCGTGTGATACAGATCATTCTCTCGATTGTTGATAGCGGATGTCTCTCACACATGACATGCAACCTTAAACTCGTTATCAAACTTTATTGCAAAGTTCATTGGCAACCGCCGATTCGGAATAATCACTGCACTATCATGGGCTACGGAGACTATATCAATGGGAACATCGAAATTAGCAGTGGTTTATTATGTGGAAGGCCTCGGTCACAACTGCTTTCGATAGGTCGCCTGTGATGGAGATTTGGAGGTTGCTTTCGGGAGAAATCTTGTTTCATTCGTGATCTACAAGGAAACGACCTTATGTCCGCTCGCGTAATTCTAGTCTTTACACTATCTCTATGCAAGACATGGTTGCTTCATCTCCATCCGCTACTTTCAAAGGCAACATCAACAAAATCCTCGCTATGGCATCATCGTCTTTCACATCTAAACTTTCAAACCATCACCAACCTTGCTCGACACAAACTAGTTGAAGGACTCCCACGATTCGGTATTCAAAAGATCACCTTTGCTCGACTTGTGAACAAGGGAAAAGCACTCGTGCTCATTTTCCTTCAAAGGTGGAAACAGCCTCAAAGATGTGCTTCATCTTCTTCACATGGATTTGTGTGGCCCGATGCGTGCAAACAATCAATGGCAATCGCTACATATTAGTAATTGTTGATGACTACTCACGATGGACTTGGGTCTACTTTCTTCAAGCAAAGACCAAGCTCCACAGATGATCATCAACTTTCTCACGAAAATACAAGTTCACTCGAAACACCATCGACAAATCGAGCATAAAGGAACCGAATTTGTTAACAAAACTCTTCGTGACTTTTATAAGAAAGTGGGAATTCAAAGATCGACATCTATTGCACGTACACCGAACAAAACGAGTTGTTGAAAGACGAAACCGAACGTTAGTGGAAGCCGCAAGAACAATGTTAATCAATGCTAAACTCCCGGTTACTTGTGGGCGTGTCGTATCAAGCTGCATGCTATACTCAAAACCGATCTATGATTACTAAACGCCACAACAAAACACTTTTCGAGCTTGTCCACAACAGAAAACCGAATCTCAAACACTTTCATGTCTTTGGATCTCTTTGCTATCCAAATAATGATCGTGATGACTTTGGAAAGCTCAAAGCCAAAGCTGACATTGGAGTTTTTATTGGATATTGTGATAATTCTAAAGGTTTCTGAATCTGGAATCGTCGAACAAAGGAGGTTATGGAAATGATTCATGCTCATTTTGATGAACTCACGGAAATGGCTTCTGAGTATAACAGCTTGGAACCGGTCACAACCGCTAAACTTCCTCAACCCCATCATCACCGAACAAAGCCCTCACTCACTTGTCAACAAATGGAAAGGTTATTTGCTCCTCTGTTCGCTGACGATATTGATGAACGTGCTCGTGTGTATCGTTTGTTGCTCACCGCTTCAACCCGATACTACTCTTATACCTAATACACCGCTACAACAACTACTATGAAGAAGCACCACCATTGACTCCACCACAACAGTTGAACTAACGGCTTCCAACAATGATGAACCAAATGATGATATTCTTAATGAAGTACCCCACTGCAGATTTTGATCCAAATCGTTCTTTAACCCGCTGCTAATGAGATCTGCGCACTGTGATGTCACGGAATCTTCAACAAGCCATTTGAATCCTCAAAATCGCACAATGTATACCAACATCAACCTCACACATAGATGGACAAAAGACCATCCTCCGAAACTATTATTGGCAACCCGAATCAACGGTCGTTATGATACAACATCTTCACTCAGACGGGGAACATTGCATCTATGCACTTACCGTTCGCTTAACTGAGCCTAAAACATTAAAAACGAATGACAAAAGATACCGGATTGAATCCATGCAAGAAGAACTCAACCAATTCAAACGCCTTGAAGTATGGGGCGGTTGAAAGACCAACAGGGTCTCGTCATTGGTCTCAAATGGATTTGGAAGAACAAATTGATGTCAAGGAACGAATCCAAAACAAGTCACGCCTAGTTGCTAAGGGTTATCGTCGTGAAGAGGAATAGACTTTGAAGAATCTTTTGCTCAGGTTGCTCGCCTTGAGGTCGTTTCGGATATTTCTCGCGTTCATGGCTCATATGAATATGACGGTCTTTCGATGGATGTCAAACCTGCTTCAACCGGACAACCGAAAGAAACGGTTTATGTCGACCAACCGTAAGGATTCGTTGATCCCGAGTTCTCAAGCATGTCTACAAACCGAACAAAGCTCTTTATGGACTCAAACAAGCTCCTCGGGCATGGTACGATAAGCTATCATCTTTCCTCATTGCTAATAATTTCACCAAAGGTTGATCGATTCTACTCTTTTTATAAAATATCACGGGGCACATATCTTAATTGTTCAAATTTATGTAGATGACATCATTTTGGGTCTACGCATAAAAAGTACTCGATCGATTTTGCAAAACTAATGAAGAAAATTTTGAAATGTCCATGATGGGTGAACTTACGCTCTTTCTAGGACGGCAAGTTCATCAATCACCCCGTGGATTTTCTTGAGTCACCCAAATATGCCCTTGAATTGTTAAACAAATTTGAATGAAAACCTGTGACACTTATGCCACACCAATGGCTCATACCAAGAAGCTAGATGTTGATTTACATGGGAAATTGGTGGACCCTACCAAATACCGTAGTATTATTGGGTCTCTCATGTATCTAACGACTAGTAGACCCGATATTATCTTTGTCGTTTACCCTCGCTCCCGCTATCGGTCGCGACCAACTGAAACCCACCTCTCGAGGCTAAAAGAATCCTCCGATACATCAAGGAACCATTAACTGGGGATCCGTATCCGAAGGATTACTCGTTTTGAACTAATCGCCGGATGCGAGATCACGATGATGTTTAGATTCATCGAAAAATTACAAGAGCACTACAATTTCTTGGTGATAAACTGTGTCTTGGCAATCAAAGAAGCGAGGATTGTACATCGTCATCAACCGAAGCGTAATATGTAGCCATGTCGGCATGTTGTGCTCAAGTCATCCGGATGAGAACACAACTCAAAGACTATGGTTACGATTTGATGAATCCGATGTATCATGCGACAATCTGAGTGCCATTGTGATCTCGCAACTCGATTCAAAGATTCAAATCAAAGCACATCGATCTTTGCTATCATTTCATCAAGGACCACGTGAAGCAGGCATGCTTGAATTATACTTGGTGCTGAATACCAATTAGCATATCTACTCACCAAAGCCTTGCCTCCCGCTAGGTTTATGAGTTGGTCCACGGATTGGTATCGCGGTGTTTGACTCAAGAGGAACCTGATGAACTCTTAAAACAATCTTAAAACCCGTCAAACACCAAAATCTCTTTTGTAAATAATTTTTCAAAACAAAATACAAAATAGAAAATCGATAAAACAACAAAAACATTCTTCTATCTATATTTCTTCAAACATGGCAAGTATATTTCTTCCATCAACACTCAAATCTTTCAAAATTCAAGATTTTTCCAATCAAGTGTTGAGGGGAGAAAATTAATTTTAACTGCTTCAAAATAACCATGTACTTGCATGTTACCTTATCCCGGTTGTTTCTTTAATAATGGTGGTCACATTTACGTTTATCGACACTCTCCGACTAAAATTTATAACCTTTATTATTTCTTAAGTCGAGGGGAGGTCGTCAAAGTTATTTCCAAATATTCTTCGCTTGGTAACCAAAATGGAAGTTAAAAGGCTTTGAATGAAAATGGAAAAGGTGGAGGGACTAAAACTATCAAAAGCTTAAAGTATTTTCTAATATACTCTCCACCTAACTTTCACTTCACATTTATTACACACAACTAACTCATCCTACGCCTAAGAATCGGTCAACAAATCCGTGTTTTGGATCATAATTTTGTAAGTGGTTTAATGTTTCTTACATGTTTTCAAACAATGGTTTTGATTTTTACATCAATCCAACGGTCAAAATGGTGTATATGCTTGATTATGTGTTCTACGATATGCGTAAGAACACATGATTAATATTGTGTGTTTGTGGTTAAAAAGATTGTGTCAATACGTTTCTATAACATTAATGATATCATTTTTATCCTCAAATGCACCCGCATACACGAATTGATGGATTTTGGTAATTAGGGTTTATGCGTGGTTTGGGTGTTTTCATGTGAACGCTTTTGGTAATAAAGATTGTTGTAATAGGTTGTTGTCAAGTTGAATTAATCATATCTAGGCCCTGATTTCACCCGTAAACACTTATGATTCATAAATTGAAATTTAGGGTTTATGTTCATACGGTTTGGGTATTTTTGATTCATGACTTGTTTGATGTTAAAACCGGATAAAACAACTCTATAGGCTTTCTAGACTTACCGTAAAAACTTTGGTGCAAATCCTATGGCTACATTTCATACGCGTAATTCATAAACCTTAGGGTTTAGTTTTACACGAAGACTTTTTTCGCATAAACCGCTTGATGAGTTTCATGCCATGATCTGCTTTTATAATGAATGTTAATGTTAATATTGATGTTATGATGATGTTATTTCGTGCTTGCTACCGTAGAAACTCGTAATCAAGGTTATTGAAAACCACGATCAGATCACCTCACGCGAGAAAGTTATGCGTAAAGAAATCTTCACGCAGAATCATACGCGGTTCTACAAAGGGACCACGCGTATCCTGTGAAGGATATGCGAACAATGACCTCACGCGATAAGGTCTACTCTTACGAGTAAGCCTTACGCCGAAGGTTTCATATACGCCACGCCGTAAGCTTTACGCATAAGGTCCCCTTTTCCCACGCTGTAGTAAGCATCCCACGACAAGCTCGCGTCTCACGCAGATACTTCTCCTGCTTACGATAAGCTACCATTTCACGCCTAAGCCTTGATCAAACCTTCATTATGAATTGTTACACGTGCAAACTTGTAAATAAAGAAATCATAACGTCACGAAACCAATAATGTCACTAATAAGCTTAAAACATTTAATATGTTGTGAAAAATAAGTGATAACATAAACTTTAAAACTTCAAGTTAACTAACTTACAAAACTTCTCACAATGTCATTGGACTATTAGACAAACAAGTGATTTTGGACTCGTAACAATCATTGACATTGCACATTCAATAATTAGAAAATAAAACCATCTGTTGACTAACATAATGTCTTTCGATATGTTGGTTCTTTTGGCTAATGTTATTTCAGATCACGACATGGTCGCTCAAATGAATGTGGATGCACCAAATGTTCTCACCATTGCTGATATCTTCCCAAACGGTTATCCAATGAAGATTGTGAAGAATAACCTTCGAGTTGACTTTGAAACTCTCACCGCCGTAATCTTCTTGTCTCATTGCAGTGGATATTCAAGAATCATCCCTATCGTAACATGCTCACCAACTCGCCAACGTTGGGAGATCTACATACGCACTCGAATACAATGCAGAGGGTCAAAGGTAAAAGTGTGGTAACAAAGGACACTCAATCACAAACAAGTTACCATCACACATGCGACTTTAAGGTCGTTCTCCTCATTCCCGACATCATACCAACTGGATTTCTGCTTGCACCCATCAAGAGACTGCTCGCAATTTTGATCGATATTGGGTATGACGAAGCTTCGGGGTTGTTAATAAGCATTCTCACGTGATCTTAAAAGCATTCCTCACCTTGAGAACCCTCTATATCATCATCACAAAATCTATTTCGGTCGCGACGGTGGCTTTGAGCATCCCAAGCTCGTGGAACCGCAAATCTTTGGGCTCTAATCAACATGAAACACATCGAAATTGAAGCTATGATATGGGATGACATGATGACATTCCTCAAAAGCTTGGCTCAAAGATTCCTTATATCGATATACTAAACTGTTGATCCAAATAGCACTTGGATATAACCCCGATATCCCCAAGAGAATCAATGACCCCGATAATCTTGACGTGTTGTCCGAACCCACTCTAACAATGATTTAAGGAGTCAACTACCAAGAAACAAGGTCTTGTGTTGTCGGATCTCCTCTCTCGATGAACTTAAACTCTTATTCTTATAAAAGATATTTGGTAGGCGTGTGAAGAGAACAAAGTTGGCTTTCTTGATGAAAATCTTCTCGTACCGCAAGAAAACCAAGAGAAGTATGTGAAGTGCTATAAGAACCGAGAGTCGAGGAAGTTCCCCAAAAGGAATCCTCTCGTAAAAGGACTGTTCCTTCTAAGGAAGCCGGTCCTATTCCCATTCCAAAGCTTGAACCACAAAGAAAGCTAGTGGACTAAAGCTCAAGATACACAATCGTATCGAAGAGGTATTACACTCAATCGCAAATCCTCCTTCAAGAGCAAAACCTCCCACCACCGCCAGCTATAAGCAAAGGGAAGACTCAGAAGACTTGTGCCTTATGAAGAGGATAGCTCGTAAGAAGATCCACCGAAACCGATTATAGGAGGAAGTTCAAATTTGTTAGACTCAACACATTGCGGAGGAATTTGCCAAAGATCAAATGGGTGGCCCCGGAGGGTCAAGTGGTGATGTTCAACCCACACCGATCCCGATGCGGTTAATCGACCCGATAAGGGAACCGGTGCCGCCACTTTGGAGCAACAACAAAAGCAACATGAGGAGTCTATTAAGTTTGACATTGAGGAACCAGACATCGAGAAGTCTCGAGAAAGATAAAGTCGATGAAGAAGCTAAAGTCGGAAATGATGAAGATGTTGATTATGAAAAGTTTCTTCTTGAGAGTCCCGCACGGTCTAAGGAGAAAACTTCGAACCTCCTAAGGACCCCGAATCTCCTCACATCTCATCTTCATCGACTCATCTTCTCACCCTCACCACCACCATCTAAAAGATCAACCAAATCAACAACCAAATTAGTGAAGAAGCCAACTCGATCTTGGATTTCTCATACTCATAAAAGAATTGTGAATCTTTGTCAAACAAGTCGAAAGAAAGACATGCTCTACAGAAGATGAATTTTCTACCGATCGACACAATATCTTCATGATGAGACCGACAAGATGCAAGTTGAAAGTGAATACGTCCATAAGCTCATGCAAGATGATCTTCAAGGAAAATGAACGAAATGATCAAAGGGTATACTCATCAAGACTTCTTGACATTGTTCCTAAAGTTACAAAGGAGTTATTCACCAAACAACTCTATCCGAATCTACTTCATCCGCCAAGCACTATGAAATCAACACCAATGCACGTGAACATCAACTCGTTGATCCCATAATCTTTTCGATGTCAATTAGTTGATCGACGGTAGCTCAACCGTCCAAACGATCTGCAACACTTGCCTCTCACGAAGGTAAATTGCTTGAAGCATTGCCGAATACCAACTAAAATCGCATGTAGAGAAGAAGTCGAAGGTCGAAACGCTCTAAGAGACGATGATGACAAGGATAAGGATAAAGACAACGAGCCCAAACGCTCAAGAAGTCTCGGTGAATCATCTTCAATGCAACCTCCACCCCAACAGACTCCAAAGACAACAAAAATCTCCTCCTCGCTCTTCTCTTGAAAACCTCGTGATTCTTTCGAGTTACCACCCTGCACTCATAAAACCGGTGATCACTTTGAGTATACGGTGGTGACGATGAGGAATTCCATGAGCCCAACAACAACCCGCCTCCCGACAAAGCATGTAACCGTAATCCTCATCTAGGCCTAAGAAAAAGAAGAAGAAGGCCCAAGGTCGACGTCCGATCATGGCTAGATGAAGATAACACCGAGGAATTTGAATGGTTTTCACTCTTGTTAATTCCACCCTACCCAAATCAAGGTCAAGATCCGTAGACGGTAATACATTGGAGCATGCTAAAATATCGCAAGAAGAATTTCGTGTGAAGAAGATGACGAAACCGAGTTGAAGCGAATCAAGAATGAAGCATTTCAACTTCTCAAAGATGATCGGAAAGTGCTATTGAAGTTGAGTATCACCTGATAATATAGCTCGAGCCATGTCTAATAACATGGATTGGCTCAACCCGTAGCAAACATCGACTTCACCAAGCGGACAACCTCCATACTACAATCGACTAGTCTAAACCTCACCTATAATTGGCCAACCAGATCAGCCTAGGATTCCATTCTCGATATTTCTTCAACAAAGACTTGGAATTTCGCACACGGTGGCGATGGGTCAAGGAAATATGCTACATCCCCGACACTCCGCCCCAAAGAACCATATACTCTAATTGCATGCCATCAAGGAAAGATCTAACCACATGTTCTCCAACAATGTGGTAGAGTATGACCGTGATGCAATGTAGGGATTCACCATTGGCCGAACGCCAAGAATCTACTACGTGTCGCAAGGTTCAAGTCTCAACATGCGGTGTTTAGTACTAAGAGTATCGTTGCCATCAAACACGTTGATCTTTCGTCCAAATGGGACTACACTTTTCTCAAGAATATTGTGGTCAAAAGGCAAGACGAAAGGATTATGCATTCTCTGAGTCGACTTTGAGAATTTGTCTATCGACGGCATTGAAGACATGTACCTTGCCAAAGTACGTGGTCGCATGAGACAATTTTCAACCAAGTACAACGTGAATTCATCAAGTCATTGCTCATCTTCATCGACGATAGTCATCAAAGAACGTAGAAGATCTCCACTTGCGCTGAATCTTATCGCATCTGTGTCAACTTCACTCCACCTCGCCTAGATCTTCCCGACATCAACCGGCTCTCACAATATACACTCATTAGCAAACCATTCGTCGCGTCACCGCAGTGAACTTCAAAGAAATTGCTTAATGGCTTGTAGAGATCTTCACAAGTTTGGGGATCACACTTTGAAGATGGTTAGGGACGGATGGCTTATAGGTGAAGGATATACATCAAACAATTGGGTCTCCTAAGCAATGGAATTCTCGTGATCAAGGGATGTGAAGAGGATCATCACTATGATTGATGAACGTTGTATCGATGGGACCGATTGTAACCTTGAAAGCTTTGTTGGTGGTCGACCCAGATTAACATCACCGCTATCAACGCCCGGTTCGCACTCCGGCAACATCATCGACTTCCCGGTACCCTTGAACCGCTTCTTTCATTATAACTTTGGATGTGTGATTATATATGTTTATGGCTTGTGCACACATATCGTTGTACAACCCGTTCTTGTCAAGAAAGGACCCCGTGGTACGCTTGATTGCCACAATCCTTATAAAAGGAGCGAAGTTTACTTTTGAGTAAAACCTATCAAAACTTACATTTTCAAGGTTTTGCTCAAAGAACAAGTACTTCCCCAGATGATTTTCAAAACCTCAACCGCTTATATCACTTGTTGAGGGGAGTACTTGAGTTTAAACTTTGTTCACAAATTGTTCACAAATGGTCATCTTCCCGCAACACTTCGAAATGGTCATATTTATTCTCAACTTTTCAAAATAACATTTTATATGCCATTTTTGAGGGGAGAAAATTATGTGATAAGAAATATATTGGGTAAATGCAAATGAATCTTTGTGCTATAGACTTAACCAACGAATTGACGATGCTTAATCGTTAGTAACTCGAAAAGACTTGTCCGGGACGAGTAATAATTTCAAGTTAGTTCGCAAGTGATGTAAACGTGTCTCGCAAAGGACTTGTCCGAGTAGAAAGTACCATTCGAGAAACTCTTGGTAGACATGAACTCGACGGATTGATAACCTTCGAGGCTTGTCTACACCTTCAAGGTAGTTATTAGAGCTAGTTGTCACCCAAAAGTCGACAATGTAACTCTATAACTATGCAATGTAACCGTGTCTCATGGGGATTGTCTATCTTGAGTTGATCAATTCATAAAGTGCGCGCTTTTCCTCACACCGTGTGATTTCAGAAAACCTTAAGCACGTGTGGAGGGGAGTATTTCTACAAAAGATCAAACTCTTACAATGGTACAAAATGTTTTACAATCATAATCATGTGAGAGATTTTCTTGAAAATTGGTTTTATGGTAGAATAACCATCCTATGATCCGCCAGAGTCGGAGGATCTACCCAAGGACATCACAAATAGTTAGTACTTAGAAGTCCTTAGGTACGATTATAAAAAGGAGAAAAGAGAATCAAGAAAGAAGGAGTTGAAGAATTAAAAGAAATGCAAAGAAAATGGTGAAAAGAAATAGCCTCCAAATTATTCAACTTAGGCGCATAATCGGGTTCAATTCATATGCTCTTGGTTGTCAATTAGTGATGCCGGTATTGAAGATTAAAAGTCGTCATGAACCTAGTGACGCATGCACTAAACCTTCTTAGCCACTCAAGTTTCTCTCAAAGAAGCTTGTTTCATTCTCACGTGGAACCCCACGTAAACTATTGGCTTTCTTAGAGATCACCGGTATTGAAGAAGGAGACCCTCTCCCTAGTCTCCGTCAGAAAACCAAAACGCACTATTGAGTTCAGAGCCACAGATTCATCAAAATCTCTTAGGTACACTTGACATTTCATCACTTGATGTTCAACAATAAGAACATCGGTGGTACGTTATCGAGTCCTTCACGCATCTTAGCAACTGTCGAGAACATTTATGAGAGGTTCACAACCGTGATCCCGGTGATTGAATGGAAACTCTGCTGTGGTCAACATCAAACGCCTCGACAGCAGTCACCTGCAACTCCCGTGGATTACGCTTAGTGTGTCTCAAACGGTCTAGAGTCGGAGGTGATGCTTGGTGTACCTCAAACGACTATCCGAATCAGAGGTGTACTTGGTACATCGTGTTATCTCACTTGTGAGACTCAGTTCAGAACGCCTTTGTGAGAATTAGAGTTGTGTTTTCACACTATGTTGTTAACACTCAAAGTTCAAACTTGTAAGTGCGTAATCCGCTTATTACTAACCGCTTTCATGTTTTCTTATGGAAGCTCGAGCGAATGATCGTCAAGATTCTTCACATGCTCATGCCAACATCATCACTAATGGAAGTTCTATCTTAAAGCAACACAAAGTCGAATGATTCTTCGTCAAGCCAAAGAATCTACAAAGTTAAAGACTTAAAGAACTTCATCAAGATCGAAATCAAACGTTAAAGCGTGTGAGCATGTTGAAGAATGACGAGACACCGTGAGCAATGAAAGCAGGCACTGAAGCGCACTTGATGCGCATAACAACAACATACTATCACTACCATCACAAAGAACAATGATCAAAGAACAAAGTTAAAGATGACGCCAAAGCAAAACTGTTTAAAGAAAACTATTTCTCTACCTGGGAGATTGTTCGAATCAAGACAATTCTTCTCACAAGAAAGAAGAATGTCGAAGACGTCAAAGCTACTATTACATCAAAGCCTTCACTGTTCATATTCATTCATCACCAACACTTAGGGGAGATTGTTGGAATCACTCCTAAACCTAAATCAAGTGTTAGTAATTCATATGTAATAGTTAGCTTAATTATGGCCTTTATGTTTGTTTCTAGCTTAAGCTTATGTAGAAGGCCCATGAGCTTAGGCCCAAGACCATAGGAGAAAGGAAGGGACTAGGAGTATTGCTCTAGCTTCCCTCCTATAAATACTATGTAATAACCCTCACTTGAGGGTTGGTTGTTCAATTTATTCTCTCCTTTACACTCTACGCATAACCAGCTAAGTATTACGTGTGTGTGTGTGTTTGAATATTGTTCATCCGATCTTCTTCTCCTCTCTATTCTTTCTATTGATGCTTGTGTTGTAAACTTAGTGACCTAACAAAAAGAATTAAACTTTGAACCTCTTCAAAATCCTAAACCTATTCATGCCACATATGATTGAAATACATGTCCACTATGGTTTATATTTTTTTAGACCTCTTCAAATTTTATAAACCTTTACAAACTACCATAGTGGATGCTCTACTTTGAATTAGTTTGTCAATAACCAACTTTTAGGCGTGAATTTTGTCCTTCCCAAGTTTAAAGTTCGAAATATTCATACATGGCAGTTCGAAAATAATACTTCTTCCGTCTCAAAATATAAGTCCATTATGACTTTTTCAACGTTTTTATTCCAACTTTGACATTAATTTTTTTTTTTATATATAATACTTGATGCAAAATATATAAATGGACTTGTGTTTTAAATGCATTTTAATTGGTATACTTTTTGAGAATTATTATATAACACAAAAAAAAAATTAAGATCAAAGTGAAAAAGAAAAGACTTTGAAAAATAAAAAATAGACTTACATTTTGAAAAAGGGAGAGTATATAAGCATTTCTGTTAACATATGTCAACCACAATATTTTAGTACTCACTCAAACTTTTGATACTTATCTTCCTCAACAAGGTGTCAAATTATCTATAATACTATAATCTTGAGCCCCTTAATTTAATGTGCAAGAGTGAATGTGCACAACAATTTGTACGGTACAATCCGTGTAAAGCCATATGATTTAATACCAAGAAGTGAAATATGTAATCCTCAATGAAAGTTTAGGAGGCGAAAAGTTCCCAAAATCTTAAGTTCAAAGGATACAAATCAATAATGCCATGAATGCGAAGCTCGACAAGCTTATTGTCCATGAATGCATGTTCCACAAACCAATTGGTTTAGTTGCTTACAACTTTTCGCTAGATTTTGAGGATTATAAATAACCCGCTATCAACATTTTCACCACCATCATTTGGTTCGACCTTTTCCAAATCGACAACATCAACAAATCCAAGACTATCCTAAACCCATCTCACCACTCAAACACAATCAATAACAACATCAACTACATCAAAATCCCATCTCCAAAACAGCCACGACTCAAAACAAACAAATAATAATAAAGATCTCATGTTTTACTTCTTCGTATAACAACAACATCTTAGACCTTTTAAGATCGAAACACGAAGAGAAGTACATCATCATTGATCCATCTTTTGAAGCTTGGCTTCTTTTGTATCCAAAAGAAAGATAAGATTAATAGCTATGTTATAATCTCTCTTGATTCAAAAAAAAAATCAAAAAGCAAAACGAAATTAAACCTACCCGAGACCTTATATCAAGATCTTGAAGTCACAATTCTTCATAGCTTTTTGATTCGTGCTAAACCGAAAGAAACAAAAGGTGGTCGTTGTGTTTGATTTCTTGAAGCTTGGCACGCGTTAAAGGAAACAAGACACTCATAAGGGTTTTGTTCATATGCTTCACCGTGTGTTCGGATTCTAGGATGATGAGATGAGATGATGATGAGAACGAGTTTGTGAAGGATATTAGTTTGGTGAGAGAAAGAAAGGAGATGGGGCGGCGTCAACTTATTTAGGGTTAGCTCAAATATGTGATAATAGGACAGATCTTAAGTTTAGCCCAATTGTAAACCACTAAAGTCTATGTTATAAACTGAGAATAGTTCATCTAAAATAACCTATTAAAGTGAAAATGGTAGGAGAACATAATAGCCATTAGATCATTTGACTTTGACTATATCTAAGGTTCAAAATGTACATGGTAGTTTTGTTAATATGATAAAGATTCTTATGCATGATTACTTGAAGCGAGGGTTAAATTCGTCATTTTCCAATTAAATGAATCAAAGAGTGTTGAACAATTATCAATTTGAGCAAAATTATTCCCTATCAAATCCGGTCATCTCTCTAATTTTCCATTTGTGTTTTTATGAAAATGAATCATTTGGATTGATTATAATTGTGATTAGTTATAGGTTTTAAATAATTTGTATTGATGACAAACTTTGTTTTCTACGGGTTTGAGTTTTATGATCATATCCTTAAGAGGATGATGTTCGCTCAATGATGATGATGCCAAACACTGTATTTCATTTTTATTTTTTTTAATCTTCTCATTGGTTCTTTCAAGAATAAAATGTTCGACGATGATGATGACCGAAGATGCTGAAATGGTTGATTAAAATGATCGATAGTAAAGCTACAAAAATCCATGTTGTTGCTGCTGATGATTACGATTTATGAATGTCATGATCGCTGATGATTACGATTTATGAATGTCATGATCGATGATGACGCATAAGATTAGATGATTGATGGTGAATAAGGTATCCATATGATGATGCTAAATTCAAAGAGGATGCAAAAATTAACATTGATTAATCTTTTTTTTTCGGTATTTTGATCTTGGTTTTCGGGTTAACATATTCATAACAATGAAGATGATTGAAAGATGAAGATGATAGAACTGAATATGCATGAAGATGATGTTTGTAAAGATGATGCAAAATCAAAACCATTTTTTATGCATGAATAAGTAATCTTAATCAATAAAAATGTAGTTAATGGTTTGATGCAAACATTCATTTACACGTATAGTATTTCGAAAAAGAAATGTTTCTACCACTGATATTCATGCGGAAAATTAAGATGCAAACTTTTATTTATTGATAATAAATGGTTAATTAGTGTAAATAAAGAAACCCCAATATATAATGCTTCCTAGAATTAAGGTTGAAGATGCAAATAAAAGGTCAATAATCAAAGCTTTCCTATTTTGCCCTTGAGAAACTTGAAACGTGACACTTTGTTGTGGCGTCTTACATTTTTTAGTTTAAGAGTAGTTTTCACAAGAACCAATATCTATCTAATATAATAAACACGAGTTTTGTATCACCCTTTAAAGCACCTCATGCAATTAATTTTCTGATGTGTCAAAGCTATGATTGGTCAGAAAAAAAAGGAATGTACAACACCTCAATAACTAATGACTTTCAATACACTCTCTTTCAAACACACACCGAAAGTCAAATCTTCATACATACTCTTTCATAAACATTTAACCTATTACAAGAAATCCATTTAATTACAAACAGATTCTAAAAATAAACCCTACATTCAAAATAATTCATATGGTTTAAAGATGTTGAGTCGGTTTTGTCAATTACAAATTAATTCCAATAATAAACCCTAATTATTTGCTAGGAAATAACAATAGGGATTGAACAATTAATTTCATAGCAATCAAATATATCTCCAAAAATAACACACGGTGTTATATTTATGTAATTGATTGAATATCAAGGTATATGGTTTCGATTTAAACTGTCACCGATTCAAAATCAAAATTCAAAATGGCGTTTACTCTATTTCACGTGGAACCCTATTTTCTGCATAGATTATAATGATTCAAATCAAGGTATATTAGTTAATATTTTTTGGTTGATTTCGCTTTTTAGTTACACATTAATATTGATTCTTTGTATTGATTTGATTAATTATCAATTACGAAATTCTTCTTACAAAACCCTAAATAAAATTATTTGGGTAAATGTGTTGAATGGTATTTTATTTGTAAGAAAAACGTTTTCAAATGATTTGTAATTTTTTGAGGTATATTTTTAGTTTTATATTTTGAAATAGGCAGTGAATCATGATATTAAAACTCTTCTAATTTATGTTTGAACTATTTTTAGGAAATGATTGTGTGATCGAAAATTATGATTCACGATTATAATTTAATTAATCATAAGAGTGAATCATAATATTAAATTTCCTCAAATTCAAATCAACATCCAAAAATAACATACATGGTTCAATATTTATGTTATTTGTTCAAACCCTTTCACCAATTACTTCTAGACAATTAATTTTGTCAAATTCAAATTCCATCAAAAATAAACCCTAATATTTGAATACGACTCTTTCTTTATACGCCTCTTCTTTAGTCTCTTGCAAAGTTATAGCCGGTTACAATCCATCAATTGATATTGACACATTTAAACGATCATCTCCAAAAATAATTTACGATTTATGAATTCAAATAATCCGAATAAGTATTTAACTTCAACCCTAAGACATCGTTGCGGTTCCGATCATGGTTGCATCATTTTTCTATGCCATACCTAAGAAGTCGATCTATGTGGTTTTTTTGCTGGCCAAAGCTTCAAATATGTAATAATCTTTTAATTTTTTGCATACTCAATTTAATATGTATGAAAATATTATATTTGATTTCGATTTAACTATAATATGTTTTGTGCATATTTAATTTAATATGTTTACATTATGTATATTTGACCTGTCACAGTTTTTTGTTTAATTATTGCTGATTGTATGTTTGATTGTTAATTTTTGATAAGATTTAGTGTTATTCTGATTTTTATTGTTTGTTGGATTATAATTGAATGTTTGTAATTGAATGATTTTGTAGGTTTAATTTAGTTCCTCCGAAGGTGATTCTTATTACTCCGTATTTACCATTTATTTCTATTACAAAGTTTATTATTAACTATATTTATATTTATATGTTTTCCTTGTGCTATATAAGGTTACGGGTCCGAGGATGGTAAGCATTCACATTCGCTTATGTGATGAACGTCTTCGTTATATTAAGTTGGGGCATAACTTAAAAGGGACCCGTGGCTTCGCTTAGAGTGTATTTAGATTCACGATACTTGCAACGAACTTATGATGTCGTAGATGAAACATTACATAGGCAAACAACATAAAATTTTATCATTTTAGCTGTACTTTGGAACTAACGGTCAAGTGTGAACAAATTCCACATCCATGTTTTTCTGTCTCCAGCATATCTTTACAAACAAAAACTTTATCTCTACGCAAAGTACATATGAGTTTTTATGTTTTTCTTTCCCAGAGCATTTATTATGAAATGGGTTAATAACTTATATATTTTGCTATGTCTTACAAATAAAGTGTGGAATAGTTAAACGCTTTAGTATAATATATGACATGTTGTAGCTTATTGTGTGATATATCTGCTATCTTTCTTTTCCGCATTATAAAGATGCTTATCGTATTTTGGCGAGCTTAATGTGTTATAAGTTCGTTTTGAAAGTGTGATTATGTAATCTTGACTCCCGAGGTACCAAATTAAGAAGGTGTCTGAATGTATGTTTTGAAAGCGTGATAATTTAATAAGGTGTTTGAGCCTTTAGCAAATTTAATGAAACATAATATCAATTTACTTGAGGCTGGCTTTGTAAAATTGAGCTAATTATCGTGTGTAACTTCTTAGGTGTCGAACCATGGACATTTGAACAATACCTTGGTGAAACTGTCTTCATTACTATGGGTTGCCCACATCAAGTTAGAAATAGACATGTTAGATCATCCTCAACTCTACTAAATTCTACTGCTTTTTTAAAATATGTGAAACGTTAGCTGTGTTTACAAAGATTAGTCGAGATTTTGGCGCTTGCACATTATCTTAAGCTTATCATATGAACTTGGTGCTTCTTTTTGAGTTAAAAAATTCGGTACCTTAGTTCTCCCATTGGCTTTTATACTATTGTATTTATGCATTATTTTGTTTACTTAAATTTGTGCAAATGACATTTTCATTCTTTAGTTTGAGATACTTGATCCATGCTCATGTAGTTAACCCGGACCTTCCAAAGTTACTTCTTTTTAAGCTTGGGATCATGTCTTAATTGGATTTTAAATGTAATATGTGAATCAAAAGTGAAGAATCGAAAGAGGTTATATGATACTCGTAAAGATACTACAAATATTGTCGCAAAGAAGTACTTAAAGGTCTATGATCAATGTTCAACTTATATGTACAAGTATATACATATAATGAGTTATACCATTTTTCAACTTTACATATACCTTATCAACAACTTTCTTTTAGTTTAACTTTTTTTTAATAATATTTAGGTGTTCACGAATGAACATTAACCTCTCAACTGCTTGATGTTGACTATATACATTTGCTCTCAAAAGTATCTATCGCTTGAAAAAGATGCATATGCATGTTTATTTTCTTAAAAGTTACAAACCAGATTGTGTATCGTTCATTGAAAAATATTTACCATTCCTTTCAATAAAATAACGTTACCCATTTACGTTCGTTGTTGTTATTTAATTTATCGACACACTCAGGTTCTTAATGAATAATTTCTTTAAAACCTCCGTGAATCCACGGGTCTATAAGCTAGTGTGTACTATAAAGGAAAGTAGCTAGACGCTTGACTACCTTTGTCAACACCTTCAATTAC
The DNA here is from genome assembly GCA_022545495.1 of Chrysanthemum lavandulifolium. NCBI lineage: Eukaryota > Viridiplantae > Streptophyta > Magnoliopsida > Asterales > Asteraceae > Chrysanthemum > Chrysanthemum lavandulifolium. Next base: position 134,245,921 of record CM040241.1, on the reverse strand, counting down.
CCTTGGTCATGGCTATTTTATGCTTTGTAAACTTACTCAAATACGAAGTCTTTAATATAATTACAAGTTCCTGAATAAGAAACGATTAATTAGATGATAACAAATGCAAGAGTACATGGCAATATTACGTAAAAATAGAGGTGGCAAAATGGGCGGGCCGAGCTAAAACGGGCACGGGCTAGAATGGGCACGGGCTTAAACGAGCACGGGCCAAACGGGCACATGTTATACAAATCGCTTAATAAAAGACCTAAAACGACTAAATAAATTCCTTAAACGTAATATATTATTTATATTAACAAAAATAAATATATTATAAAAAAAAAAATCTTTTAAACGATCGTTAATGTTCAACAATTGAGAGAAAAAAAAAAGTGCCCGTTTGTGCCCATTTAAGTTTTCAATGGGTTGCATAACGAAACCCAGGTAAACATTACCCGACAAGGTTACAACTACATTACGCAACAAGAATTTACCTCCGCCCTACGATAACAAATCTTATGATACCATCAATTGCAATATCTTATATGTAACTACTTGCATACAATATTACATAAAAAAAAAAATTATACATTCGATCCTTACTAATACAAAGGTAATGCACGAGCTTATAATGCCTCGTCAACTTAATTTTGAAGTATTATACTTAACAAAAGGTTTCTTGAATTTCTATTTACAAAACATCGGTTTCTTAAACTTTGAATTTGATATTGACGATTTTTGTTTCAATTCCAATATTATCGGTATCTTCTTTTCATAATATATATATATAGTCACAAAATACCGATATGTATGTCATGCTTCCAAATCCGTTTCTTGCTTTGTTCTTATAAGGTCTAATATATGTGTTTTCTCTTGCACACAATTGTTAGAAATAATTTGAATTTTTGGCAATGTTGTTTGCTATGTGATTCTTACCGTGATTTTTTTTCTCGCTATGATACTTAATCATGATTCTTGCACCACTACTCTGTATCCATATTCATTTGTATGTTGGTAGACTTATTTATATTAGTATATGGGTATATATATATAAAGTTTTGACAATGAAGACTATAGTTGCTAGGCTTTGTTTATTTATCCACATTATGTAGATCTTTGTCGTCCATGCTTGGTTTCTGAGTTTGTTTCTAATGTGTATTTATATATGTCTACATAACACCACAACCTAGATCAAGAAATTAGACTTGAAAAGTTTCAGCCACTTCTAAGGAAGTGCTTGGATGTCCATTATTTTATTTAATTATGATTATAATTATAAAAGCTTATAATAAGCGTACCTAAACATTCAAATGAATATGATTTTAAAAAAATGGTTTGATGCTTATGCTTTTCGGCTGTGATGCTTTATCGTTAATCCGATGAATTGCTATTGCCTCTAAGATCATCTCATTACATGTTGTCTATTACCTTAACAAATTGCCTATTACAGGAGTTACCAATTATGTTATCTACATTATTCATCTCATCATCATATCAATAATTTAAGATAATTGATGTTATATTATCTTTTGATGATGACCACAATTTGTGCATTACGCTTGTACCGTAAATTCTTGTAATGCACAAATCGTGGCTCACGATCAAAAGACGCATGAGTATCACCCCATAATTTAAACCCTATTTCATACTTTTTGTTAACTTTTGTGTAGTTTTTGTAGAAGCGACTACATCGGATGCCCGGTACAAACAATTGACGTACTTTCAAGCCATAGAGATAGAGGTAATGTTAAATCGCATTTTATCATTAGCAAATTGCTAATAATGTATTCAACTTTGATCAAAACTATATTTTATAGTCAATTTTGAAATTTTCGATTGTATGTATGTAACTTGCCTTTTAGTACTATTGTGTGTATTAACTATTAACTTGCACCACAATGCATCTAACTTTACACAATATTCTATGCGGTCTAAAAACACACAATAAGGGAAAATACTAAGTCAACCACGAAACTTCTAAAGTTGTTTACATACAATAGTAATTTTGGTTAAGTTTAATACGTTATGATTCAAATTTCCCTTTATTATTATTCGACATGTAAAATAACCTATTAGTTATCGGATTAAAAATTTCTCGGATCATTCCACCATGATCCTTATAACCCATGTCTTTATTTCAAAAATTTATCTTGGTAACAAATTAAATGGAATATCTCATGTTTTAAAAGCTTATGATTGTCGTCTTTGACTAAGAAATTGAGACATGGAAATGATCGATGTATCGATAAGGCATGTACCATATGTGAAAAGGTGATTATTCTTCTTTTCTTTTTGATTTAATGTTGTTTTGATTAAATGTGGATTTTTGTTACTATAGTTTTGTTTTATAACTATATTTTTATGTAAGAGCATTCATTATGGTAGTTCAAGAATAGGTCTAAGAAATTATAAAAATCAAATATTTATACATATTAGAGAGCAACTATTTCAAATTTAGGTGACACATAAAAAGGCATAGCCTTTTGAAAAGGTTTATAAATTAGGGTAAAAGCAAGAAAATAACAACTTACTTTTAAAAATATACCGACTTGAAACTCTTACTTTTTTTATTATCAAATACACTAACGTACTTTCGAATTTTATTTTGACTTGAAACACTTTTTATACCGTTAGTCATTATGTGGCAACGTTAGTCCATTTAATCAAATTTTATTTTGAAAAGTTAGTCCTTTTATGTAACACCCCCAAATCTCGGTACAGCGGAAGACTTAATCAAGTTTTTGGGGCGTTACGATTGGATTGGTATCTCACACAAGTATAGCAAACAAGATAGTCATTTTCATTCAAAACCAATCCCAAATTTAAATATTCAAAACAATAATCCAAAAGTATAAATATTAGGCCCAAAACATGATTTAATAAAATAGGTCCCCATAAATTATCAGAGTCAAATATGTTCCTTGAACCATGCCTCCTTGTCAAGCTTCCACCGAACACGTATTCCAAACGTCATTTAAATACCTGAGAAAACATGCTAAAAGGTCAGCTTACGCTGGTGAGTTCATAGGTTTAAATTCAATAAAATCGTAGTAGACCTGTAGGAGTTGATTTGCTATGCAAGACTAAAGATAGATAAACATCGTTCACAAACCGTTTCCTAACCGGAAATCACAATCCATATCCGCATCCGGGGATCACTGGCCCAGCGACTCTAGTCCAAAGATCGTGGCAAAGTCTAGAACGATTGCCAACCCGGACTAGGTCGAGGTAGAAGTCTATTCTTAGCTAGGCAACAAATTATAGCAATTAGGATTGCTACCCTAGTCTAAGTCAACGATCACCGCACATCTATCTAAACAGTCAACACATAAGCAAATCCAAATAGTTTTAAAGGTCCAAAACAGAGTATGATTCTCACCCTAATTTAGTTAAAAACCTAGATAAAAATGGGGCTTTGAAACTCACCACAAGCAAGAAACGCACAAATAAACACTAGCAGAAGATATGAGGTAATCACGGGACAGCAACTATCACTCGGCACGACCTATTAATGTAAACCAATTTTAATATATATTTCCCAAAATCAACGTTATGTACCCCAATGTATTCCATTTCGTTATTTCCAAAAATGTCTCGTTTCACCGTTTAATCCAAGTGTTTGGTATCCTCATGTGGGTGTATCGACTCTATATGATGCCATGAATGCACTCGACAACCAATATGTGACTCAATGCAACACAATGAGACATCTAAGCGATAAGCTCCATAGTCCAATAAGTTTCGAATAAATAGTAGACCTTATCGAATTCATTCAACTCGATAAAGTTACCTAACGCATACCTAGTGGGCTCTTATTAGATTCGTCAACCTAATAAGTCCGCTACCCACGTGGATCAACACTATTAATGTTAGGTTATCCGTAACCCATGCACACAATGTAAGTAAATAAATACTTGAAACTAGTATTAAATGCCCATAATTGGCATATTTCGATAAACGGTACTCGAAACATTAATTACTTATTTATTATAAAACATTTCCATTTTAGTCGTTAGTTTCTATTTAAAATCGTAAATAACAAGATAAGTCTTGTTATCGATATTTTGGTATAAAAGTTTTTATTATTTATGTTTCATAGTCTATTAGCTTTTCATATATATATATATATATTTCGTCAAATTCAATATTAATTTCATATCGTTATTTGTTTCGAGTCCACAAGCACCAGTCATGACTTCTCGGCTTTTAATCAATCAATAGTCCAAACTATACTAAAGTCCATGTTACGGCTGCTGGGGTCAACTATTGACTAAAAAGTCAAAGTAACACCGACGCTGCTCAAAGTTGACAATTTATATATATCAAGTCCAAATAAAAGTCATAATAGCGCAATTCAATCCCAAATCAACTCCAATCAATCTCGCCAACCAATCAACCAACAAAATATACCCGAAACCAATGTTATGACCCTAATGGTCATGACACGGTCACGGTTAAGACCACGTGAAACAAACAAGCTCTAGAAGCTTTCGGCTCCACGCTCTCATCCAAACACCAACAACATCAACCCACAAGCTACACGACAACTCGACCCGGACCCTTGGTCCTCGAGGGTCACGACGCCACCAAGCTATGCCCAACGTGGGTCTTGGTGGCTTGTACGCCCCATGTCTCACATCCAAACACTCCCAAATCAATACCACAACCTCCAAACACAATAAATCATCCTCCAATCATCAACCAAACATCAAACCCATCATCTATTCTAACCAAAAATATAAAACTAAACCTAAAATGCAAAGACCCAACAATATGATACACCACATGATTCCAAAACACTCGCTACATGTTTATTTAAGTGTTAATTAGATTTAATCTCATGTTTCACCCAAAAGCCCTAAAAGTCGCCACCCATACGAGACCCATATGGCTCGTACGTGGCTGCACCATGGCCAAACATGGCGTATTCAAGTCCCTTTTACCTTTTACAAACACGAGCTACAAAACCCACTTGAAACCCTAAAGATCCGAATCTTAATTTGAAGATTTGAAGGTGTTATGGAGGTCTAGATGGCGCGTGTTATATATGGTTGGAAAGAGGAGAAATAGAGCTTCAAGATGGTGGTGGAGGTGGGTGGTCACATACGGCGGTGTGGCCGGAGGTGGCCGGAACAGTGGCGGCGGCCGGAAATGGGTGTAGGGTTAGGGTTTTAATTATTTTGAGGAGAGAGAGAGAGTTAGAGAGAGAAAGGTGTGTGTGTGTGTTTTTAGTGAGAGAAAGTGAAGAGGTAAATGAGGAGGTGATGGGTATTTATATTTAGGAGGAGGACCTCAAAATAAAGAAAAGATGGGAGGAGGCGCCGGCTAGGGAAAGAGGAGGGGCGATATGCCATTTGTGAACTATTCCGCTTACCCATTCCCGAGCTCATATATTGTCCCCGAGGGTCCCAAGACCTTCATTCGACTTTCTATTATCGTTATTTATGTTTTTCCACAAGTTTTGACTATTTATTTGTAATTTTTGAGTTATGGTCTAAAAGTTACGTTATTTCTCGTTTTCGGCTTTTCTAGTGCCGAATCGAATAGTGCCTACCAAAAGAGTTAAAACTCACACGATAACTCGTCCAATAACGAAATAAACCAAAAAACCAATAGACGATATAAAATCAAGTCACGGTTGATAAAAATAGTGTTAAAGGCAAAACTCGATTTAGTTTAACGTAATGCGGTTACCTAAAATAGACTCCCTAACTTGCCAGTTGTCACAGCCTTCCAGCCTCAGAAGAAACCCGTCCCGGGTTTCACTCCGAGTTGCTTGATGTCATGAAAAGCTTAGGATACTTCCTAAGGAAAACGTCCTCACGTTCCCAAGTGAACTCCGGTCCATGTCGGGAGTTCCAACAAACTTTGATAATCGTAATACGGCTATGCTTCAGCCGTTTAATCTCACGATCCATGATATCAGTTGGTTCCTCAACGAAATTCAATTTCTCATCAATACGGATATCTCTTAAAGGCACAACTATGTTTTCCTCCGAAAGACATTTCTTAAGATTACTACCATGAAAGCCATTGTGTACACCGCTCAATTTTGAAGGTAGCTCCAGGCGGTATGCTACTGGTCCGATTCTTTCCAGGATTGGAAAGGGACCAATATATCGGGGATTGAGTTTTCCACGCTTTCCAAAACGAATCACTCTTTTCCAAGTGGAAACCTTTAACATAACACGATCTCCAACCTCAAATTTAAAGGTTTACGCCTCCTATCGGCATAACTCTTTTGTCTATCTCGTTTGCTTTTCAACCGTTACGAATCTGATCTATCTTCTCGGTGGTTTCTAGGACAAGTTCGGGTCCTGTAAGTTGACTCTCGCCAACTCAGCACCTAACAAAAGGAGAAAGACATTTTCGGCCATATAGTGCTTCAAATGGAGCGCCTTAATGCTAGAATGATAACTATTGTTGTAAGAGATTCCGCCAAAGGAGATGTCTCTCCAACCTTTGCCGAAATCAATAACACAGCTCTAAGCATGTCCTCTAAGGTCCGAATGGTTCTCTCGCTTAACCATCGGTTTGAGGGTGATAAGCAAGGCGCATATCCGTGTTTGTTCCTAACGCATCGTAAGGATCTCCAAAAGTGGGATGTAAACGGCTATCTCGATCGAAATGATAGATATCGGTACTCCATGACGCGATACTATCTCCTTAAGGCCGAAGCGAGCTTGTCGAGACTATCGGTCTCGCTAATGGCTAATGATTGTACAATAACCAGATGCGACCGTGCCTTCGATGGTGATCAAGGGTATGGGGTGATATGCTTGCGCCAAACTTGTAGTCAATCCGCAATAAGAAATAGTAGACACTTCGTTAGTGATTGCGCAGGGTTGGGCTCTGCGAACCACCTCCGCGTGTGAATAAGTATGTGATATGAGTTATGGGTAATATGATGTATGTGAAATACGTGTTGAGTGAACATACCATTGAAATGACTCGTCCAACCTATTTAAAGGTGATGAAAATAGCTTGGAGAGTGTTAGCACATCGCTAGGAGATCATGGGGCGCCCCGATTATTGGTAACCGCTAGGCTTCATCCCCACTATCTCGGACTTGGCGGGAAGCTAAGGACATAGTGGGAACGTGGGGAACACCAAGTCAAGGTTCTTATTTGTATTGGCATCTTCAAGGGAAGACACCGAAGGCATAGGCCTTCGGTCGGCGGATTCTAACCGTAACCATGTCAATGATGAATGGTTTTACGCCACCAATGACTTATGAAGAAAGACTTGGTCTTCGAATGTATTTCGATCGAGGTCGAAGGGGTCCTTCGACCGATCGGAGGGTACGCCATCAAGCCCCCGGTGAAAGTGATATGTACGAACTCACGACTAAATAAAACGAAACCTCCCTTCGTCACAAAAACGAACTAAGATGAAAAGGCTGTTAATATTGATCGTAATAAATGCATAGTTAATCTTTACTACCCCGCTTTCCTCGGATTAGTAAACATCCTTTCAAAATTTAAAGAGGTTTGAACCGGTAGAAAAGGGGTAAGTACTGACACGTGCAGGGTGAGATTCAACATTTGTAGGGTATATAAAATACGAAAAACAAGAAACCCTAACAAAGTAACTATCGCCCAAAGTTTTCACCTACTAAAATTTCTTTCGATCAAGCCTCCCACCAAACAAGGTAAAGTGCTCCTTCTTCGTCTATATTTCAAATATTTTTTGTGTTCTTTAGAAGGTATCATGTCAACCAATAAAAAATTTGTGATAAAACAACCAGTCGACACTAACCAGGAGGAGCTTAAAGCGTTCCTCATCGATTATCCCATTCCAAAGGAACATAAAATAATGCTACCGAGTAAAAATCAAGGGATATTCGATGCCCCGAAAATTATGTAGGCCTGTATACCCATGCTTTCACCACTTCCAACCTTAGGATACCTTTGCATCCTTTGATCTTAGAATTCCTCCCAGTATTATGAAGTACACATTTCTAGGTTCAACCCTTTGGCCTAGCCAAGCTTACAACATACATCGTTATGTGCAAAGCCTATGGGTTTGAACCATCCTCGACCGTGCTTAGGGTTTTTGAATCTATACCCGGAGGAGATTGGTTGACCTTGGCCAAGAGGGTGAAAGGGATGTGCCCATATTGATAGATAGACCTTTACGAACATAAGGAACCGGAAAGGCAAGTTCTTTAGATCCGTATCACCGTTATCCTTCCCGGATACTCGCATTGTTAAACCCGACTTTCAATATGATGAGAAAAGGTTTACCGATCCATTGCCTTATACCGTGAGAAGAAACCCATTGTATCAATGGTTGGCTCATCATCCACCGACCGCAGACCTTCCCGAGCCAATCCTCGCTCATGGTCGGCATTGCCGAAAGATGGGAGGGTCTCCGTTGGTACCGAGATAATTTGTGATGGAGAAAGTATGTATTTTTAAATTAACATAAGAAACAAAACTTATCTCACCGATATTTATCTTATTTGCTTTTTGTGCGAGATGTCGCTCAGAACTTTGTTGTGGTGGAGGTGCAAAAGAGGTAAGCTTTCTTCCAAAGAATCCCCAAGAGACAAGCTATGGCTGGCTCCCCATCGGTGTCCATAAACAAAGACGAGGTGGAAACCCACTGCCGAGCCTGTATCCTCCGCTCCTCCGTCAAAGGAACCCATAGATGTAGAAGATCACCGGTGGAGAACGTTCTTGACTCGCACGAACCGGCCTCCAAGAACCATTGGCCATCGAGGACCCTCCCGGCATAGGTGAGAGGGTCCAAGGTGAAAGGTGCCAATGCTAAGGTCGTGAAACTCGATTAAAAGAAAGCTTATTCTACCTACTCCTCCCTCTCGAACTACCCTAAGAAGAGTGCCTGTGGTAAGGCGTGGTATTTCCACCATCGAAGGGCCCAAGGTGATGACTTCCATGGTAAACTTCTACCGTGAAATAAAATTAAATACCAAGGATAATATGTTAATGAAACTTACTTTTGTTGTAGGACTTCACGACACGAAGGAGCTCTTCTCCCTAGCTTGTCACCAACTTATGAGCCATGTGATCCCATCCAAGTGGAAGGGGTGATGGATAGCATGTCCATAGAGAGGCTCTGCGATCTTCATGATAAAAGCTATGTTCGCCGAGGGCATGCTTGACAACCAACTCAATGCTAGGACAAGGGAATTGCTCGTCTTGTCACTAAAGCTCGAGAAGAAATGGATACTCACGAGGGGGAGAAAGCTAGAGATCAAAAGTATGCGCACACGGAGAAGAAGTGTGAGGAAGCATTGGAGGATTTTGATAAGAATCCTTGGTTCAAGATCTTAGAGTCGAGAATGAAAAGCTCAAAGGTCAATAGGCAACGAGCGAGGCCGAAAAGAAAGTTAACCGTCAAGGCTCTATGGTTGTTGGCTATAAGGAGTGATATCTCTCTTTCATCCAAGTGTGGAGGTCTCGAACAAGAGAGGTCAAAGTTGCTGGACCAAGAGATCAAGCTCCGAGAAAGGTAGATTGCTTGAACCTCCGTCTCGAAGATCTTCAAGAAGGATGTGGTGGACTCGTAACAAAGTGATCCCCACATTGCTATGGAACTTACCATAGCGACGATGTGGGGATTGCCATTGGGAATGTGGTGAATGCCATTTTCATGGCAAGTGTACCACTTTGGAGGAGTGGCGAAGATCGGGAACGGTGGTCTGGAGAAAATTCCGTACTACTGGTGGCAACTCATGAAAAGAATGTGGAAAACTAGAAGGGGTTGAATAGTTTTACCAATTTAAAACTCCTATTTAAATATTTAGATCGACTTATGTCAATCTATTTGGTTATTTATGTTGGACGTTGATAGATAGATATATAAACGTAAAATGAAAGATAAAGAGTAAAGCACATCACCACGACACAAGTTAGTTATAGGGGTTCGGCCACAAGGACACCTTCCTTGCCCTACTCCACCCCCGAGTCACCTACTCGAGAGTTCGTAACACTACACCAAATCTCCTTATGGCGGAGAAGCCTTCACAACGTCGCTAACCTTTTTCCGTACAAAGCTAAATACCGAGTTCTTTCACACCAAGGCGAACCACACCTAACACTACGTCGCCACCCTTTATCTGGTGCTAGGCTAACCACCAAGTTCTTTCACACCTTAGAGAACTAATCCTATCACAACGCCTACCCTTTATTAGGTACTAGGCTAAGCACCTAGTTCCATTATGGAGGAACCACTACCCTTCACGACACAACACCGATTATCAAGGAGATCTCCTTGTTACAACACCATCAAGGACATCACCATCCTTGTGAATAAATAAACACTTATATGTATAACGATGCACCTCATCGATTATACAACCTAAGCATTCTTCCCAAATGCTACTTGATTTGATTCTTCGGCATCCTTCACTAATGCCTTTGACACAACGCTTGGCACCCTTCACTAATGCCTTCGTCTTGACACCTTAAGCATTCTTCACTAATGCTTTAACGCGGATGATGAGCACCTTTCACTAATGCTTTCATCTTGACACTTTCGACATTCTTCACTAATGCCTTCAACCCAACATCTATGGAGAAAGGAAGAACTATCAACAAGAGAACCTTCGTTGTCTTGATGATGATGAAGCATGGCAACTCATGGACTTGAGCTGCATGCGTCTTCAAGATGTGATGATCTTTCCTTTAAGAGAACCTACAAGATCACACAAAACAAAAGAGAAAAGCTACATAGATCTCTTGGATCCGAGGTTAGAGGTTTGAATACTGGGGAAGTATGTGTGTAAAGGGATGACAAGTAAGGAAGAAATGGCTCTCATTTATAGAGAAAATTCTCTCTGCTTCCCGGATCCCACGGATCCTTCCACTGGGATCCGCTAGCACAAAGCTAGGGATCCGTGGAACGCCCTATTTGCCCATGGGTATTTTTGGTTATGGGTCATGGGTCATGGGTTATTGGTTGATCCATGGTTTTCTATCTAGATACAATGTATCTTAAGGATACATTGAACATGTGTAAGTGGTATATATAAAACCATGGGTTATGGGTCAAAACCATTTGCTTGTTTTTATCTATTTAGTATATACTTGTTTTACCCATTTTAGTATATACTTGTTTTACCCATTTTAGTATACTTAATATAAGTATGTATTAACCCAATATGTAAACACTAGTTGTTGTACATATGTATCTAACTCATGGAATTACTTAAACTTGTTAAGCCAATATGTAAACACTAGTTGTTGTACATATGTATCTAAAGTATAAAACACTTCATCTTGTTATAGTGTTTTATGTGAAAACGTAAGTGTGTTTGAAAACTATTAGTTCAAACCATTTACATTATTTTATTTGTTTCGTTAATATGATTTTACTTTTGTTATCGACAAAACATTAGAAGATCGTAAAATATAAATAAACGCTTTTACGGCTTATTTGTATTAACAATCTCCCTTTTGTTGATGACAAAACATAAAATTATTTTAAGGAAAAGCTAAAATTGTAAACATTTGAATTTGTAGTTTTTACTTTCTTCTCCCCTTTTTTGTCGAAAACAAAAGTGTTAAAAGAAACTAACACAATTTTTATAAGAAAATTATAAAAGATGTAACGAGCAAGTGACGGAATGGTACTGCCTTAACTCCCCTTGACGAGTCCATCCCTTTGAAAGGGCGTCAAGGACATAACGTAACATAAGCTAATTGTGTTTGCAATTAAGTTTCCAAATGGTTCGTCTAAGTGACGAAAACGTGCTCCCCACCGAATATTGCAAAGTTGCAATGGGTATCATGAAGTGTAATCCAAAATTGGATTAAGTTGCAAATGATTTTGCAATATTGTTTGACACAAAGCTCCCCTAGCTTTTTGGTGTCAAAATCTTCATGTGTTATTTTGAAAATCTACAAAGTAAAGGTTAGAAAACAATAGTATAATGCATAATTTCCTACAAGAAAACTCAAGTTAGTACAATTACAGCTTACGTACCACGGATCCCACGATTCCACTTCTTGGAGGATCCGTCTAGGCAAATGGAGGATCCGTCGTCTGCATTGACGGTTTCTTCATCAATGAAGATGTGTCAAGTAATGCTACTATGATGATGATATATATATGAGCAATACAGATTACAACGCACAACACATAGCAAATAGATGTTCATTCAATAAAACAAGAGATAATCAACTAAATCTCTAAAACTAAGAGAATGAGCTTAACCAAACAAGTACTCATAATGCTAATAAGTTACTCCAAATTTGTGATTCAACTAAAGAACTTAATTACTAAAAGGTGTCCTAAACGTTCTAGGTTTGAGCTTCGACTATTATGCTCATTGTGGTTTAGGCTTGTTAACCTCTTGAAACGTTCGAGGAGGTGATGAAACATGAAACGATGCTCTTCGCGTAATTCATGTATCAACCTTTCAACGTGTTTACAATGATAGCAATCCTTGTTATGGTTTTGAATTTTTTGAAGTGAAAGTTCAAGTGAAGTGGGTTGAGGTTCTTCAAATAAAGGAGGATTAGGTTGAGACTCATTTAGTGGTGGCTCTATAATGCTTGTGGCTAGAGGTAAAGAGACATCAACTTCCATTTGGTCGGGTGGTTGCCTTTGATGTCTTCTCATAATCCAAAATGAACTATTGGGAGGGATGATAGAGTTTGCTTTTGGATCAAGCGTTGATTCAATATTTTGATTTTGTGGCTCAATCTTTTCATGTGAATTGGATGGTAATGGTGAAAGATGAGATGGCCAAGAGGGTAAGTCTTCTACATTGTGAGAGTGCGAAATGATTGTGAAGTATCTCAAGGTACTAATGATGTTGGTTGAGTTGTGGGGTTTGTTTGTTATGGTAGAATTTGATGAAGATATCCTAGTGGGAATCTTATTCTGGGGATTAGTTTGATTGGTTTCCTTGATGTGGAGAAATCCTAGCAATGGTGGACTTAACCGAGATGATTCGCTGAAGAAACTTCGTGTATGATTCTAGCAAGTTTCTTGGGTGGTTCTTGGGTGGATGAGTGAGCACTAGGAGCCTTTCTCATAATGAAATGACTAAGGAAATGGTTGCAATTCTTGATATTTGTGTGAGATGACTAAAGTGTTCTAGGCAATGTGGTTTATAAAGAGAAGATCTTGGCAATTTGTATTTAAGACTTAATCCACTAATGTTCATGGAAATGTGATGATTGACATGCACAAGGTTGAGATTCGAGTTTACACTCGATCTAGGAACTCATTTAAGATGAGATGGAGTGTTTGGGTTAGCAATGTTAGACATATATCACCCGGATCCCACGGTTCCTCCTTGGAGGATCCGTCTTGGCTATTCCTAGGGATCCGCTCTCAGCTATGACAGATTTGAAATGAGGTTTCTAGAAGCTAAAGCCTATCTTGATTTGGGTGTTTCACTCTCCTAAGTGTTTTAGGATGAGAGGGTACTTGAATGATCATGAGTAATAAGTGTTTCAGTAGCTAATGATTGTTTCTTATGGAAGGAGGATAGGACAAGATGACTACCAATGGATATCCAAGGTTAACACTAAGTGTTTTGGAGGTGTTAAGTCATAATAAATTATCATAGCGATCGATTTAGGCTTGTGATGAAATTTGAAAATCCTTAAAAATTATAGGAATTGAAAACTAAATTTTGACTCATTTTGAAATAAGAATGACTTGAAACAATTTTCTAAAAATGTTTAATTTGTCTACTTAAGTGTTTTGAAAGATGAAAATTTGGCTTGTGAGTAATGGAGCGGAAATATGGTGGTTTTGATGTGTTAGTAAATCAAGACGATTTAGACTAAGATCTTAAGTAAGCCTTTAGTGAGTCTAAGCTTTTCTTATGATGGAATAAGACTTAGTTGGGTTCTAAAAGCAGATGCTTAGCTAATGTGAAGTTTATCTAGAAAGCAATCTTGATATAGAAATGCAAGATTGCTTATCTCACGACACGGATCCCACGGTTCCCTCAAAGAGGGATCCGACTAGGCTATTCTAGGGATCCGGCATCTGCAGATCAGAACCTTTTCATAAATGATGTGCAGGTCTTGCACATTATTACGTCTATAAAACAAGAAATAAGAACAAGCAAGCCATCATATAGCACCAGAAACAATATCCAAAATACCATAAACCAACAATGCTAAAAAGAAATCATTCAAACAAAGATAAATGAAAATAAGCACATTCTTATTGTCTCTTTCGTCAATTCTTCCTTTTTCTTTTTGACGGCTTAGTGAGATTGTAAGCGAGGTTTTGAATCATGCCTCTTATTTGTTTGAATTCCACGGTCTCGTTTGGAATCGTTGGAAGTTGTTCGTGGTATTCAAGAATGTCCAATTTGATGTTGGATACGGGTCGATGTCCTCCTCATCTTCTTCTTCTTCGCCGAGGAGTCCAGAGAGTTTCGGGTTTCTCTCCATTGACCATGAACCATTTAGATGGTTGTTTGGTAAGGGTACCATGACGTGATCGGAAAGGTAATGGTCATCGTTGATAGGGGATGGTTGCAATGCACTAACGCATTTACAGTCGTGTTAGGAGCATACCATATGGGAGTACCATGTTGAAGCTTTGAATAACCCACCATTCTCCTTACCATGTAATAGGCAAGATTAAATGGCCTTTGGTGGATAAGACAATAGATCATTTGCACAAGGCATGCATTTGGATGATCTTTGTTTCCAACTAGGCTAATGATGTTTTCCCTAAGGATTTCTTCCCATTTTCTAAACATGGGATGCATTTCAAAAAGTTCCATTTTAAAGGGATCACGATAAATGAGCTTTTTGTTACGATCGTAACGGGATTGGTTGGTCCTAATTTTAAAGATAGTATCACGAATGGTTTCGGATTGTCGAGAGGAGTGTTGTAAAGAGGCTTAGGATCAAGTGCAAGGTTTTGAGCGTTAATTGCCCAATCTTGAGTACATACAAATTCCTTCACAAGGAATGCGAAGAATTTGAGCAAAAGTGTTGAGAGGAAGAGTAAAGTTTTGTGTGTTGATGATAAAGGCAATTGAGATGCTATTATCGGTGTTTCTAATGATCCTAAAGCTTTTGTAAAACTCAAAAATAAAAACCGGACAAATTTGTTCATCATCGTCAAGAAGACAATCAAAGTTGATTGTCGAGAAAACTGATGCAGATATCGGTATCTTCAAGGAAACATTCCTTGACTACGACCTTCGTGAATAAGTCGCTTTGTGAGGCTTTTGAAAATTTTACGGTTAGTTTTGGTCAGCCCCTTTTACGATAATAGTGAGTAAGATAGTGGACGGTGTCATGATGATCTTGTTGGTGGCTTTGGGCATGGTTGGTCCTAGAAATACAAATTTTCCAATTAGGTAAAATTAGTTGAAATGGGTTTATGGTTTTGATTTGTATTAACAATATTGTGAACACAATGTGATTTAGTTAAAAGCCCTTTTCATGATTAATTTAAAAACCCTAATTAAATTAATTTGATTATAATTTAAGGAACCATAAACCCTAGAATGAAGATGATGAAAATTAGAACAAGTTAATGTAATTACTTACAATGGTGTTCTAGGAAGGAATACTTGAGGTTATGGAAGCCAATGAGGATGGATTCAGAGCTTGGTCTTTTTTGTGTTATGAGAATAGAGGAAAAAGATCGGTGGTGATTTTTGAAAGCGTATAGTCGAGTTACATTCCACAGTTCCCCGGATCCTTTGTATTTGGGATCGGCTAGTACAACTAGAGGAATCCGACTACTATGAACATAAAAGAGGTTGTTTGACATTATTTTTGTAGTATGTTTATGGAATAGCTTACCAAAAACAATAGTTCTGAGGTTTTAGATGACGATTGTTTTGGATGACGACTTTTGATGAATCTCTTATCGAGGATGATGACGGCGTTAAAAATATTATTCCGATGACGAGAAAGGTGGAAGAGTGACGAAAGAGACTTCTAACGCCTTAGTGTTTCAATAATCAAAGTAGTACTTGTGAAAATAAGTAGAACTCAAGTATCCTATCTAATGAAAAGTAGAACATACCTCTATGCTTCTTGATTTGGTATAAAACAAAAAATACTTCATGAGCTTTTAAAGTAATCCTTTGTACTTGATGTAATTAAGTTGTGATTACTTTAAGAATCCTTCCTTGAATGTTGACTTCATCTTTGAATGAAGATTTTGGGAAATTCTAGCATGAAAATTAACGAACGGAATATTGTTAGAATCATCTATCAATGTCCAACAAAATGATTTAATGTAAAATATGATCAAAAAATCCTTCTTTGTAGTTTTCAAACATACACGGATCGTATCAAGTCTTTAAAGTACAATATACTTTAAGAAACTTGGTTCGAAGCTCGATGCCAATTGTGGAAAACTAGAAGGGGTTAAATAGTTTTACCAATTTAAAACTCCTTTTAAATATTTAGATCGACTTATGTCAATCTATTTGGTTATTTATGTTGGACGTTGATAGATAGATATATAAACGTAAAATGAAAGATAAAGAGGAAGCAAATCACCACGACACAAGTTATTTATAGTGGTTCGGCCACAAGGACACCTTCCTTGCCCTACTCCACTCCCGAGTCACCTACTCGAGAGTTCGTAAGCACTACACCAAATCTCCTTATGGCGGAGAAGCCTTCACAACGCCGCTAACCTTTTCCGGTACAAAGCTAAATACCGAGTTCTTTCACACCAAGGCGAACCACACCAAACACTACGCCGCCTACCCTTTATACGTGCTAGGCTAACCACCCAGTTCTTTCACACCTTAGAGAACTAATCCATCACAACGCATGCCTACCCTTTATTAGGTACTAGGCTAAGCGACTAGTTCCATTATGGAGGAACTACTACCCTTCACGACACAACACCTATTATCAGGTGATCTACTCCTTGTTACAACACCATCAAGGACATCACCATCCTTGTGAATAAATAAACACTTATATGTATAACGATGCACCTCATCGATTATACGATCTAAGCATTCTTCCCAAATGCTACTTGATTTGATTCTTCGCATCCTTCACTAATGCCTTTGACACAACGCTTGGCACCCTTCACTAATGCCTTCGTCTTGACACCTTAAGCATTCTTCACTAATGCTTTGACGCGGATGATGAGCACCTTTCACTAATGCTTATCTTGACACTTCGGCATTCTTCACTAATGCCTTCAACCCAACATCTATGGAGAAAGGAAGAACTATCAACAAGAGAACCTTCGTTGTCTTGATGATGACGAAGCATGGCAACTCATGGACTTGAGCTTGCGTCTTCAAGATGTGGTGATCTTTCCTTAAGAGGAACCTACAAGATCACACAAAACAAAAGAGAAAAGCTACATAGATCTCTTTGATCCGAGGTTGAGGGTTAGAATACTGGGTGAAGTATGTGTAAAGGGATGACAAGTAAGGAAGAAATGGCTCTCTATTTATAGAGAAAATTTCTCTGCTTTCCCGGATCCCACGGATCCTTCCACTTGGGATCCGCTAGCACAAAGCTAGGGATCCGTGGAACGCTCCTATTCGCCCATGGGTATTTTTGGTTATGGGTCATGGGTCATGGGTTATGGGTTGATCCATGGTTTCTATCTAGATACAATGTATCTTAAGGATACATTGAACATGTGTAAGTGGTATATATAAAACCATGGGTTATGGGTCAAAACCATTTGCTTGTTTTTATCTATTTAGTATATACTTGTTTTTACCCATTTTAGTATATACTTGTTTTTACCCATTTTAGTATACTTAATATAAGTATGTATTAACCCAATATGTAAACACTAGTTGTTGTACATATGTATCTAACTCATGGAATTACTTAAACTTGTTAAGCCAATATGTAAACACTAGTTGTTGTACATATGTATCTAAAATATAAAAACACTTCATCTTGTTATAGTGTTTTATGTGAAAACGTAAGTGTGTTAGAAAACTATTAGTTCAAACCATTTACGTATTTTATTTGTTTCGTTAATATGATTTTACTTTGTTATCGACAAAACATTAGAAGATCGTAAAATATAAATAAACGTTTTACGGCTTTTATTTGTATTAACAAAGAATATGATGATGCGGTACTCACTTAACCGCTTTGAGTTCCCTTTCCTTGCGAGATGACGAAGGACCCAAAGACCTCAATTGAGGACCTGCTAGCCAAGAAGCCAAGGACAGTCCAGCCTCCGTCTCCCTCCAATCGTAACCTCTAGAGGGACTTCTCCCAAGGGCCATGAGTGTTCCCCTTAGAACCCTACTAAGGGTACCTTTGAATCTACTCTCTTCGACCTTATTGAAGGTTTGAGCTTTAGGAAACATCGTTCGTAGATAACTTCGCAGGAGCTACCGCAGTCAAGGTAGGCTCTGTTTACTTCTCTGTTGGAGATCAAGACTTTGATGACCACGGGGTCATTTGAAAGAACTTTCCCTGTGATTGAAGGAAAAGTGACATCTCCTACTCCGCACAAGGCTTCCTCTGTTTCTTTCCTCTTTGAACTAGAATCTTCCTTGTATACCATGAGGATGGGTGTTTCGGCATGTGTGGTATCTTTCCCCAACTGTGTGTCGGAGGTTTTGTCTTTACCTCTTTTATACCCTTCACCAAATGTCCCAATTGGCCGGACTTTATGGCCTCTTCTATCCGCTCTTGAGTTCTCTGCATTGTTGGTGTCATGTCCGTAATCGTCATGGAAGTAGCAAAATTTGGAAGTATCTCGGGCCTTCCTTTGTTTGCCAAGCGAGGAGGAGGATCAAGGCCTTCAGACCTTTTCCAGAGCAAGTATCTCCACGGAGATTTGGACAGACTAGCCAAGAGACCATGGTTGATGTTTTTGTGGTATGGAGTAAACCTATCCACTGTTCTTGTGTTTGTTCCTTGACCCTTCCCACCGAAGGATGCTTGGGGCTTTCTTTGTGATTTTCCTTGTTTTCACCGGAGCCCAAGGTGGACACTTCTTTTGCTTCGATCGGTGTAAGCCTTTTCCACTAATCCTTTATAGGTTGCAGGAAGATCGGTGGAAAGGAATTCAACCAAGCTTCATTTCGTAGGCCATGTATGAAACCCGAGATGCCGTTGGTCTTCGTGCAAGCCCATTATCCGTAAGGTGTCATCGATGTATCTAGTAATGAAAGCCCCGGTGCTCTCGTTCTCCTTCGCTTGATGTTGTGCATTGTTAGGTGCGTTCTTGTGAACTTTTACATTCATACGAAATGTGACTGAACTTGGCTTTAAGATCATCCAAATTCACAATGCTACATGGTTTTGCCAGTTCCACCATATCTGACGAGTCTCGTAGGGTGTATGTAAACATGTGACAAGCGGCGGGCATTACCCACTTCGCATTCTAATAGCCCCTTGAACAAGTGTAAAAGTTATCCGATCCCTTTTCCATTATAAGTACCAATATGCGGGCATTTTCAACCCATCGTGCAAAGGGTGGTCTTCATCCACCTTACGAAGGGTGTTGTGGAGCCCATGGGCTCGAATAGAGCGATTATAAGGTGGCATGTATGTACGGGCAAACATTGTATGGGTTATGATTTGGAGGTATTCCAATGATGATTTTGGTTAACATATTGGGGTAGCGGTAGGCATATAAGATGGGTGACTTCCCACAAGATATCTGAAGGATATACCATAGCTTGCCTGTAGGGCATGCTTCCGATGGTTGAGTAAAATTGGGGTTGTTAGTCCGCCTGTTAGGGGGGATAAACCCCTTGAGGTAAGATTGAGCACTAAAAGGAGGGTACATACCATGAGGAGGAAGATTTCCTCCCCATTTAATTGAGATGGATTGCCTTCTATGCCGAATGCGTGAGAAGGTCAGAGTGGAACCCCACCCGGTTCTTCCCGGATGAGCCGCCAACAGCGGTGGTGGCGGACAACCTCCGTAGCCTCCCTTCGGTGACTCCTTCCATTGGAGCCTTCTATCGTGCCTTCCCGCCTAGTCGGAGCCCTCTCGGAACGTCTTGAAAACAACCGACCTTCCACTAGGCCTTGTTGTTTGGAGACCCTATCCTTAGCTCGAGCGAGTAGTCCTGTGAGCCAATGGGCCTAGTCTCCATTTCCAACTCTTCGTCATACTCATCGCTGAGTATTCTAACTCCTTCGTGATCTCCACGTTCGAGCTTGCCTCCTTCGAGCTCTTAGTAAAGATTCTAATGCTGATGTTAGCTTCAACAAATGCCGGACTAACTACGGTTCGTGGTTACCGAGGTTGAAGCATGGTTCCGGGGTTATTTGAGGGGTGAGATAAGTATGGTAAAAGTGGATGCGGTTATGTTGGGAAGGTTGTTAGGATCGTTGATCAGATTGGTGTCAAGGTCGAGAAACTTGGAGGGTGTATCTTCTTCCTTGAGTCATGTCGTAAAACTAGTGAGAGTGATTGATCGGGTGTAAGTTTGGAATAACGAGACCAATAGTAGTGGGTCCCACGGATGGCGCCACCGATTGTACAATAATAATCAGACGACCAGCCTTCGATGGTGATCGAAGGGTATGGGGTGATATGCTTACGCCAAACTTGTAGTCAATCTGCAATAAGAAATAGTAGACACTTCGTTAAGTGATTGCTTGGGGTTGGGCCTGCAACCACCTCAGGCGTGTGAATAAGTATGTGATATGAGTTATGGGTAATATGATGTATGTGAAATCATGTGTTGAGTGAACATACCATTGAAATGACTCAAATCTAACCTATTTATAGGTGATGAAAATAGCTTGAGAGTGTTAGCACACGTTAGGAGATCATGGGGCGCCCACGATTTATGGTAACCGCTAGGGCTTCATCCCCACTATCTAGGACTTGGCGGGAAGCTAAGGACATAGTGGGAGCGTGGGGAAGACCAAGTCAAGGTTCTTATTTGTCTTGGCATCTTCAAGGGAAGACACCGAAGGGCATAGCCTTCGGTCAAGGATTCCAGCCGTAACCATGTCAATGATGAATGGTTTACGCCACCAATGACTTATGAAGAAAGACTTGGGTCTTCGTAATGCAATTCGACCGAGGCCGGGGGGGTCCTTCGACCAGTCTGAGGGTACGTCATCGCCTAAGTAAGCAGACTTAGTTAAGCGATCAACGATTACCCGTGATAGTGTCATTGCGCCATCATTCTTGGTAATTGGTGATAAAGTCCATGGCGATTCGCTCCCATTTCCATTCCGGGAGTTCGGGTTGAACTAAGAGTCCGGAGGGTTTCGGTGTTCGGCCTTTACACGAGAACAAGTCAAGCACCAACCGACATACATGAGCTATGTCGACTTTCATGTTAGGCCACTAGTAGAGTTTCTTAAGGTCCCGATACATCTTATCGGCCGGGATGAATAGAGTATTTTGATTTATGCGACTGGTGCATAATCAACTCACGAATTCCACCATGAAATGGTATCCATCTTCCGTCTTTGAAGCATAAGGTTCCATCGAACGCTTCAAGCCGCTTTTCAATTTCTACCATTCCATGAAGATTCTCGTAAGGATGGTTCTCTTCGTCAATGCCGCACTGGGCGGCTAAGATTTGAGATGGTAGAGGCGAAACAATGGTCATTCCTAGGGATCGAACAAGTAATGGTGGAATGTTCTCCTTACGACTAAGTGCATCAGCCACAACATTAGCCTTACCAGGATGATAACGAATCTCACAGTCATAATTACTAAGCAATTCTAACCAACGACGTTGTCTCATATTCAGTTCCTTCTGATTCAAGATAGTCTTCAAGCTCTTATGGTCGGTAAGCACTACACACTTGGTTCCATACAGATAATGTCTCTAGTTCCTAAGGGCAAACACTACAGAACCTAACTCAAGGTCATGGGTGGTGTAGTGTTTCTCATGCTTCTTAAGTTGTCGGGATGCATTAGCAATCACCTTCTCCCGTTGCATCAAAATCGCACCTAAGCCTTTGTGCGAAGCGTCGCAGTACACGACAAAGTCTTCACTTCCTTCAGGCAAAGCTAGGATGGGCGCACTACAACTTCTCCTTCAAAAGTTGGAATGCTTCTTCTTCCTTTTCTCCCATTCATACTTAACGCCCTTACGTGTCGGTTTGGTCACGACTTAGCTATTTGGAAAATCCTCAATGAATCTCCTATAATAGCACTGCTAAACCTAGAAACTGGCAGATTTTTGATGGTTCTTAGCTGGGTCAACATGAACACCTCGACTATCTATCACGTGACCTAAGAATTGTACGGACGGTATCTAAAATTCACACTTAGATAATTTGGCATACAATTTCTCCTCTCTCAACAATCCTAAAATGAGCCTCAAATGCTCTTCGTGCTCCTCACTATTCTTGGAGTTTATCAAGATGTCGTCTATGAACACTATCACAAACTTATCCGGATATGGATTACATACTACTGCTCATGAGATCCAATGAAAACCGCTAAGCGTTGGTCAAACCAAAGACATCACTTGGAATTCATAGTTTCCATAACGAGTACTAAACGCCGTCTTAGGGATATCCTCTCTCGAACTCTAAGTCGGTGATAACCGGATCATAATTCGATCTTGGAAAGACACTAGCTCCTGGAGATGGTCAAACAGTCATCTATTCTAGGTAGTGGATATCGATTCTTCACCGTCAACTTATTCAACTCCCTATAATCAATACACATTCGAAACGATCCATCCTTCTTCTCCAAAAACAACACGGTGTTCCCACGGTGACGAACTTGGTCAAATGAATCCTTCTCCGACAACTCGCTAAGCTGCTTAGACAGCCTCCAATTCTCTTGGAGCAAGTCGATGGGGTGCCCGGCCACGGGTGCAAAGACCGGTATCAACCCTATTTGGAATTCCACTTGTCGGACGGGTGGAATCCGGCGCATCGTCGGGAAACACATCCGAAATTCTCTAACGACAGTACGCCATTAAGGTGTCTTCCACTCTTCTCCTTGCTTTCCTTTTGTAAATTGAGCCAAGAAAAGACAACCTCCTCATCGATGTATACGGGCCTTAATACAAGAGATGATGCTAAACCGGAAGGACTTCCACAATGCCCGATCTCCTTGTATGCTCGTAACGTTTCCGCCGTCACGGTGCTTGCACGATCTTCTCATCACGATGATGTGTGCACCGTTCTTGACAACCAATCCATTCCGATAATGACGTCAAAACTTCCCAAGGTAGCGGCAATAGGTCTATGCTAAAAGGGTGGTCTAAGAAACTTAAGGTACAACCTCGGACTACGGTGTCTATCTTCTCCTATTCCCATTAGCTAATTCCACATCATAACTAAACCCTAGAGGTGTTTGAGAGATTCTAGTAATGGCATAAAGTTGGTGGATACAAAACTCATATCCGCACCAAGATCAAAAGTATGGAAGATAGCGCTTATTGAGAAGGAACGTGCAGTAACTCACGTTAGGTCCTCACCGACTTCCTTCCCAATAGTATACACGCATTGTTCCCATGTCTCTCGATTCCTAGCACCATGATTTCCTGGTTCTCCACAACCTCACGCTTCATGTGGTTTAAGCCATTATTTCCACACATCGTTAACAAATCCTCCCACATTACCGGGATTTCTCTCATCCACGCCTCGGCACTCATTCTTGTAGTGCCCCTTCTTTCCACATCCAAAACAGTGTGATGGCCTTCCGGTCCGCCTCCTCGTGCGGCTTGAGTCATAGCAAGTGGTCGGGACCTACATTCTTTGGCCAAATGTCCTACCTTAGAGCATTTCCTACACACATTCGGGCACAATCCATAGTGGTGTTGGTTTCAACGACCGCATGTGGGCCTACTACCTTCATAACCCTTCCTTTCTCCATTTCCTATGGCGAACACCCTGGCTGTCTCATGCCGTTTGTTGCCATTACCTTTAACAACTTCATTCCTCTTCCTCTTATCACTCCTATCACTCTTACCCTTGTCTCCTACTTCTAATACATAAGAGTCCATCAAGCCGAGCCACGATGAATGCCTCATGCGAATTAACCGGCTTCACAATATGACATCATTTCGAGTAGCTAAAGGCAATCCATCAAGATACCTTTCAATCTTAAGGTCTTCAAGAACCATATCAAGGCAAAGCAACGATAACTCTTGGAAACGACGATTGTAAGTCGTCATGTCGCACCTTAACCTTATGGTTCCGTAACTCAATCTCTAACTTCTTAACTTCATTCCTAGGATGATGAAGTCTTGATCAAGAGAGTCTTAAAGCGAGTCCAAGTCATGCTATAAGCTACATCACTTCCTACTTGATTTGTGATAATTGCTCCACTGTGTCAACGCTTCGTCCTTCAAGGTAAATGTTGCATACTTAACTTTACAATCCTCATCACAATTACTAACCAGAACACAGATTTAGTTTCTCCAACCACCTAGTTAGGTAAACTACTCCCCGGCCTCCGAACTCGATGGGACCATGTAATCGAACTCTTTATAGGTACAAGCTCGAGTTCGATTCAACGTTGGGGTTCCACCAGAGGTGTTATAAAGATTTGACTCACCAGTTGGGTGACACCTGCGACACACCGCGCTGTCGGTCAATGTGGGCCGGGTTCACAGTGAGGGTTTTGTGGAACAGGACCATTCTCAAAGACGGTCATTCGCAATCGGGTTTCCTAGAGCTAGGTTATCGGTGTTCGTGTTCTCAGCATGTGGAGTGGTTGGGGTCGACGACGACCTCGACGGACGAGGGGCAACCTCAACTCAGCAGGAGCTGCTTGGTTGTTCCTAAGCGGTGGTTTCGTCTTGTTGCCATCATTCTGAAGGCAAGAATAACAGTTCCATAAGTTCACAATTCACTCTCTAAAGATAGAGCTGGGTTCCAAGTATCACCAAATAACCCTCGAATACATAATCAAGGTCAACAAGGATAACGCAATATCATAACAAAACAATCAGAGACCGAATCATAACTAAGGATGCACGTTCCAATAACCATAACTCATAGGTTTCAAGGTTTAATACATGAAAGGATACAGAGAAATCAAAACGGTCCTAACAACGATACTGATAAGATAACTAGGATAAACCTAAATCTCGAACCAAGTACTACTTAGTTTCAAGATGGTACAAAGCCATGAATCTAACACTATCTAGCCACGATCACGAATACCACTAACTGACCTCCTAACATCGTCAACCTCTCTCCACAAAGATGCCAACTCAACACGTCAAGCGTCGCGATCACTCTTAAGATCTACGACCTCTCTCCAACTCACCAATCCTCACGCCATATCGTTCTATCTCGCATCTCGGTCGTCGCGAACCTCTCAACAGTCCCCAACACGCCTCCCGAGTCTGATATACCCTCGCAGAATCGTAGTCCTCCGACTACGCACCTATATCGACTCTTAGATCCTCTATACTATCCTCGATACTCCAACCAACCGATCTGTCACAACCTACTAAGCCTAGTACCCGTGATGTAATCTCTCCCACATCGGACCTGTCTCACCATACTCCTCGGGCTCAAGCAATCTCCGATGGTATCTCGGATCCCAACGGACTACCTATCTCGGTGAATGTGGAGTGAATCAAAATCAAAAGGTTGTCCGAGAGTGAGGCTCGAGCAAAGAGAGCACGGTCACGGAGAATGTGCAGACTACTGCAATGGAGGAGTACCCCCTCCGGATATCCTCATCATCATCCTCCCAAGGATCCTCATCCTCATCTACACGCCTCCTCAATCTCATGCTCCTCCTCGAGCCTCATGCTCCTCCCGCCTCATCCTCGGAGGGACATTCCATGAGTCGGAGTCTCTATCTTGGGAAAACTCTGAGGTGAGTACAAGAGGGATCTAGGTCTTCTAAGACATGGTGATCTTGGTAGTGATAACATTAGAAATTGGGGCAGCAAAGCGGATAGGTGATGATGGTGGTCTCACGGACATGCGGGCGGTACTATAAGCAAGTCTAGGAGTGCAGGCTCGTGCTAGACACGATGTAAAGTGAGCTACCTAGATGAGCTAGGGCGATCTGATGATGATGAACTAGAGTGACGGGTAATCTCATAGGGATCACCCTGCGCAACTGTCATGAGATTCAATGTTGGGGAACTAACAACAACAAGGACCTCCTTAGACACATCAAAAGCTAGTGAAGGCATAGTCTGTGACAATGACATAGGGTAGGTATAAGTGTTCGAAAACAACTAGTTTTAATAAGCGCATCAACTCAACAAAAACATGTATCACATAATGAAAGTTTTAAAAGTAAAGGTACCGCATTACTCAAAATATGCCTTTTAATAAAACGTGTAAGTTCAGTTCTATCACATAATCCCATATCAAATCAATCGAGCTCAAAATCCCAAAATCATAACATATCGATAACTCAAATCAAATCTGTAATATCTCGATAATTTCATCACATTTACCCAAAATCAATAATCATATCCCAAAACGTAATGTCTCATAAGTCAAATCGTAGATCATACCATAATCTAATAAGAAGCTTCCGACGGCAGCGGGCGTGCGTCGATCGAGGATCAATTTTCTTAAAAGTGGTTATAGTTTAGGGTTTATAAAATACCTAGTTCTCTATAACCTTGAGCTCGATACTAATCTGTAACACCCAAATCTCGCATGCAGTGGAAGACTTAATCAAGTTTTCAAGCGTTACGATTGGATTGGTATCTCACACAAGTATAGCAAACAAGATAGTCATTTTCATTCAAAACCAATCCCAAATTTAAATATTCAACACAATAATCCAAAAGTATAAATATTAGGCTCAAAACATGATTTAATAAAATAGGTCCCCAATAATTTATCGAGTCATATATGATCCTTGAACCATGCCTACTTGCCAAGCTTCCACCGAAACGATTCCAAAAGTCATTTAAATACCGAGAAAACATGTCTAAAAGGTGGAAACTTCTGGTGAGTTCATAGGTTTAAATTCAATAAAAGCGTAGTGGACACGTGGGAGTTGATTTGCTATGTAAGACTAAAGATAGATAAACATCGCTCACAAACCGCTTCCTAACCGAAATCACAATCCATATCCCGCATCCGGGGATCACTCGGAGCCTGGGCCGACTTAGTCCGAAGACTGCTCGTGGCAAAGTCTAGAACGATTGCCAACCCCGCACTAGGTCGAGGTGAAGTCTATTCTTAGCTAGGCAACAGTTATAGCAATTAGGATTGCTACCCTAGTCAAAGTCAACGACTACCGCACATCTATCTAAGCGGTCAAGCACATAAGCAAATCCAAATAGTTTTAAAGGTCCAAAAACATTAGCATGATTCTCATCCCAATTTAGTTAAAAACATATATAAAAATGGGGTTATGAAACTCACCTCAAGCAAGCAACGCACAAATAAACACTAGCAGAAGATATCAGGTAATCACGGCACATCAACTATCGACTCGGCACAACCTATTAATGTAAACCAATTTTAATATATATTTCCCAAAATCAACATTATCTACCCCAATGTATTCCATTTCGCTATTTCCAAAAATGTCTCGCTTTCACCGCTTAATCCTAGTGTTTGGTATCCTCATGTGGGTGTATCGACTCAATATGATGCCATGAATGCACTCAACAACCAATATGTGACTCAATGCAACACAATGAGACATCTAAGCGATAAGCTCCATAGTCAAATAAGTTTCGGAATAAATAGTAGACCTTATCGAATTCGTCAACTTGATAAACTCAATTATTTATTCATGTGGCTTATTATCCCATAAATCGGTCACATCCTAACGAGTCATAAGGATAATTCACCCATTAATAAGGTTATCCAACATACCTAGCGGGCTCTTACTAGATTCGTCAACTTAATAAGTCCGCTACCCACGTGGATCAACACTATTAATGTTAGATTATCCGTAACCCATGCACACAACGTAAGTTAATAAATACTTGAAACTAGTATTAAATGCCTATAATTGGCATATTTTGATAAACGTGTACTCGAAACATTAATTACTTATTTACTATAAAACATTTCTATTTTTAGTCGTTAGTTTCTATTTAAAATCGTAAATAACAAGATAAGTCTTGTTATCGATATTTTTGAGATAAAAGCCTTTTTATTATTTATTTTTCATAGTCTATTAGCATTTTCATATATATATATATATATATATATATATATATATATATATATATATATATATATATATATATATATATATTTCACAAATTTCAATATTAATTTCATATCGTTATTCGTTTTGAGTCCACAAGAGCGAGTCATGACTTCCGGCTTTTAATCAATCAATAGTCCAAACTATACTAAAGTCCATGTTACAGGCGTTGTTGGGGTCAACTATTGACTAAAAAGTCAAAGTAACACCGGCGTTGCTCAAAGTTGACAATTTATATATATCAAGTCCAAATAAAAGTCATAATAGCGCAATTCCATCCCAAATCAACTCCAATCAATCTCGCCAACCAATCAACCAATCAAATATACCCGAAACCAATGTTATGACCCTAATGGTCATGACACGGTCACGGTTAAGACCACGTCAACAAAACAAGCTCTAGAAGCTTTTCGGCTCCCGCGTCTCATCCAAACACCAACAACATCAACCCACAAGCTACCAAGACAACTCGACCGGACCCTTGGTCTCGAGAGGGTCACGTCGCCACCAAGCTATGCCTAACGTGGGTCTTGGTGGCTTGTACGCCCATGTCTCACATCCAAACACTCCCAAATCAATACCACAACCTCCAAACACAATCAATCATCCTCCAATCATCAACCAAACATCCAACCCATCATCTATTCTAACCAAAAATATAAAACTAAACCTAAAATGCGAAGACCCAACAATATGATACACCACATGATTACAAAACACTCGCTACATGTTTATTTAAGTATTAATTAGATTTAATCCCATGTTTCAACCAAAAGCCCTAAAAGTCGCCACCCATACGAGACCCATATGGCTCGTACGTGGCTGCACCATGGCCAAACATGGCGTATTCAAGTCCTTTTTACCTTTTACAAACACGAGCTACAAATCCCACTTGAAACCCTAAAGATCCGAATCTTAATTTGAAGATTTGAAGGTGTTATGGGGGTCTAGATGGCGCGTGTTATATATGGTTAGAAAGAGGATAAAGAGAGCTTCAAGATGGTGGTGGAGGTGGGTGATCACGCGCGTCGGTGTGGACGGAGGTGGCCGGAACAGTGGCGGCGGTCGGAAATGGGTTTAGGGTTAGGGTTTTAATTATTTTGAGAGGAGAGAGAGAGTTAGAGAGAGAAAGGTGTGTGTGTGTTTTTAGTGAGAGAAAGTGAAGAGGTAAAATGAAGAGGTGATGGGGTATTTATATTTAGGAGGGAAGGAACTCAAAATAAAGAAAAAGATGGGGAGGGGCCCCGACTAGGGAAAGATGAGGCGGGCGTCATTTTTCGTAAACTATTTCGTTTACCCATTCCGAGCACATATATTGTCCCCGAGGGTCCCACGACGCTCATTCGACTTTCTATTATCGTTATTTATGTTTTTCCACATGTTTTTACTATTTATTTGTAAATTTTTCGAGTTACGGTCTAAAAGTTACGTTATTTCTCGTTTTTGGCTTTTCTAGTGCCGAATCGAATAGTGCCTACCAAAAGAGTTAAAACTCACACGATAACTCGTCCAATAATGAAATAAACCATAAAAACCAATAGACGATATAAAATCAAGTCACGGTTCATAAAAATTTTGTTAAAAGCAAAACTCGGTTTAGTTTAACGTAATGCGGTTACCTAAAATAGACTCCCTAAATTGCGGTTGTCACGACCTCCACTCGGAAGAAACTCGTCCGGGTTTCACTCCGAGTTTCTTGATGTCATGAAAAGCTTAGGATACTTCCTACGGAAAGCGTCCTCACGTTCCCAAGTGAACTCCGGTCTATGCCGGGAGTTCCAAACGAACTTGATAATTGGAATACGCTATGCTTCACTAGCTTAATCTCACGATCCATGATCTCGATTCGTTCCTCAACGAAATTCAATTTCTCATCAATACGGATATCTCTTAAAGGCACAACTATGTTTTCTCTCGAAAGACATTTCTTAAGATTACTAACATGAAAGACATTGTGTACCTTTGCTCAATTAGAAGGTAGCTCAGGCGGTATGCTACCGTCCGATTCTTTCGAGATTGGAAAGCGGACCAATATATCGAGGATTGAGTTTTCCACGCTTTCAAAGCGAATCACTCCTTTCAAGGGGAAACCTTTAACATAACACGATCTCCAACCTCAAATTCTAAAGGTTTACGTCTCCCATCGGCATAACTCTTTGTCTATCTCGTTTGTTTTCAACGGTTCACTTAATCTGATCTATCTTCTCGATGGTTTCTAGGACAAGTTCGGGTCACGTAAGTTGACTCTCGCCAACTTCACCTAACAAACAGAGAAACGACATTTTGGCCATACTGAAGGCTTCAAATTGAGCGGCCTTAATGCTAGAATGATAACTATTGTTGTAAGAGAATTCGCCAAGGGAGATGTCTCCCAACCTTTGCCGAAATCAATAACGAGCTCTAAGCATGTCCTCTAAGGTCCGAATGGTTCTCTCGCTTTGACCATCGGTTTGAGGGTGATAAGCGGTGCTCATATCCGTGTTTGTTCCTAACGATGTGTAAGGATCTCCAAAGTGGGATGTAAAGCGCTATCTCGATCGGAATGATAGATATCGGTACTCCATGACTACGGTATCTATATCCGCTCCTCGATCCTCTATACTAGCCCCTCGATACTCCAACCAACCGATCATCCAACCTACTAAGCCTAGTACCGTGATGTAATCCTCTCCCACATCGGACCGCCTCACCATACTCCCCGGGCTCTAAAGCAATCTCCGATGGTATCTCGAGATCCTAACTGACTACCTATCTCAGTGAATGTGGAGGTGAATCAAAATCAAAAGGTTGTCCAGAGAGTCGATCGTGCAAAGGAGAGCCTGTCCGGAGAATGTGCGAGACTCTGCAATTGAGGAGTACCCCTTCGGGATATCCTCATCATCCTCCTCCCGAGGATCCTCATCCTCATCTACATCGCCTCCTCAATCTCATGCTCCTCCTCACCTCATGCTCCTCCCGACCTCATGCTCCTCCCTCGCCCTCATCTTGTAGGAGAGTCGATGAGTCTGAGTCTCTGTATGGGTAAATCCCGAGGTGGTGCAAGAGGGGATCTAGGTCTTCTAAGACATGGTGATGCCGGTAGCGATGACCCAAGAGAGTGGGTCGCTAGCGGATAGGGATGATGGTGGTCTCACGGACATGCGGGTAGTACTATAAGCAAGTCTAGGAATCGGGCTCGTGCTAAGACCGATGTAAAGTGAGCTACCTAGATGAGCTAGGCGATCCGATGATGATGAACTAGAGTGACGGGTAATCTCATAGGGATCACCTCACAAGAATCATCATGAGAGTCAATGCTAGGAACTAGCAAATGAAGGACCTCCTCGACACACATCAAAATCTAGTGAAGGCATAGTCTCAGACAATGGCATAGGGTAGGTATAAGTGTTCAAAACAACTAGTTTTAATAAGCGCATCAACTCAACCAAAACATGTATCACATAATGAAAGTTTTAAAAGTAGAGGTACCGCATTACTCAAAATATACCTTTAAATAAAACATGTAAGTTCGCCTATCACATAATCCCATATCAAATCAATAGAGCTCAAAATCCCAAAATCATAACATATCGATAACTCAAATCAAATCAGAATATCTCGATAATTTCATCACATTTACCCAAAATCAATAATCATATCCCAAAACATAATGTCTCATAAGTCAAATCGTAGATCATACCATAATCTAATAAGAAGCTTCCTTTGGCAAGCGGGCGTCGTCGGTCGAGGATCAATTTTCTTAAAAGTGGTTATAGTTTAGGTTTATAAAATACCTAGTTCTCTATAACCTCGAGCTCGATACTAATCTGTAACACCCCAAATCTCGTGACAGTGGAAGACTTAATCAAGTTTTCAAGTGTAACGATTGGATTGGTATCTCACACAAGTATAGCAAACAAGATAGTCATTTTCATTCAAACCAATCCCAAATTTAAATATTCATAACAATAATCCAAAAGTATAAATATTAGGCTCAAAACATGATTTTATAAAATAGGTCCCCAATAATTTATCGAGTCATATATGATCCTTGAACCATGCCTCCTTTCCAAGCTTCCACCAACACGATTCCAAACGTCATTTAAATACCGAGAAAACATGTTAAAAGGTCACCACTGTTGGTGAGTTCAATGGTTTAAATTAATAAAATCGAGTGGACACGAAGGAGTTGATTTGCTATGTGTGACACACGGTAAATTTTCTCTCAAATTTAACTAATAAATGAAAATCCATTTTTACTAAACCTAGTCATTAAGCATGCATAAGCTTTGCCTGATCATTTGAGTAGTTAACTCTCATACAGTAGACTATTGCATCACTTTTGCATTCATTTCATTTTATGAACATTTCATTTTTGTCTTATGATTAAATTGTAAGACGAGAGGTTATCTCATTTTTCCCCAGTGACCGACACAGCACGCGTACCGACACTATGATAAGGGCAAGTAAAACAAATGACAAACTTCCGTAATGAAAATCTTACAAAGATAATAATATTCCCACACGTATTTATAAAATACTACATCATAAAAATTATCGAACTTTAATACCTCGGTCATGATATTAATTTACGGGACACAAAAATATTTCGCACCACCTACACTTTTAACTTACAACATTAGTAAGTAATACATATATGGTAAATAAAAGTGATACCACAAAAGAATAAAACTTTACAACAATTACATTTTAAATAAATATAAGTTAAGATAACATTTCTCTTTTTTTTTCTTGGTTAATCCGCCCCTCCTCCTCCCTCTTATCCTTATCGTTTTCTGTTTTTGGTCTCACCTATCTTCTCACACGTATACCCCTTTTCTCTCTCAAGCAGAACACAACAAAACCCACCCTACTTCTCCCGCTATTCATACCTTCGCATAGGTCAACGAAAACCCCAAAAGAAATGGCTAAAGAGGATTGTGGGAACATCTCTTTCAACATCACCCTCTACAAGCCAAATTGATGTATACTTTTGTTCCCCAAACATGTTTACGCCATGGTTGAGCAGCGCAAAGATTTAGAGTCATGTCGCTAGCCAACAAAACTTGTCAAAGTTGATTGAGAGATTAAATAAAATGGTTATTGATTGTACAAAAGATTGCACTACCAGGCTTCGATGAGGATCAAAGTAATGAGGGTGTGTGTTCCACCAAGACTACTTTGTAACCCGAGAATAAAAATACTAAGACACCACGTTAAGTGATTGCAGGGTAGGACCCTACGAACCACCTCCGCGTGAGAGTAAGTATGAGTTATGGTTGTATAAGTGTGAAAGTAAAGAGATGAGTGTGAAATGAGCATACCATAATCCATTGTCCGTCTAACCTATTTATAATGGAAGAAATATGGTTAGAGGCACTCTTGCATGAATGTCGGAGATCATGGGGCGTCCCATGATTGTGGGTAACCGCTAGGGTTAGGGACCCACGTTCTCGCACTTGACGGGAAGCCAATAGAGAGAGGAGATCGTGGGTTTGACCAAGTCGAGGTTCCTTATCCATTGTTCCTTCGTCGACCATACCTCGAAGGGTTTAAGGCTCGAGTGGCTTAATTCCCATAGGTAACCTTCGTACCAACGAATGGTTTGACGCCTATGGATATTTCGAATCCTAACTTGGGCCTTTGTATGGAAGGGCTTCGACATCGCCCTGAGGAGTGTCCTTCGAGCTACTCGAGGGTACATCATCAAGCCCCCAGTGAAAGTGGTTGTCTATAGTTTTCTAGTAGGTGTCGATTATGGTGAAGGATTGGGAATGTTGATTGGTCTCGGTGTTTTCATGGATTCATAGTATCTTGATTCTAGCTAGTTTGGTTGTAGGTCAGTTGTGTTGAATATGTAGTCATAACTTGGAATTATCAAAATATGTTTGTTTGGCCTGTTTCTTGTATTTGGTCTGGTTCTTGTATTTAGTCTAGTTATGTTTCACTTTGTTTGTATTGTTACTTGCCTGATTTTGGATTTCCTTGATAATATTCTCCTTTAGGAAAAAAAAAAGAAACTGAGCATCGCTTTAGGTATTTTTATTTCTCCTTTGGATGTTGATGATGTACCCTCCGAGTAGCTCGAAGGACACTCCTCCGAGACGTGTCGAAGCCCTTCCATTCGAAGGCCCAAATTAGGATTCCAAAATATCCATAGGCGTCAAACCATTCGTTATCACGAAGGTTACCTTAGGGGAATTCGCCATTCGAGCCTTGAGCCCTTGAGGGCAAGGTTGATGAAGGAGTAATGGATAGAGAACCTCCCGACTTGGTCAAACCCACGATCTCCTCTCTTTCCCGACTTCCCGCCAAACTTGAGAACGTTGGTCACTAAGCCCTAGCGGTTACCCACAATCATGGACGCCCCATGATCTCCGACATTCAAGATAAGTGCCTCTAACCCTATTTCTTCCACTATAAATAGGTTGGACGGGCAATGGATTATGGTATGCTCTTTTCACACTCATATCTTTACTTACACACACTTATACAACCATAACTCATACTACTCACTCCGGAGGTGGTTCGCAGGTCCTACCCTGCGTAATCACTTAACGAGTGTGTCGTATTTTATTCTCGGTTGAAAGGCAAGTCTTGGCTGGAACATACACCCTCATGCCTTTGATCAAGATCGAGCGGGTAGTGCAATCTTTTGTACAATCGGTGGCGCCATCCGTGGGACCACTACTATTAGTCCCGTAATCAGCCGGTCTTAAAACCCTAACCGATTACGCTACCTTTCTAGGCATGGAACCGAGGAAGGAAGATACACCTCCACCGGTTTCTCTACCCCGGTCCCTCTCAACACAACCAACACCGATAATCTCACCCCATAACGGCCTCAACCTTCACCACACGATCTCATTTAGAAACCACTCCCGTACATCACGCCTCAACATCCGCTAACCCTATTCCAGATATTAGCCCCGCTTCGTTGAGGCAAACTTGAAGTCTTAGAGTCTTTATTGAGGGCCTATAAGAGGCAAGTTCGCAACACGAAATGCGAAGAAGCGGAATATTCCGGTGAGGAGTATGTGAAGAGATTGAAGTAGAGGAGAGGCATCAACCGGTTAGCGATAGGGGGCGCTCGGCCCACTGAATGGTTCTCCTTCCATCGAAGGCCAAATGGAAGGACCGTGGTTTTGAGGAAGGTCCGGGAGGAGATCCGGAAGAAGGAAAGAATGCAAGGTGAAAGAAGGAGCGAGAACTCTAACGGAGGAAACAACCCGGTAGGAAATGGAGGGTAAACCTACCCCTCTCTAGCTGCCCACTTAGGAAGAGAGCGGATGGGGCTCCACACCCCATCGTGATGTTTTGAGTATCGGAGGCCTCCTCCATACTCGTGTATGAATCGATTACCTCTCAGGAATGAACCCCTACCCACCGCTCAAACCTATAACACCTACCCTCCGAATGGTTCTCTCCCCAACCGTAGTTACCAAAGAAATGCCCTATGGACACGTTCCTACACGATCGATGGGTGTGAACCCTTCATACCAACCTTCCACGGTTTACCACTCGCATACACACAACCATTTCCTAACCCATATAACCCTACACTGCTTATCCGCCTCCATATAACCCTTACTATGCCAAGCCTGCGGAGCTTGCACACCTTTTGTGAAGTGGATCAAGACTACCCTCTCCACGACGAAGATGCCCACTCACATAGGCACCTATGATGGGAAAGGCAACCCCGATAACTTCCTACACTTGTTCAAGGCGCTATCAAGATGCGAAGTGGGTCATGCCGTAGCTCGCCACATGTTCACATATACGCCGAGACTCCGCGAGAATATGGTGGAATGGATGAAGTTGGGAAGCATTGTAAGTCTAGACGACCTTAAAGCTAAGTTTCGATCACACTTTAGCCAATGAGAAGAAGTACACCAAGACCCATCTAGCCGTGCATACCATCAAGCAAGTGGACAAGCAAAGCACAAGGCCTTCGTTACAAGGTATCTTGATGAAACTTTGCAAATTCGGGCTTGCACGAAGATCGAGGATCTACGGTTTTGTACATGGCCTTCAACTCAAAGCTTGGTGGAATTCTTCACCGATCTTCCTACCACTTACAAGGCGATGAGAAGACTTACACTTGGATTGAGTCTAAAGAAGTAGCGACAAATGGGGTCTGATAGAGCCAAAGGAAACTTCTGACAAGTTCTCCAGAGGGTCCTCCTGGGAAGGATCCAAGAGTAAGAAGAAGAACAGAGACCGCTTCACTCCATACAATAAAGGCTCGAATCATGGACTCTTGGCGAACTTGGTCAAATCTCCCAGAGAGATTCTGGCTACCGAGAAAGCCGCAAAGTCCTTCGATCCACCACCTCGGATGTCAGCGCGAAGCAAAGCCAGGGACATGTCGAAGTACTTCCATTTCCATGAAGACCATGGGAACGACACAAACAACTGCAGAGAGCTAAAGAAGCAGATCGAAGAAGCGGTACGATCCGGACAATTAGCACACCTGGTTAAGGGCATCAAGAAGGGAAAAGACAAGTTCTCCAATACCCAATTGGGTGAATGGAAGGGAACAAGAAGGAGGCCACACCTACAGAGGCTCCGATACTAATGGTACAGACATGATCCAACCTTGAAAGCGGAAGGAAGCGGATGGGGAGCTGGAAGCGTGGGAGAAATAACCTTCCCTTCCATCCTAGGGCAAACACCTTCGATCGACCCGTGGTCATCAAGGTAACGAGTCTCAACAGGAGGTAAATCGAGCGTATATGGATTGTGGAAGCTCTGCGAGATCATTTATGAGCATTGTTTCCTAAAGCTCAAGTCATCCATACGCTCACGAAGGGTGGACTCGAAACACCATGGTAGGGTTCTCCGTGAGCACTCATGGCCCCGGGAGAAGTATCGTTGGAAATCACCATGGCGAGGGCCCTTATCCCGCACGGAGACACTCACCTTCGTCATAGTCGTCGATTCTCCTTATAATTTGTTAATAGGAGAACAACTATGCAAAATATGGGCATTATTGTTTCCACCATACATGCTATTAAGTTCCAAACCCCTTCGGAGTAGGAACTGCTCATTCTAATTATGGGGCGGATAAGGGTGTATATGGTGTCAAAGGATCAAGAAGAATCGGAGGAGCCTCCGATAGCAATCCTAAGTTGCGAGATGCAGAGCGAGTCGTAGTTAACCCTAGCTACCCTGAACAAACGGTGGTAATAGGAAAACAACTCTGATTTAATTTCAAGGCGAAGCTCACGAGCTGCTATGGACTAACCTTGATATTTTTGCTTGGAAATATTCGACATGACGGGGTCCCAAGAACATTGTCGATGAGCGGACGGTCCTTCTGAACGGAGCATAAACTCAATGAGTACAAACACATTGAGCCAATAAAGCGAAAAGGAGGAGCCCGCCCCGAAAGAAACGCTGCACTGCAAAGAAGTTGACGAACTAACACAAACAAGCATCCTAAGGAAGTTAAATACCAAACCTTGGTGGCCAACCCAAGAATGGTTAAAAAGAGCCACGGAGGGTGGCGCATGTGCGTTGACTTCATCGACATCAACAAAGCATGCCCGAAGGATTGCTACCCCTACCGTAAATTGGAAGGTAGAATCCTGGCGTGCTTCCGACTAAAATGCTTCTTAGATGCCTACAAAGGGTATCATCATATCCAGATGGTAAAGGAGGACGAAGAAAAGACAAATGACCTTCTACACAAGCAAAGGTGTCTAAGAAATGCTCCTTCGATTGTCGAAGAGGGCAATTCCTATGGCATTTGATTACTAAGCGGGGATAAAGGCTAATCCTCCAAAGTCAAGGCAATTACAAATCTCCAAGCTCCTAAGTGTCTAAAAGATGTGCAAAGTCCGAATGCGGTGGCTACTCTAAGTCAATTTTTGTCGAAGGGGCAATGATAGGTCCCTACCATTCTTCAAAACACTCAAAGGATGCGTCGATAAGAATACTTTTCGGTGGAGTCGGGATCGGAAGTCGCTTTTAGAAGATGAAGGAGTTCATCGAAATCCTTCCAACACTTACACCCCAATCAAAGGCGAGGTGTTGTTCAAGTACTTAGCATCCTCAATGGAGAGTATTAGTGCAATCCTTATGGCGTAACGAGACAAACGATGATCCCCATTTACTTTGTCGGCGGGGTCTGGGGCGGAAATCAACTATCCAACATTGGAGAAGTTAATACTAGCCCTATACTACGCAAACAAGGAGGCTCGCGCTATTTCCGAGCCCATCCGATCACGGTCTTAACCGAAAAGCCACTCAAACAGATCTTGTCGAAACACGAAAAGTCCGGGAGGGTGGCTAAACGGGCTATTGAACTTGGAGAGCACGAAATAGAGTTCAAGGTTGAAACTCTATTAAAGGCCAAATTCTGAGACTTCTTGGCGAGACACCTTCCGAGCTAGACGCAGAAAGAAAGAGCCCAAAGCTAAACTCACTCAAGTGCAGACGATCGGAAACTTTATACAGATGGAGCATCCAACTCCGATGGTTCCGGAGCGTGTCTACGTCTTTGGTCACCGACGGGAAGGAGCATACGATGCTCTTCGCTTTGAGTTCAAGCCACAAACAATAAAGCGGAGTACGAGCGTTGCTAGCGTGCCTCGATTAGCTAAAGATATGGAAGTCAAAGCTCTCACTATATTCAGACTCCCAATTGGTAGCGAACGAGTTTGAGTGCTCCAATGAAGCAAAGCGCCCGTCATCAAACAAGACTTGGAAAAACAAAGGAGATCTTTGGAAAGTTTCGACTCTACATTATCCAACATGTTCGTAGGAATCGGTTAAAGAAAGCGATGCACCGAGCAAGCTAGCCTCTATGGCCTTCGCTCATCTCACCAAAGAAGTACTTGTCAAGTCTTACCGAAGGTCCATCATTCACAAGGAAGTTGCAGACGTGGTTCACGAAGAAGGAGAGACATGGATAACTCCCATCGTGGAATATTTGATAAGCGGTCTTCCCCAAGATGCCAAGCTAGCAAGGAAAATTCGGGTTAAGTCCCCACAAGACGGGCTAATAGGGAAACCCTATATAAAATGTCATTTCTATCACCTCGGTTAAGATGTGTGGGACCCAAGGTGCTACGAGCATTCTCGGCTGAAGTCCACGAAGGATCCTCTGCTCCATGCAGGACCCCGCTCAGTTGTCTCGAAAATCATTCTCAAATGTAAATCTTGTCAGATACACTCAAACGTTCCTAAGATGCCAAAGCATGACATGACAAGTGTGACATCCGCATGGCCCTTCTCTCAATGGGGCATTGACATCGTTGGACCTATGCCTATGGCTCCCGGAGGAGTCAAATTCTTGCTGGTGGCAATTGATTATTTTACGAAGTGGGTAGAAGCTAAACCCTTAGCCTCCGTCACGGGGAGACAGATCGAAAAGTTTGTGTGGGAGCACATTGTGTGCAGATTTGGAGTGCCCCACATCATTATATTCGCCAATGGAAAACAGTTTGCTGAAGGAGTCTTCTACGACTTCTGCCAAGGGCTCAACATAAAGCAATCTTGGACGTCCGTCTACCATCCACAGGGTAACGGACAGGTGGAGGTTACCAACAGAGACATCGTCAAAGGGATCGAGAAAAGGCTGGGACGAACCCATCATGGGTGGGTGGATGAGCTCCCTCAAGTGCTATGGGCTCACAGGACGCACCCTAAGTCAAGTAATGGTGAAACCCCCTTCAGCCTAACATACGGAACAGAAGCGATCATTCCTTCAGAGCTAAGTGTACACATGGAGCATGTGGCAATGTATGATGCCTCCCAAAATTACGAAAGGATCATGGAAAACCTTGATCTGCTAGAAGAAAGAAGAGAGATAGCCTCCATCCGAGAAGCCATGCACAAGCACAAGATCGAAGGCTATTACAACAAAAGGGTCTGGCCTTCCACCTTCAAGCCAGGGGAATATGTGCTACGCCTCAACAGCGCAAGCAAAGCGAATGTGGGAAAGCTGGGACCTACTTGGGAAGGACCCTACATGATAGGCGAGGCCTACGGCAACGGAGCCTACAAATTGGCCACTCTTCTCGGAGAACCCATCGACGGGACATGGAATGGTACGAACCTTCGAAAGTTCTATGTTTAAGTACTTTACTTTTTCATTCTTGTAATTAGAAGCTTCTCAAGGGAAAGCAAACATTATTGGTAGTTGTCTTAGTTTTCATTTCAAGAATGATGTAATCCTGTCTACCAATTCAATGATAAATAAGACATTTCCCACAAATCTCTTAAACACAAAGATTTGTTCAACCAAGTCGTTTATGAGTTTCAATGTCGAATAAAAAGGCATATGATGTATCAAACGCCTCATCATTTATGCCTAATAAAACATTCACATTAACTCTCCTTGTAGTTCATGGCACTTGTGAAAATTAAAAAAAAAACAAAGTCATACTACCTAAAGGATTTGAGATCGAGTGGGTCGCGACCCTCTGTCAATGATCAAATTTGGTCATTATATTCTTGGTGTTGAAATTTACACACAATGAGGTTGTTTAACCTTAAGATGTAAAAGTTAAGCGTCGGAAAAATGGCGTACGAGAAGATCACAAGACAAACACAAATAATAAATCAAGTGTGTAGAGGTATTCCCCCATACTATACCATTCAAAATGAGGGCTAGTGCCCTTGTACCTGCACGAGGAGCCTAGGCCCCAATTAAGTTGTCTTTGGCCCAAGGCCATACATCACAGACATTCAAATTGTTTCGAGAACCAGAAAAACATTGTCAAATAACACAAATTATTTTAAAGGGTACATGCCACCCTTGAAACCAAATTACTGCCAACATGGCAGCCTTCATTCCTGCTTTTGTAGGGAGGGGGTCGGAGATGGTTGAACCGAGGTAGGCTTGGCAGACACTGTCTTCTTGGTAGGTGTAGGACCTTAGATTTATCAACCTTATCACTTTACCAAGCAAACCCAACACGTATACAAGTATACCCACGTGAAACAAACACAAACAAAGCTTAGAAATAAGATGAGAAAGATGGTGACTTGATGTAATAAATTCGTGTATATGTGAGATAAAGATGAAAACAATAAGATGTTATATTGCTTCAAAGGAAAAACACACACACACACACTCAGCACACCCTCAAATGACCATTTGAGGGTATTTATAGTACAAGCAACTTAAAACCCTAAAGGCTTTGCTTGGGCTTTTCGTGGGTTTGGATTGGGCTTGGGATGCTTAAGCTTATACACGGCTTAGCATACCTTAACATTTAACCAATTAGCTTAGCCCAGTCCACGAGCCCGTTGACTATTCTATCATGATATCTAACACGAGTTACAA
This sequence comes from Chrysanthemum lavandulifolium, assembly GCA_022545495.1. Taxonomy (NCBI): domain Eukaryota; kingdom Viridiplantae; phylum Streptophyta; class Magnoliopsida; order Asterales; family Asteraceae; genus Chrysanthemum; species Chrysanthemum lavandulifolium. The sequence goes on along the minus strand of CM040241.1, from coordinate 134,204,649 downwards.
AGTTCCTAAACGTGAATGACCATCACTTTTAATAAAACTATTAAGGCTAACAATCTCCCCCTAAGGGGTGGTCATTCAAATGATGCTCCACTTGATTAGGTCTTTACTTTTCTCGAGCAAGAACTTTGTGTGTAGATATTGAATAGTCTTGATTCTTTGTTCCTTCATGCTTTGTGATCTATTAATGTGTTTGTCTGCCGTTGTCAACTTCGTTGGTTAGGTGTCTCCACGTCATTCTCCACTTCTTTCTCCACCATGCTCACACTTCTATTTGTCTTTTGGTTACCAATGATGTAGTTCTGGAGTCTTTAAACTTTGTAGATTCTTTGACATTGATGAAGAATCATCTCCTTTGATTATGATGAGAACTTTCATGTGTTGTTGGTATGAGCATGTGGCGAGTCTGCACGATCCATCCGCTCCGGAGATTCCATAAGAAGAAAACATAAAACAAGTTAGTGATAAGCGGATTCCGGCACTTACAAGTTTGAATTTCAAGGGTGTTAACAGCATAGTGTGAAAACACAACTCTAATTCTTACAAAGGCCGTTCCTGAACTCGAGTCCCACAAGTGAGATAACGCTGATGTATCAAGTACATCTCTGATTCGATGAGTCACGAGATACACCAAGCATCACCTCACGATCGTAGACCGTTTGAGACACACTCCGCGTTATCCACGGGAGTTACCGAAGTGACCGCCGTCTGTGGTCGTTTGATGTTGACCTGGCGTGAGTTTCCATTCAATCACCGAGGATCACGGATGTGAACCTCTCATAAATGTTCTCGACGATTGCTAAGATCTCGTAGGACTTATAATATATCACTTGTGTCCTTATAGATGAACAACAAGCGATGTCATGTTAAGTGTTCCTATGAGATCTTTTGATGAATCTCGTGGCTCTAGACTCATAAGTGCGTTTTGGTTTTCCGAGCGGAGACTAGGAGAGGGTCTCCTTTTCAATACCAACGATCTCAAGAGAAAGTCAATAGATTATGTAGGGTTCCCGGTGAGAATGAAACAAATCCTTTTAAGAGGAATTGAGTGGCTAGAAGGTTTAGTGCAAGGCCACCGGGTCCATGACGCCTTGGTCTTCAATACCAGTGTCATCTAGTGACAACCAAGAGAGATGAATTGAACCGGTTTACGCCCTAAGGTTGAATATGGAGGGCTATTTCTTTTCACCCTTTCTCATTACATTTCTTTTAATTCTTCAACCCCTTCTTTCTCCTTTCTCACATTACTCCTTTTTCAATCATACCTAAGGACTTCTAATACTAATTATTTGTGATGTCCTTGGGTAGATCCTCCGGCTCTGGCGGATCATAGGACCGATTTCCTATTCTTAGTGACCTTATAACTCCATGACTGTCCTATTGTTGCCATAAAACCATTTTCTTTGAAAATCTCACGAGTGTTTATGATAGAAAACATATTTGAAACACTCCGTCAGCTTTATATTTTCGTAAACACTCCCCTTCACATGTGCTTATAAGTTTTGACAGAACTGCACATAGAGGGTAGAGTTCGTGACGCTTTGAATTGATTGACTTTAAATGAACAAGACCGATTCGAGACACGTTTACATCACTAGAGAACTAGCTTGAAATTATTACCCGTCCTGGTCAAGTCCATAGAAAGTTTCTCGAGATGGTACATAATTGCTCGTCAATTCATTGGTTCCGTCGAGTCGAGCTCATTTGAGATTCAAACCATGATCATTAAACTTTTTGATCACATTTTAATCACGTCTCCTCCCCTCAAAAATAGCATATTCGGGATATTTTTATATCAACCGATTAAACAACATTTTAGAATCTTTTGGGAGACAAACTGATTTGATTTAAGCATGAATTTTGGAACATTTTGTTTTATACTCCCCTTTAATAAAGCATAATCAATTAAAGGGTTTTAGAGGAGTTATCTTGAGCACAAAATATTTTGAAAGATTTTGAAAATCTTTTGAACAATCTTGAAAAGGTGCTCAAGATGATGATGATTTCTCACCATTTTTAAATGTAGGCAATCAAGCGTACACCTCATTTTTCGATCAAAGCACGAGTTTTGATTTGAAAATAATCAAAATCATCATTTCGGTCCGGGTTTTGATCGATGTATACGAAGCCATTTTATTAAGAAATTTTGAGAAACGACATGTTTTAGAAAACAAATTAAAGAACTCTCGCTCAACATCTCATACATGCCCGTATCATTGTTGAATGACATTTCTAGATACGCACGGAATATCGATTATACAAGAGACATGTCGTAGAAGAATATTTTTGGATTTTTTGATTTTATATTGTTTTTGTATTTTGAAAGTTTTATATTTTTATATTTTGCTTTTGTTGGTTTTCAAATTTTGTATTTTGTTTTTCAAAAATATTTACTGAAGCTTTTGGAAAATCATTTTCAAGAAGAATCGAGAAGACGTTCTAACTCCTCGGGGTTAGGCTTCAGATTCCAATTCGTCGAACTAAATACTCAAACCTTTCTTTTGGAAGGGCTTTAGTTAGTAGATCGGCGAGTTGGTAATCGATCTTCACGAAGAATAATTCAACAAAGATGCCATTTTCGACGTACTCTTTGATGAAGTGATAGCGGACTCGATATGCTTAGTCTTTGAGTGATGAACAGATTGCATGATATGGCTATGGCACTTTTCGAGTCACAATACATAGGTATTTTATCGAAAGTAAAGCCATAATCGTGAGTCAGGTTCTCATCCATATAACAGAGCACAACACGCAGATAGAGACACATACTCGACCATGGTTGATAGTGCAAGGCAATCTTGTTTTTTGAAGACCGGTGACTAGCTTTTCTCCCAAAATTGTGCTCCTCCGGATGTACTTTTGTCAGAACTTGGTCACCGCGTGGTTCGTGATCCGAAAAGGCAATTAGATCAATCTGGATTCCTTCGGATACCAAAGTCCCATGTGAATGGATGTCTTGGTGCACCGAAGATCCGCTTAACCTTTTGAGGTGCGATTCGGTAGGCTTAGCCCGAAACCGCGCTAATAAGCAAACAACAAAATGAATATCCGGTCGACTAGCGAGAAGATACATAGAGAACCAATCATGTCCGATATTTCTTCTGGATCAATAGGTTTCCCAAACAAATCGGCTCCAATTTTTGGTGATGTTACCATTGGTGTTCCAATCGAATCACAATTGTCCATACCATGATTTTTCAAAATCTCGGTTGTATACTTAGCTTGATTAATAAAATTCCACGAGGGACCGATGTATTTGTAAACCAAGAAAGAATTTTAGTTCCCCATCATGGACATTTCAAATTTGCTTTTCATGAGATTTTCAAAATGTTTTGAAAGATTCGGATTAGTGGACCCAAAGATGATGTCGTCCACATAAATCGAACAATCAAAATGTCGTTTTGCATTTTGTGTAAACAAGGTAGGATCAACTGTTCCTTTGGTGAAATTGTTTTGGATAAGGAAAGAGGATAGTTCGTCATACCACGCTCTCGGAGCTTGTTTTAAACCATATATAGCCTTTTGAGTTTGTAGACGAGTCCGGATGTTCCAAGTCGATGAAGCCTTCCGGCTAACTCACGTACACTTCTTCTTTCGAGTTCCATTCAAGAACGCGGTCTTAATGTCCATTTGATAAACCGTGATGTTTTTGTGAGCTGCATAGGCCAAGAATATCTGATCGCTTCAAGTCTAGCTACCCGCGAATGACTCTTCAAAGTCTATTCCTCTTCCTCGTCAGTATCCTTTGGCCACAAGACGAGCTTTGTTGCTAATTACGCTCATTTCTTCATCCCGTTTGTTCTTCCATAACCATTTAATATCAATGACTCGAACGCCAATGGGTCTTGGAACCTTTTCCCACGAGTCATGTAGACGGTATTGAAGAAGTTCCTCCCGCATTGCTTCTATCCATGCGGATCCGCCATTGCCTCGCGAATGTTCTTTGGCTCTAGATTGCTAATTGAGCAAAGGTAAATGCACAAGTCGCAATCGGTGGCAAGTTGGCGCCTCGTCTGAATTGGCCTTGAAGGTTCACCAATAACTTGTTCAATTGGGTGGTCTTTTGTCCACTTCGTAGTAGATGGATACCGTTGGTTATACGATGCGAGTTAGATGGTTCTCGTAAGCTTGAAGAAGATTCAAGGTGATTCCGTAGCAAGCGGGTTTTCAAATAAGTCTTCATCTAACGTTGCATCGCTCGTTTTGGTTTTGCTCATCAACCGGTAGAACGGGTTCAAGAACTTGAGTAGATGTAGATGATGTTGATGGAGTTGGTGCATTGGTTTCGACCGTTGTAGATGCATCTTCATTGGTGGTGGAGGATGATTTTGAGCGGGTGCAATGGAATGATGGTTTGATGCATTTGTCAGTTCCACCATAGTATTCATCGAACATTAACTCAAGAAATTCTCCCATTCTTGTTCTTTCGGATTGTCAAACGAAGTTGATTGAGCTCTTTGAGGTACGAGTCCTGAAGCGATGTGTCCGTAAGTGCCGCCGGTTTAGTGCGGGTTCTAGAGCGGAGTCTCTCGAAGCCATTTGTGAAAGTTCGTCAAACGTCACATTCATCGCTCCATGATTTTCTTTTAGCCATCATATACACCACGAATGCCCTCGAGTTATCTCGAATATCCAATGAAGATTCCAATATCACCTTTTGCTTTCGGTTTTCCAAGATCTTCTCTCGTCATTAGTAGGATAGCACAAAGCGCCAAACACGTGAAAGTAAGAATATCCGGTTTTCGTTGTTCACTATTTCATATGGGGTTTTATTGAATCTTGGATGGATGAGAGATCGGTTCGAGTGAAACAAGCGGCAACAAAGATCACCCATAGAAATAACGGTGCACTAGAATAGATTAGCATTGTGCGGCGGCTTCCACAAGAGTTCTATTTCTTCTTTCAACTACCCCATTCTCACGTGGAGTTCTAACGGTGATGTCGATGAGTAATTCCAACATCTTCAAAATAAGCTCTTAACTCCACGATTAGTGAATTACGTGTGGTTATCCATTCTTACAACCCTTACTAGAGTTTGAAGAAGTACTTGAATGCGTTTTAAAGGTGATGATGATGCACGGTGCTTCGTCTTTTGATCTCAGAAACTTAACCCATGTATATCTCGAATAATCATCGACGATAACAAGAATATACTTTTTCCCGTTAATGCTTTCAACTCTCATTGGGCCACATAAGTCCATGTGCAACATATGCAACTTTGCTTCCGAACTAGGTACGGATTTGGGTTTATATGATGCTCTTTTGCTTTTTCCTTGTTCGCATGATGGACATAGGTGATCCTTGGTGTATTTGAACTTTGGAAGTCCGTTGACGATGTTGTCTTTGGCAATTTTGTTGATGGTGTCGAAATTGAGATGGGATAACCGTCTGTGCCACAACCAGGACTGTGTTCCAGATGCTCGTGTCATAAGGCATATTGGTGATGAAGAGGCCATTTTATTGATGTCGATAGCATACAAGTTTGTATCACGATTCCCGCCAAGAGATCAATTGCCATCCAAGTTTCTAACGAAGCAAGCATTTTTCCTAAAGCAACCTCTAAATCGCATCACGTAATCGCCTGATCGAGAACAAATTGTGTCCCAACCCTTGGACATAGTAAACCCAGTGATCAAATAATTTCCAAAAGGTAGATCTCCATAACCCATGATAGCTACTACATGATCATTTCAAACGCATTTGTTCCCATGAATTTCAAACGAAATTGATCGCCAGACTTGATTCCGGTCATGTGCTTGGAGCAACCCGAGTCGACGATCCAAAGACATATTTCGATAACCCGCCAATCACGTAAGAAGAAGATTTTGGAAACCGCTTCGATTTTGGTTCCTTTAGGTTAGAGGTAAAATCGATCACACTCATAGAAGTCATCTATTGGTAAGACAGTGCATCACTCATTCTTCCATTCTCGAGTGTGAAAGTTCTACCCGTGGGTTTCAAATGTCATCCCTAAAGTAAACATTATGCTCCCTATCGCAGTGTAAAGCCTAAGTCTCGTGACTAGTCTTCCTATTCTTTTAGCATAAGTTCTTTTGGGAACATTCTTTTGAATAGGCTTAACAATCTCATTCTTAGAAACACACTCATCATGAATATTAGTTAAAGATTTCTTGCCGATTAAACAAACAGATTCAACAGATTCATTAAACTTAGCGAGTTCAAAGGTTCATTACATTCGGATGAAATGTCTTTCTTATTACAAAGCGGTAAATTCCTAGGGTGTTCTTCTACATTCTTCTCTTTATTCAAGCGACTACTCTTAGAGGCAAGCGAGACTCTATTGTTCCTTGTATTGCTCTTAGGCTTTAGTCTGCTTCTCCTAGAGGTGCTTCCTAGTCCTGTAGAAGGTAAGGCACACTCATTAGGATTCACATTTTTATCTAGAGAAGTGGTTTCAGCTTTCCTAGTCTCTTTAGAGTGCTTTTCTAAACTTATGTCGTTTGTTCCATATGTTTTAGATGTGGAGGCAGACGCATTAGTGGTACTCATCTTAAAAAGGCCAGGAGCTAAAACTGTTGGTTTCTCGATAACCGCTTTTCCCTTATCAACATTTTGTTTAGGTAGGGCGGGTGGAGTGATCGGTTTTGATGAAACATTTTCTCATTGACTTTTGGAGGAGGCATAGAAAAAGACATTTTGGTTTTAAAACCGGTTTGGGAACATTTGCTTTCTCCATGATCAATGGTTTTGTAATCTTAGTATCCACCGCCTTTCCTTTTTGACCTTCCGGTGAGCCCTCAAAATATCATTTTTCGCTTTCATGTCATTGTAGGCACGTTCATACGACAATTTGTCATACTTGCATTCCTCGCTTTACGATCAAGTTGTTTAAAATATGAGATATTTTCTTTTCAAGTTTCTCAAGTGCTTTTTCATATTTTGAAACAATTTGAGGTCTCAGATCGAGTCTTTCATGATCTTCAATGAATATGTTTGCAAAATGATGGACATAATATCGATGAGTCGAACATCTTCAAGAGAGAGTCATTTAAATTTTCCAAAACTTTGATTTGTTCAACACGGTCATTAGCTTGCTTTACTGTGGATTTATGGTCCTTGACAAAGTCGGTTGTTTCTTTCAAAACGCTTGTTCAAAATGAATTACCCTTGCACCGATGGCATTCATTGAGGGGCAATTTGAGTTTCAAAAACTTTCTTTGTTCGATGTCGAAACTAGAGAACCGGTTGTTAGGTGTAATAGTGGTTTTAGTTTTAACGATTGTCTTGAAGATCCACAATTCTAGTTTTCACATTGTCTAAAATACTTCTCGCATCACTTGTGTTAAAAGGATTGTTTGAAGACATTTGTTCAATGTTCGAAATAGAATTTGAGACAACAACTGGTTTTGAAACAGATTTTGAAACAGGTGTTGACTCTTTGTTTAAAACACTTGTTGTGATGGAGAACTTTGACTTTTCTTTTTGATTAACAAAAGTAATTCCGTTAATTTTGTTCCATTTGTTATAATCAATAGGTTTGATTTCCGGATTCTTTTGTTTCATTTTTGATCTACTCTCCTCAGATAGTTCCAACGTTTCAAGAGAATCACAAACAATAAAGGGTTTATGCAAAACATTTCCATTGTTTAACACATTCGAGATTTCGAGCTTTCTTGAGGAACGAAGAAGGGTCGTTACAAGTGCCATTCTATTATTAGTATGAAAAGCGGATTTACTTGATTAGAAAGCATCTTGATTGTTTGAGCGTAATGACCCGCTTTAGAAGCAAATTTTCCAAAGTTTGGATTTTCTCATTTTATCAAGAATTTCATCAAGAAGAGAATCTTCTCGTTTTGAAAATCAAGAATCAACCGCTTCTTCTCTTTTCAAGATTAGAAAACATTTCTTTTTGTTTAGAAAGTTGGTTATTTAAATCGAAATTTCCTTGTTTAAAGATTTAATTTTTAAGTTCAAATTCACATCAAGTGTGTTGTACTTGATTTGCAAAGTTGTTCTTTAGAAACCAAATTTCGATAACCAATTTCTAATTCGATTCTTTGTTTTTCGAAATTCAAAGGCTTTGCGTTCTCCTTGTAACTCTCAAGCTCGTGGTCAATTTGGCATTCGCGGCCTTAACATCGCGATTGACCTTTTAACTTTCTCAATTTCAATGCCACGCTTGTTGATTAATGATTCAAAGTAGCACGTGTTTCCTCATCGGTCTCAAGTATTTTGTGCCACACGCTCCACTAGGATCCACATCCGAGTCTCGAGTTAGTATTGCTACAACTCGGATTGTCGGTATGTATCATAAGTAGGTGTTGGCGTCGCGTATCTTTGTTCGTCATGAGTAAACACATCAAATATGACATTGTTATAGCATGGATCAATGATTGGTACCTCGAGATCTGCATTGGCGTCATAGATGTGGAGGTGAGTCCGACTGTGTCATACTTAGCTTCCCGACGATTTGCCATGAAGATGCATTCGCATTGAGTTCCTCGAGGTCTTCCAATTCATCCACAATAGCGAAAAATCATTTTCCTCAAGACTAATCAGTAACCCCGCCGCTGCTTATCCGCTAACAAGCGACTTTTCAAGAAAATCACCGGTCTTCTTGTGCGGTTTAGTGGGATGATTTCTTGCCATGTGACCCACTCCTTGACAGTTATAACACGTAACACGATTACCACGATTCACATTTCCGTAATTCCCAACGATCGAGCCGCAACATTCCTATTTCGATTTCCACCGCTCAATTCCCAACATTCGACCCATCGACACTCGATTGAATCGCTGATTACCCATGCGAAATCCAAGTAGATATCCTGCGATTCCCAATAACTCCAACCATTTGACCTTGACGACCCATATTCACACACCCGTCAGTGCAACTTGCTGCTATGCGTAGTGTTTGATGAAATCCTTTGGTTGTTGTTAGTTGGTGTGGAATAGCGACCTCTGAATGCTTTACCCAAAAATGCAAATGCTTGTGACAAAGCTTCTTGTTCCATTTCAAGATCGGTGATTCCTTGTTCTGGTAATGTTGTTGTTCGGTGGATAGTTTTGTTGTTGAGGATGTGTTCTTTGCAAGTTGTTGTTAGTGGAATATGATGAAGGTTGTTGTTGTGTATTCACCGGAGTTTGAGTCTTTGCAATGAGTGCCAATGGATCATGATTCTTTGCTAATCTTTCTTGCCCGACTTCATTCACTTCACTTGATTTTGTTTCGAAAATCGTTGAGTTGATCAAAGTTCACTTGATGTAAGTCTTTTGTTTGGTTGACAATAGTGACATATCGTCCCCATTCTTACGGAAGATTGTTCAAGAACTTGATGTTGCTCACGATAGTTCGGGTGTCACTTGTTTCCCGATCAGCTCATTCATTAAAGTGCAAAACCTTCCATAGTAGGATTCGATGGATTCTCCGGAGTAGATGTAAACTTCTCCCAAGCGATTAGCAACTTGTTCTCTCGTGTCTTGTTGACCAATTTACTTCCATGACAAAGTCCTCTAACACGTTCCCACATATCGAAAGCAGTTTCACAACATCTCTACAGACAAAGATGTCTCTTGGTAAACCCAGTTGGATAATATGAATTGCCATGTCATCTTCTTCGACTTTCTTCGATCCTCTTGAGTATTCCGATTCTTTTGAAGACGAAAAAATGGTGGGGTGGGAGGTGTTGCATCGGCATTTCGGTCTTGGACTTGTCGAGTATGAAGGGTCCATCCCGAATGGCTTTGATCATCAATTTTCCATTAGGTTTTGTCTTGATGTAACGAAGCATTCGACTTGTCCATTGAAGATAACCACCTTTTTCCAACATAGGAGGACGGTTTCGGCATACCATTTGCATGAATGTCTTGTTGAGTTGCCATTGATGAAGGTATGATCCGATAAAGTTGATGTAGGATCGATTCAACGATAAAGGAGTTGTGGTTGATGAAGATTAAGCTCGGTTGAGGTTTTAGAAAGTCGTACTCAGAACTTCGGTTCTTAAAATTTTCGCCCAAAATTTGAAATTCACTTTAAAAATCAATTCTAAGGTCGTATGAAAATTTTGAGTTATGACAATTTTGACGCAAAATTTGACACGAAAAATTTGAATTTAGGCCCAAAAATTTGAATTTTGACCAAAATTTCACAGTTATACCAAAATTTGAATCTCGCGTAAAAATTAAACGTTTAGTCTCCTCAAAAATTAATTTTTTTTTTTTTTTTTAACCTTATGCGTAGAAAGAGCTTAGGCGTAGAAACACAAGTTACGAGTAGAAACTTAGGCGTAGGATCTTATGCGTGGGATCTTAGGCGTAGGATTCCTTAGGCGTAGGATCTTGTCGCGTGGGTTTAAAGTTACTGAGTAGAAAAAGTTAAGCGTAAGATTTAGCTTATGCGTAAGAAAAACTTAAGCGTAAGAAAATGCTTATCGTAAAGTATTCTACGCGTAAGTCGAAACTTATGCGTAAGATTAGGGTTTTGCCCAAAATCCTTTACACTTTCACGATGTAAGAGATATCCAAAATTAAGTGTTCCACACTTATCCAGTGAGGGAAGCATCGAGTCACCGTTAAACACGAAGATTCTTCACCAAAAGTTACGAGTAGAAAACTTATGTGTAGTTGACTTTCTTACGAGTAGAACTAGGGTTTGACCTACTAGTAAAAAATTTCAATGATTCAACCAATTTCTCTTGCACGGATATCCTTAAAAACACTCGAATAACCCAAAAATGTTGACCTTTTTCACCCAAAGTGCTTAGAAAAGTTACGAGTAGAAATGACCAATAAACCAAATACGAGCTTAAAACTTAACTAAAGCGCGTAAAGCTTCAAACTTTTGCAAAAGCGAAACTTTAGCACAAATAAACCTTAAACCACAAGAATCTTGAATTTTGAGTGCAAAATTAAAGCTTTAAGCGTGAAACTTTGAGAACGAAACTACTCGTATACTACACAAACAAAACTTCAACCAAACACTCCTAAACCATTGTTAGGCGATTGATACCAATTGTAGGACCTTAGATTTATCAACCTTATGACTTTACCAAGCAAACCCAACACGTATACAAGTATACCCACGTGAAACAAACATAAACAAAGCTTAGAAATAAGATGAGAAAGATGGTGACTTGATGTAATAAATTCGTGTATATGTGAGATAAAGATGAAAACAATAAGATGTTATATTGCTTCAAAGGAAAACACACACACACACTCAAGCACACCCTCAAATGACCATTTTAGGGTATTTATAATACAAGCAACTTAAACCCTAAAGGCTTTGCTTGGGCTTTTCGTGGGTTTGGATTGGGCTTGGGATGCTTAAACTTATACACGGCTTAGCATACCTTAACATTTAACCAATTAGCTTAGCCCAGTCCACGAGCCCGTTGACTATTCTATCATGATATCTAACACGAGTTACAAAGTTCCTAAACGTGAATGACCATCACTTTTAATAAAACTATTAAGGCTAACAGGAGTCGTGGGCTTGACTTGCGAGGCTTCTTGGAAAGGAGGTCTTGAGGGGTGCCATAGGATCTTTGGTAGCTTGACAAGGAAGGAGTACTCTGCGGTTGCAAACGCATTTCTGCCTCATCATATTCGACTTTTGATGTGGGACGGTAGCATTCAATCTTGGAAAGGTCCACGGGCTTACTGTTTGGCGACTCCTCCAACGCCAAGCACCGTCCATGAAAAATAGTTGATTTGATGACCTTCCACATATGTGCTCCCAACTCATCACTATGGTAGAGTTCCATGGCTATGTACGGCACCACCTTCGACACGACCTCGCATGATCCTTTTGCGACATCTTGTACCTCATCTTCAAGCCATCAATTTGCTCCATCAACTTAACTTCTACCTCTTCGAGCCTAGCCTTCTCACTCTCCAAACCAAAGACATTTTGCCTCAAGCTTTGAATTTTGACTGTTAGGGTAATGACCTTAGCTTCTTCCAATTTAACCTTGCCAATTTTAGTTTGTCGGTGGGCTTTCCAAGGTCTTGGGCGATAGGGTTCATTTCAACATCCTCTCAATCTCGTCACATTTAGCCTCTAGCTATGCATATTCTTGGTCCACTGTGCTTTTCCTCTCAACATGACATCCATTTCTGTCTTGCCTTGGTGACGCCTCGAGTAGTTCCTAGTGCGACCATTTAGATGGTTGTCCAACTTTTGCTGATGACACTCTTATCATGTAGATCGAGACCCTTCGATGAACATGTTGTCCAATAAACCTTTCCACTTGGAAGGGGTAATATGGTCCACAATGCGGTGGCAAGGCGGTGCACTCGGAAGCTCCTTCGTGCGGAAGGCTCGCAACCATTATAATGCACAAGTAGTTAGCTACTTATCATACTTATGAATTGATATAATTTCGTGGAAAACTAGAAGGGGTTGAATAGTTTTACCAATTTAAAACTTCCTTTTAAATATTTAGATCGACTTATGTCAATCTTTTGTTTGTTTATGTTGGACGTTGATAGATAGATATATAAACGTGTAATGAAAGATAAAGATTAAGAAGCACATAACCACGACACAAGTTATTTATAGTGGTTCGGCTACAAGGACACCTTCCTTGCCCTACTCCACTCCCCGAGTCACCTACTCGAGAGTTCGTAAGCACTACACCAATCTCCTTATGGCGGAGAAGCCTTCTTAACCGATAACGCCACACGCGTGGTTCGGTGTCAAGGAAACTTCCTTTTCTTGAGCAAGTTTTATAACACCCTAGGCGTGAACCTAATCGTTGTAGTGTAGTAATTAGGGTAAGCCACGGGTATTGATATCGTTCTCTAGGGAATAGGAATGCTAGTAAGAAGTTACTACGCTAAGGTTAAGGTTGAGGAATATTATTTTTTATTTTTATATTATCTAATTATCTAAACTAAAGTTGTGGGAGTCTATGTCTAATTAATGTGTGCTCGTATGATAGTTTAAAGATGTGTTTACTTAGGTTGTACTACTCCTTAATTATCTCCTATTGATGGTTGAGTTGTCACGTCCTTATTCTTAGTTCTTGTTGTGTGTCTAAAGTTGTAGGGTATCGTTTCTCCCAACTCTTTGAACTTACCAAAGGGTCTCGTCTACAAAACCCACTAGGATGATAAACTCTTACTCTAAGGCACTCTTTGGATAATTTAGCCTACAACTACTCGGGTAATCATATTCTAAGGTTCACAAAGATGAATCAAGCATTAAGTACACAACGAATGACCTATCGCATTACTAGATCATTAATCAACTAAGATAAGAAACAACCAATCAATATTCAATAATTAAGTTTCATACTTCCTAAGCAAACACACAAATAAATTAGCGGACATGGAGAACATGCAAGCGTACACACAAATAATCAAAGACATAATTGAATTAATGAAGTAAATACTTATCTTGATGTAAGATAGGGTTTAAACCCTAAAATCTTGTACAAGACACCTTAGGTTCGGTTTAGGTTTTCACTCCAAAAGACTCTCTAAAAGCGAAAATTCGGATTCTATATATAAGATTACATATGCGGCGTCACCTTATGTTTCGTGATGCCGCCGTGTCGCCGTCATTAGGGTTTCGTCTTGGCCACGTTAACCTTCGACGGCGTCACCTATGTCCGTGACGCCGTCCTCTTGACCGGCGTCGTCGGGTTGCATCTAGGGCGCCCGAGTAGCAACGACCTACTCTTTTAAAGCCCGGCGTCGTCACTTGAAAATAGGGTATTTGGCTCTTGTATCGTCACAAAAATCCTCCGACGGCGTAGCAATTAACACCGACGCGTCGCCTTGCATTTTCAGACTTTGAGTGTCTCGATTCGACTTTGGCCATTTTCTTCATATATTCGCCTTTTCGTCCAAATAAGTGCCATTCCGACATTTGGCCTTCAAGAGACCTAAAAAGTGAAAAGGAGCGATATTAAGCAATAACGGATACAAAGTGATCAAATAAGGGCTTAAACGACCCTCAAAATGATACCTTTTAAAACCTTATCAAATATCCCTACACTTGTTATTTGCTTGTCCTCAAGCAAATGTGCTTTTAGCCAATTAATTTATAAGTTAGGGGTCATGAAGCATTAATTCAAAATGGTCCACAACACATATAAGCCCATAAAAGTCATAACAAACACGAAATTACATACTAGCACCTCACATGGGGTGTTTGGGTACTCACATCTCTCGGTGTATATATGAAATATAACAAATAGGAAATGGAAGATAAACGCTCATTAACCGGTCCTAGTACATAGATTACCATAGGCTTGAGAATAGATCAAACCTCCATCGCTTTGGCGTAAGCACCTAGGAAAGACTATCAAAGAGGTCTTTAAAGGGTTGTAATGTTAGCTTACGGTAGGAAACAAGGGTTTGGTGGGATAGGCTATTTAGTGGTGGCAAGTCAAAAATCTCTATGTTAAATGCATACGAAGAATGGCGTTGCTAAGCCAAGACTCGACACTCTAAAACTCTAGGTAACGGAAATAAACAAACATAAATTTAAAGGATAGATTTAGGATGGTAGCCGTATGTTTTTTTTTTTTTTTTTTTTTACACTCTATTTTTTCTTTTTCTTTTTCTTTTTTTCGATTTTTTTTTTTTTTTTTTCATACACTTTTACTCTACCTTCCTCTATGGTAACATCAAAATGATAGGGATTTATAGGCACATCCCTACACTTGAGTTTTTATTACTCTAACACTAATTTGACCCGAATTGAAAAGATCAAAACACTTGGGGTACATTATTACGCAAACAAAGGGAATTTGAATTTAACGTTCCTTCCCGTTATTTCATAAACTTTAACTTTTCCCATGAATCCCAATCGTCCCAAAGCGTATACAAAGGATATGACTCGACTTAGCAACTTATGCAAGCAACTAGATAATTGAACTAAGGGTTTAGGGTGATAACAAACATTTGCACTAAAGTGAGTGCATAAGGGGTGAGGCTATGGCGATTTGGGTGTATATTTGGGGTGGGGTGTAAACAATGCTCTTCATTGATATTTCGGAAAACCGAAACATCACGAGAACCCGAAAAGGATAGGCTCGAGGGGTTAACTAGGGGTATCGTGTACTAAAGATGAGTACAACGCAAAGGGTGTGGGGAATTACTCAACCGATATGGAAGAAGTAATTATATTACGGTATCAAACAAGGGTTATCCTAATGCCTCTTATCATTTAGTTATTCCTAACTACACAAGTGTAGCCTCACTTGCGATCTCGGAATGCATCACAAAACAAGTTCTAGAATCTAATATACTACCGGTTCACACTCTAAGCATTGAAGATGAATGCTTTAATTCCTACTAATCTAAGGGCGATCCTCACACTTTGGGTGGAATTTGGGTGGTAAAGGGTCTTTGTGCTAGTCATGCAACTTCCTATCCGTGAGACGCTTTTGTTAAGACTAATGGCCCACTCCTATATGTCATGAAAAATTTTAAATTTGGTGCCAAAATTACCCTAACCGACATTTTCTCATGGTTTATTACGCAAATGCAATTGGACAAAGCAAATAATCAAGGATAAGCATAGTTTTCAAAGTTCCGTTTATTTTCCCTCCCTACACTTAAACCGAACATTGTCCCCAATATTCCCGAAAGTATCAAAGTTATGATAATGGAAGGTAATTAAAACGAAAGAAACTAATACTCCCCGATTAGCTCGGTAGGATCCGTGTAAAGTGGTGGTTAAATCCTTTTCAAGAAGAATTATATGTGAAAAGCTCCTTCCAATCTTATGTAACTTCTTCTGACATACTAAACCGCACACTTGAAGAAAACAAATGAAACCTTCGTAAAATCGGCGGTAATAATATATATAAGACTCGATTTAAACTAGGATATAATGCTTGTGGAATGGATGTTTACAAATTTCTAAGAAAATTAAGACCGGACAATTCCAAAATTTTATAAGTAGCTCGAAAACGAGAAAAAGTAATCGATGTTTTACTCCTTCACGCCTGTCAGTTGCAATCTGACGCCCGTCGGTTATCCCGACAAAAAGTGGTGCGATTTTCGGAAAAAATTCGAAAATTTACATCTTTAGAATCTGGAAAAATTTATGCAAAAACATCCATTATGACTCGATACAAGCATTTGACTCGAACAAACAAACATATATATCTTTTAGTTAATTGTTATCCTCATGTTTACGTTTCTTTTGAAAACGTGTGTAATCCTCCCTACACTTATCCTTTATGTAAAATACCTTTACATGTGATTAAGACGAGGTTAAAAACAAAATAAGGCATTTTTACAAATTTAAACATGAGAATAAACAATCAATAAAAGATATATGACACACAAATAAAATGAAAAGAAAAACACATGGGTTGCCTCCCAAGAAGCGCTTGTTTTGTTCGAGTCACGAGCCCGACTCTACCCTTATTTAACGGATAAAGGGAGGTTTTCCTACACTTAAGTTTAAGTGCGGGTGATAGTAGCAATACACACCCTTAGGGTGGAAATTTTCTACGTGAGGAGAGAGTGATGGGTGATTTATATGCTCAAAGGTGTGCTCCATTCATTATAACCTTACCTAAGTCTATTGGTGTAGCGGGTGAATCAAATCTCTCCCTAAAATGGATCATCTTCTATCAACTTCAAAAGATTCTTAGTTGAGGATCCATCTTTACCTAATAAACCCGGTTTAAACCCATAATGTTTCTTGTTATCAACCATGAATGAGTGATATAAGTGTGTAAGGCCATGAGTTACTCCTATATTAGCTTCAACTCTACATGGCCTAGAGTCTACCACTTTATCAAGCAACTACCGGACTATCTATTTTGATGGGTGGATTGGAGCCTAATTCAATTCCAAGATTCACATCTAAAGACGGAAAATTGGGTAAGGGTTTCGGTTGAGGCTCGGTTCATCAAAACTAGGAACTTCCTTAGGGCTAAGAGAAAGGTCATCACTACAAGCTGTTCAAACCCACATCCACTACTTGTGGTCGGTCCAAAGGTTCTACCTTTATTGGGGTTCCTATAGTTTCTTCTACTACTTCCTGTAAGTCATCGCGGTGTGTGTTTCTCAAGTGATGGTAGGACTTGTGGGTTATCCGATGGGATTGGATTTTCTACTCTATCCTCCATCTTATCAAGATCACCTATGTATTCATTTTGTCTTGTGGTAGCGCCTAACCATGACATGCACCTTGGTACCTCAACTCTAATCATCTCCTTCCTAAACAACCTTTCCGACCGAAGTTTCCAAATTGAAAATAGGTCTAAAGATTCGATTTTTGGGTCCCATGTTCCACTTCAAAATTGGGCGTGAATCTCAAAGGTTTCCCATGCAATTCGAACACCACGTCCCAAATATCCCCATCCGCTACATAGTCAAGTCTCCTTTGGGTTTAGTGGGCGTCTGAGTGTAAAAGAATTGTAGTGGAAAGCAAGTAAATCAATACCATGATAAAGGACTTTTGTAATAAATATTTAATTGAGTCCACGCCTCGGAAAGGATTCATCATGATATTCTGGAACCTCAAGATCTCATTTTGGAGTGGAAGGGTAAATTATGTAGTAGATTTCGTTGATTGGGTGAAAGTTTTGGCAGATTCGCGTTCTTCATAACGGCTAACGGAATAGTCAATGAAAATGGTTACGAACAAAGGTCACGAAGAAGGGGGATAGAATAAGAAGAAGCTAAAAATGAAAAAAATAAAAAAATAAAAAAATTTTACTTGATAGGAATCAAGCAAAGAACCTAAGCGAGGTGGACTACTAACTAGCTATTCTATTCCTCGCCAGCGCCAAAAACTTGATAATGCTACACGCGTCGTTCGGGGTCAAGGAAACTTCCTTTTCTTGAGCAAGTTTTATAACACCCTAGGCGGTGAACCTAATCGTTGTAGTGTAGTAATTAGGGTAAGCCACGGGTATTGATATCGTTCTCTAGGGAATAGGAATGCTAGTGAAGTTACTACGCTAAGGTTAAGGTTGAGGAAGATTATTTTGTATTTTATATTTTATGAAATGGAAAGGTACGAATCTCGGGTATTGGATTTGGGGGAGGTTGGTATTTCTACCGATTACTCTACTATTATCTAATTATCTAAACTAAAGTTGTGGGAGTCTATGTCTAATTAATGTGTGCTCGTATGATAGTTTAAAGATGTGTTTAATTAGGTTGTACTACTCCTTAATTATCTCCTATTGATGGTTGAGTTGTCACGTCCTTATTCTTAGTTGCGTTGTGTGTCTAAAGTTGTAGGGTATGCGTTTCTCCCTAACTCTTTGAACTTACCAAAGGGTCTCGTCTACAAAACCCACTAGGGATGATAAACTCTTACTCTAAGGCACTCTTTGGATAATTTAGCCTACAACTACTCGGGTAATCATATTCTAAGGTTCACAAAGATGAATCAAGCATTAAGTACACAACGAATGACCTATCGCATTACTAGATCATTAATCAACTAAGATAAGAAACAACCAATCAATATTCAATAATTAAGTTTCATACTTCCTAAGCAAACACACAAATAAATTAGCCGGACATGGAGAACATGCAAGCATACACACAAATAATCAAAGACATAATTGAATTAATGAAGTAAATACTTATCTTGATGTAAGATAGGGTTTAAAACCCTAAAATACTGTACAAGACACCTTAGGTTCGGTTTTAGGTTTTCACCCAAAAGACTCTCTCTAAAACCGAAAAATTGGATTCTATATATAAGATTACATATGCATCGGCGCCACCTTATATTTCGTGACGCCGTCGTGTCGCCGTCATTGGGGTTTCGTCTTGGCCACGTTAACCTTGCGACGGCGTCACCTTATGTCTGTGACGCCGTCCTCTTGACCGGCGTCGTGCGGGTTGCATCTAGGCCGCCCGGTAGCAGCGGCCTACTCTTTAAAGCCCGCGTCGTCACTTGAAAATAGGGTATTTAGCTCTTGTGATCGTCACAAAATCCTCCGACGGCGCCATAATTAACACCGACGCCGCCGCCTTACATTTTCAATGACTTTGAGTGTCTCGATTCGACTTTGGCCATTTTCTTCATATATTCGCGCTTTGTCGTCCAAATAAGTGCCATTCCAGCATTTTGCCTTCAAGAGACCTAAAAAGTGAAAAGGAACGATATTAAGCAATAACGGATACAAAAGTGATTAAATAAGGGCTTAAACGACCCCTCAAAATGGTACCTTTTAAAACCTTATCAACAACGTCGCTTAACCTTTTTCTGGTACAAAGCTAAACACCGAGTTCCTTCACACCAAGGTGAACCACACCTAACACAACGTCGCCTACCCTTTATACGGTGCTAGGCTAACCACCGAGTTCTTTCACACCAAGGAGAACTAATCCTATCACAACGTCGCCTACCCTTTATTAGGTACTAGGCTAAGTACCTAGTTCCATTACTATGGAGGAACTACTACCCTTCACAACACAACACCTAATATCAAGGAGATCCTCTCCTTGTTACAACACCATTAAGGATATCACCATCCTTGGAAATAAACAAATACTTATATGTATAATGATGCATCTCATCGATTAGATGACCTAGGCATTCTTCCCATATGCAGCTTGATTTGATTCATCGGCATCCTTCACTAATGCCTTTGACACAACACTTGGAACCCTTCACTAATGCCTTCGTCTTGACACCTATAGCATTCTTCACTAATGCTCTTGACACGAACGATAAACACCTTTCACTAATGCTTTCGTCTTGACACTTTCGGCATCCTTCACTAATGCCTTCAACCCAACATCTATGGAGAAAGGAAGAACTATCAACAAGAGAACCTTAGTTGTCTTGATGATGACGAAGCATGGCAACTCATGGACTTGAGCTTGCACGTCTTCAAGAAGTGGTTATCTCTCCTTTAAGAGGAACCTAGAAGATCACACAAAAACAAAAGACAAACTACATAGATCACTTAGATCTGAGGTTAGAGGGTTAGAATACTTGGCGGAAGTATGTGTGTAAAGTGATAAACTAAAAGGAAAGAAATGGCTCACTATTTATAGAGAAAATTCTCTAATGTTCCCCGGATCCCACGGATCCCTTCCACAAGGGATCCGGCTAGCACAAAGCTAGGGATCCGTGGAACGCTCCTCTTTGCCCATGGGTATTTTTGGTTATGGGTCATGGGTCATGGGTTATGGGTTGATCCATGGTTTTCTATCTAGATACAATGAACTTGGTTAAGTGGTATATATAAAACCATGGGTTATGGGTCAATACCATTTGCTAGTTTTTACCCATTTTAGTATTAACATGTTTTTACCCATTTTTAGTATTTACATGTTTTTACCCATTTTAGTATACTTAGTTTAGGTATGTGCTAACCCAATATGTAAAGATTAGTTGTTGTACATATATATCTAAATCATAAAACACTTATGCTTGTTTTAGTGTTTTATGTGAAACGTAAGTGTGTTAGAAAACTATTAACTCAAACTATTTACATTATTCTATTTGTTTCGTTAAATGATTTTACATTTGTTATCGACAAAACATTAGAAGATCGTAAAATATAAATAAACGTTTTTGCGGGTTATTTGTATTAACAATCTCCCTTTTGTTGATGACAAAACATAAAATTATTTTAAGGAAAAGCTAGAATTGTAGAAGTTTGAATTTGTAGTTTTTACTTTCTTCTCCCCCTTTTTGTCGAAACAAAAAGTGTTAAAAGAAACTAACATAATTTTTATAAGAAAAGGTATGTAAAAATGTAAAGAGAGCAAGTGACGGGAATGATACTCGTCTTAACTCCCCCTTGACGAGTCCATCCCTTTGAAAGGGCGTCAAGGACATGACGTAAAATAAACTAATTGTGTTTGCAAGTATGTTTGCAAATGGTTCGTCTAAGTGACGAAAAACGTGCTCCCCCTTGAATATTGCAAAGATGCAATGGGGTGTCATGAAGTGTAATCCAAAAATTGGATTAAGTTGCAAATAATTTTGCAATGTCGTTTGACACAAAGCTCCCCCTAGTTTTATGGTGTCAACATCTTCATGTGTATTTTGAATAACTACAAAACAAAGGTTAGAAAACAAGAGTACAGTGCATAATTTCCTGCAAATAAGACTCATGTTAGTAGTAAATTGTACTTCTGTGCCACGGATCCCACGGTTCCCTTCTTGGAGGGATCCGTCTAGTTATTTTGGAGGGATCCGACTACCTGATGACAGTTTCTTCAGCAGTGAAGAAGTGTCAATCAATGCTAATGAGGAGGTGAAATATGTGTACAATATAATAGGCACAACACACAAAATAATTATGGCATGTAAAAGTTCATTCAATAAAACAAGAGATACCCAAACAAATCTCTAAAACTAAGAGAATGAACTTAGCCATACAACTACTACTAATGCTAACTAATTACTAGACTTAAAACGCGACAATGTGCTTGAGTCTAGGGATGCGTGGACTTGTTGATTTGATCCAACTTTGCAAGAAGATGATTAAACATGAAATGTATCTCATTTCGTGCTTCTTGAACAAGTCCTTGAGTGTTTAGACAATTTGGACAATTATTGTCTTGGTTTTGACTCGGAGGGAAATGGACATTTTGAGGAGGCTATATGTGTGATTGTGGGTCTTCATTTTGAGAGATAGGAAGAGGTTCTAAAAATGAGGGTGGTAATGGAACATCTTCCATATGATCAAGGTTGTTCCTTGTCTCCCAAGATGGGCTAGTTGGTGTTGTTGGTGGTTCCCTATTCAATGAAAAGGTTGGTGAATGGGAGGTTCTTGGTGGTGAATGGAACAATGAGTAGATGTTTGGGTGAGGAAGAGGCTCATTCAAGGAGTGTAGTCCATGCTCAATGAATGGTGCTATTGATGGCTTGCTAGAACTAGCCATGTTTAGTTTAGAACTAGATGATCCTTTTTCTAGTTCGAAAGGTTTGATGCTAATCCTTGCGGTTCTCTTAGCTCTTGTTGGATGGATTTGATGAGGTGGGATTCTAGTGTCATTATCTCTAATTGGAGATGTTTCGGTGGATGAAATTTCATGGATCATTTGACCCTTTCTTTTGGATGATCCTATGTTTGAAGAATTGTTGCTAAGAGCCTTAGTCATGATGATGAAAATGCTAATGTGAGCTTCTAATTGCTGATTTTTGAAAGGTAATTGAGAATGATGCCATAAACCTAAGGTTGTTTGGTTTATAAAGGATAACTTGAATTTAGAGAATTAAATTCTTAGCCACTTAGAGTACTAAGCATGCTCTTGAGGTTTTGATCAGCTCTAGGAGGACAATTAATGTATGCTAAAAGTGGTTAGATAACCAAAAGGTGAAATGAATTTGAATATAGGAGTTGATGTATGCTTTCGCATCTACGGATCCATGGATCCTCTCGATAGGGATCCGCCTAGTTAAAGGCCAGGATCCCGCTATCGACATGTGGTTTAGGTGAAATCATTATGCTTTTGTAAGGTTTACTATTAATGGATTTCGAGGTTTTGACTTAATTTTGAAGTCTCTAGCTGTTGGATATCTCAAATCCTCAACCATAACAAGTAATGGTGCTTAATGAAGGTTTTGGCCAAGAAAATTGACCTTGGGTAGTCTAACTATATGTTTGACAAGGATTCCATTCAATTTGATTTGAAGAAATGGTGATCACAAGTCCTAGAAGTCAAATAATGTCATAAGAGGAATTTACTAAAATCTTTAGAAAATAAAAAGAAATGAAAAACTAATTTTTGAGCCTAATTTTGAGTCAAAAATGATTGAGATCAATTTGCTAAAATTGAAAGATATACCTAACTAAGTGCTATCAAACGTGATAGATAATGTGTGAGTGTTGGAGCAGAATTATGGAGAGTTTTGACTAGTTAATAAATAAAAAATATTTCGAAAATATATCCTAGATAAGCCATGGATGAGTGTGAGGTTTTCAACTATTTGAGGAAAACTTAGTTGGCTCTAGTATCTTATGTTTGACTTGTTTGAGGTGATCTAGTAGACTATTTTGATGCACCTAAATCTATATTGCATATCAGATACCACGGATCCCACGGTTCCCTTCTAGTAGGGATCCGCCTAGTACAAATCTTGGGATCCGCCTCTGCAGATCAAGTCTTTTCAAACAAATGTGCAATTTGCACTTCTGAGTAAATGCTTCTCCTAGTTGTTTCTATGGGGACTAAATGCAAGAATACAACTACTATAATGTATGGCAAGGTAGGAAGAGCTAAAATTCCTAGAATGAGTGACGACGACCACTCAAGGGGTCGTAAAATCACATTTTTCAAATACTTAAGTTAGAGTTGTTAAGTGTCAATATATGGCCATACCTACATACTATGAGCATAATTTAAAGTGTTACAACCCATAGTTTGAAATTGTTCATCATACACTTGGGTCCTAATATCTTACCTTTCTTCGTCTTCATGTCCTCACCCGTCCTCCATTCTTTATCATACCATCTTCACTTCTTCTTCCTCAAGAAATTGGCGAAGCACTTGAAGATTCCCTTGGTTTGTTGCCATTTGGGTGATTCATTAGGGATGTTTGGCAATTGGTTAATGTAGTCCAAGGGGTCAAGATCGGTATTTCCGAGTGGGTTGCTACTACTACCTTCACCTCCTTCTTGTCTTTCCCTTTCGTCCGAGGAGTCCATGGGTGGGTGTGGCCTCTTGCCTTCCACCATAAACCTTTTTGTTCTACCCTCGGTTAATGGAACCATAACTTTATTGCAATAGCTATGATCAAAGGATTGTGGAGAAGGGTCTACTGCAAAGATGAATTTAGCAAGACGGGTTAGGAGCATTGCATAAGGGAGCACCATCTTGTCCATGCTTCTTACACTTGCCATTCTCTTGATCATGTAATAGGCAAGGTTAAAGCGAGTCTCGGTAACTATACAATAGATCATGAAGCTTAGACATGCGTTGGGGTGATCCTTGTTTCCTACTAGACATATCACATGCTCCCTTATCACATCTTCCCATTTTCTATACAATCCATACATTTCCGAAAGCTTCATTTGGAAAGGATCCCTATAGATCACCTTCGAGTTCCTTGTGACTCTTGATGGCGATGCTCTTGGCATGAACACGGTGTCCCTTATCGTGGTTGCTTCTGGGATCAAGGAGTGGTAGATAGCATGATCATCAACCATTGTGTTTAGTTGTTCCAAAGATCATTCATTGGAGTACATGCAAACGCCTTGGTATGGAACCCCCATAATTCTTCCAAATTCTACTAGTGAAAGACTAAACTCTTGCTCATTGATGATGAAAGCGATTGAGATGGACCCATCTTCATTTCTCACTATTCTCATGGTCTTGTAAAACTCAAGTACAAAGACCGAGCAATTTGTTAAATCT
The DNA here is from genome assembly GCA_022545495.1 of Chrysanthemum lavandulifolium. Taxonomy (NCBI): domain Eukaryota; kingdom Viridiplantae; phylum Streptophyta; class Magnoliopsida; order Asterales; family Asteraceae; genus Chrysanthemum; species Chrysanthemum lavandulifolium. Next base: position 134,180,373 of record CM040241.1, on the reverse strand, counting down.
ATTTCCAATAGACAATCAAACCAAATAGTTCCAAACACTTCCCTTATGTCGGTATTAACAAGAAATGAAGGTTCAACAACTCTACCTTCGTGAAAGAGTCTCCTTTCAAGCAACTTAAAGGCTTTCCTATCATCCGGACTTAATCCATCTTTCCTATGATACATGGGTATATAGTGAGCGGTGTCTTGGTAGTCTTGTTGCTTGTTGCTTGGCATGATTGTTCCTAAACAATACAACCACAATGTGGTGTTAATTGTGAATAGTAACTTAGAGGGTTTGATCACAATTTTGCTCAATTCATTTTTATTGAATTCAAGAAATGAGTTTAATTTGTATTAACAATGTTATTTCTTTGATTTGGGTTATCTTAGAAAACAATGTGGTAACAAATTATGACAAACCCATTTGAACCCACCTCTAAAATGAAGAACTTGTAATCCTAGTAATCAAAGAGTGAAATCAACAATGTAGTGAAGATTATACTTACACAAGTGATTGTTATGCTTGAGAGAGATGATCAAGTTGCTCCCGTGAGCAGAGTAAGGTTTTTGTTCGTGAGTCTTTTAAGAGGAAAGTAGTTTGTGGAACATCCACAGTGATCATTCTTTCATTTAAGATGTCTTCGATTGCGGATCCCGCGGATCCCTCTCATTTAGGATCCGCTAGTGTAAGTCCGAGGATCGGGCATGACGGCAAAAATCACTCAAGCATTCTTTGATACCTTTGGTTTGGGAGTTCTAAAGCGCCTAGAGATTTGATGTTTTAGGTTCTAAAACTTGTGGTTGATGTTTTGACGATGTTAAGCTAATCTTATTTGACGTAGTTTCCTTTTAAAGAATTGGTCATAATTCTTTGGGAATTTCAAATATTATAATAAAATCCCATTTTATTATAATGTAAGAAGTTTCACATAGATTTTTATTGACGTAGATGGAGTGTCAATATATCCTTTGTGATGAATAATGATAATGGTTATCAAATAACCAAAATGTCATTATTACGAATTCGTAGGTAGTCTATACAAATAAGTCAAAGAATACTATTTATGATGATGACTTTAATATAGATAACTACTAAAGCAATTACTAATAAATCATGCAACTAAGATTTCAATAATAAAATTAAAAGTAAGTGATTAGTAATCATACCTTTGCTAAATATTCTCTTTAAGAAAAGAAGTATTTAGTTGTTTTGTGATCTTCTTGGAATCTCGGTTTATGTTGTAAGAGTACTAAACATTCTTTTGCAAAAGAAATATTTAGATAAATTCTTTATGCTCTTCTTGGTAACTCCAAATCCAAGTATGGATAATGCTTAAGAAAAAAATGTTAGAGCATTCTATCATTGTCCAACAATAAACAATATAATGATTTTTAAAATAAGACAAAAGTAATCCTTCTTTGTAGTTTTCAAACATACATGGATCGTATCAAGTTTTTAAAGTACAACATACTCTAAGAAACTTGGTAACGAAGCTCTGATGCCAATTGTGGAAAACTAGAAAGGGGGGGAGGGTTGAATAGTTTTACCAATTTAAAACTTCATTTTAAATAATTAGATCGACTTATGTCAATCTTTTGGTTGTTTATGTTGGACGTTGATAGATAGATATATAAACGTGTAATGAAAGATAAAAAGTAAGAAGCACATCACCATGACACAAGTTATTTATAGTGGTTCGGCTACAAGGACACCTTCCTTGCCCTACTCCACTCCCCGAGTCACCTACTCGAGAGTTCGTAAGCACTACACTAATCTCCTTATGGCGGAGAAGCCTTCACAACGTCGCTTAACCTTTTTCTGGTACAAAGCTAAATACCGAGTTCCTTCACACCAAGGCGAACCACACCTAACACAACATCGCCTACCCTTTATACGGTGCTAGGCTAACCACCGAGTTCTTTCACACCAAGGAGAACTAATCCTATCACAACGTCGCCTACCCTTTATTAAGTACTAGGCTAAGCACCTAGTTCCATTACTATGGAGGAACTACTACCCTTCACAACACAACACCTAATATCAAGGAGATCCTCTCCTTGTGACAAGACCATTAAGGATATCACCATCCTTGGAAATAAACAAATACTTATATGTATAATGATGCATCTCATCGATTAGACGACCTAGGCATTCTTCCCAAATGTAGCTTGATTTGATTCATCGGCATCCTTCACTAATGCCTTTGACACAACACTTGGCACCCTTCACTAATGCCTTCGTCTTGACACCTATAGCATTCTTCACTAATGCTCTTGACACGAACGATAAACACCTTTCACTAATGCTTTCGTCTTGACACTTTCGGCATCCTTCACTAATGCCTTCAACCCAACATCTATGGAGAAAGGAAGAACTATCAACAAGAGAACCTTAGTTGTCTTGATGATGACGGCATGGCAACTCATGGACTTGAGCTTGCGTCTTCAAGAAGTGGTGATCTCTCCTTTAAGAGGAACCTAGAAGATCACACAAAAACAAAAGACAAACTACATAGATCACTTAGATATGAGGTTAGAGGTTAGAATACTTGGCGGAAGTATGTGTGTAAAGTGATAAACTAAAAGGAAAGAAATGGCTCACTATTTATAGAAAATTCTCTAATGTTCCCGGATCCCACGGATCCTTCCACAAGGATCCGGCTAGCACAAAGCTAGGGATCCGTGGAACGCCTCCTCTTGCCCATGGGTATTTTTGGTTATGGGTCATGGGTCATGGGTTATGGGTTGATCCATGGTTTTCTATCTAGATACAATGAACTTGGTTAAGTGGTATATATAAAACCATGGGTTATGGGTCAATACCATTTGCTAGTTTTTACCCATTTTAGTATTAACATGTTTTTACCCATTTTTAGTATTTACATGTTTTTACCCATTTTAGTATACTTAGTTTAGGTATGTGCTAACCCAATATGTAAAGATTAGTTGTTGTACATATATATCTAAATCATAAAAACACTTATGCTTGTTTTAGTGTTTTATGTGAAAGCGTAAGTGTGTTAGAAAACTATTAACTCAAACTATTTACGTATTCTATTTGTTTCGTTAAAATGATTTTACATTTGTTATCGACAAAACATTAGAAGATCGTTGATTCGTGTAAAGTGAGTGGTGAAAAACACAATATCAATATATATCAAATTAACCGTAAAATTCGACAAATTAACCCTTTAGGAAAAAGGTCAACGTATCAAATCTTACGGGTGTGATAAAAGTGATACCGGAAAAGTGATTTCCCGGGTCGTGTCCCAACGAGGTGTGAATGGAAGGAATCGTTGAGTTTCGTGATTTGAACTTGAATTGGTTTTGATGATTTGTTGATTTGAATTACGCTTTCTACAATTTAATTAACGGGAAGGAATTTAAGGCAAGGGAACCCTAAGAAACTACAAATTAACTATTTCTAAGCCTAAGGAATGATAAAACGAAGCTAAACTAAGTCCTAGGGTGCTAAAACTAAAAAACGTAAACCCAAGCAACCACCCGGCCATAAACGTAAAAGTTTTGCAATTTAAGGGCTACGGTGTGAAATCAATTTTCCCTCGTCCTAATTGACTAAAAATAATTTTAGAAAAGACCGGAATTTTTTCGACTTTTAAAATAATTACTACAATTAAAATCTAATTTAATCTAGTTAATTAATTAAAAATACTAAACATTTTGAGAAAATCGAAAATTCACGTAAAATACTTTAAAGGGCACTGATCACAGGAAAAGCGAAAAGTGATGGTTGCTTTGAAAGATAAGCGATAAATAAGTGAAAAGATCTTATAAGCAAAACTGTTTTTAAAGCTTAAGAGAATTGTTTGTGTAAAACTCAACGAGACAAGTCCCAAGGGCGCAGTGTTAAGAGTGTGTGTGGTGGGCTGGGTGGCCAGTGTTCGAATCCCAGCAATGACAAAAGTTTTTTGAGCATTTTTTTTTTTTTTTCAATTTTGCTTTTCAAATCATAAAGACACAATCCAACTCAGCATTTTTTTTTGTGAAAACTTTGGTAATGAAAGCTTCTCAATAAGCTGTTACAACAGCTTATTGAGTGACTATTTGGACGATTACACGCAAACACACCTATTCGCAACTGATAAGTATGAATTATCACAAAAAAGCAGCTTGGAAATGTAAACTAAGCTACCAAATCTATTGAACAACTAGATTAAGCTAAATCATAAGCGAGATAATTAAACAAAGAAGGGAAAAGCGGTTGGCATAAGTTACTCTAAGGAAGTCCTAAGCGACTAATCAAATGGAAATAAGCAAAAGCAAGCTACAATAAGCACTACATAAGCAAATCAAACTAAATAGTAATAGACCTAAACTAAGGCACCTCTTGGATCCTAGAAAGAATGAATAAGCAATAGGGAAAACTAACAAGCACTATAAACAAAAAAAGAAAAGAAATAAGTCATTGTGGTGTTGCAGTCTAAAACAGGCCAAAGGGCTTACTTGGGAGCTTATTTTGGATAAGCTAGCGTGTGAGGTGGCTTCTGAGCTTGAGGGCACTTAAAGTCAACCCAGCTGGCTCCCTTTTGCCCCACTTTCTGGCAAAATATAAGCTGATTCAGCTTATAAATAAGCTGAGAAAAAGCTTGGAGTTGGACTGAATTTCATGTGCACAGAACATCATTATGGCCAAATGACCCACTTTGACCCATAGGCAGACCCCTTAAACCATTTTTTTGAATTTTCTCCTTTTGACACAAGTAAGATAAGCTAATGAACTTGTGATTTTTATTTTTTATAATTTTTTTAACTTAACAAAAACTTGGTTTAAACTGCAATGGAAAACCTGAGAAACTTAATTTTTTTTCTTTTGTCTTTGAAACAGATAAAACTCAAAAGGTTTTGTGAAACAGAAAAATTTTCTTTTTAAGCTAAACCGACACTCTTGCCTAACACTCTTTAAATCTTTTAAAACCTTAACTAGGAACTAAAAAAACCGACTTTGAAAGTCAAATGGGTAAAACATATTTTTGGCCACCTTCTTCCCTTGACCCAAACACTCTTTTAAAGGTGTTTCGGTGAAACTGTTTTGAAAGAGCTAACAACTTGGAAATTTTGGAAGAAACCAATAAACACCTCTACTAAAGCTGTTTAGATAACTTGATAAGATCTAAATAAGCGGTGAGAACTTAAACAAAAGCATGAACAGGATAAAGAAAACGGATGCTTTTCATTGATAAAAAATTACAAGAGAACTTAAAAACATAAGATTGATTTAAAACTAAGTAAAGTGTGCCTCTCATGGGCTACAATGATCCCTATTTATACTACTTCTAAGGGTCTTGATGGTCTTCAATCTCTTCAAGTCTTTACTTAGTGTGCTTCTTGTGAGGCAAAGCACAAGACACAACTTGTGCTTTCCTTTCATCAATCTTCACCATTGAATAAGTAGGTACACTTGAGAGCATATCCGAGCCATCCATTGGTTAATTTATGCCCGGATTGCCACCATGGCATTTGGGGAAGGGAAAAGAAGCTTAGTGGGTTTGGAAAATGGGGAAAAGCGGGTAATAGGAGGGTGGTGAAGGTTGAGTGTCTGGATGGAGAGTTTCTAGGTTAGAGAGAAAGGAAGGAGGAGGGAAAAAGGGGGTCGTTTTTATTACTGAATGTGGAGGGGGTCATTAGAGTTGGGTTGGTAAAGTGGTTTTGGACTGGGGGTCACGGGTTTATTGGCAGGGGGTTCAAGACTGGTTTGGTGGGCTTGGTATTAATAACAAGGACCATTTTTGTAATTCACCAAACTTGAGGGACCAAAACTGTAATTTTGCAAAGTTTATTATAAGGACCACTTTTGACAAGTTTGAATTACCAAAGGACTAAAAATATTAATCTTCCAATTTAAAGTGTCCAGGGTAAATTCATCAATCTTTGAAACTTGTGGACTAAAGTTGCCATTTTGCAAACCGAACTTTATAAGGGTAATTTTGACAACTTGAAAATCCACGAGGGCCTTTTATGAAAATTACATGTTTTGAATAACCAGGACTAGATTTTGACAATTATTGCATAAAATCTGATCTAAATATTTTTTCTCTTTTGAGACTTTTCAAAATGTTTTTGTTGTTTTTGCGGTGTAGAAGGAACAAAAATGATGAGTATTTACACTCATCAATCCCACACTAAAACATTGCTAGTCCTAGCAATCTTTTGAGAAAACTTAATGGATTTGAATCTCTTTACCAAAAGCCATTACTTTTGGAGTAGCCAATTGTTTTAGTTCAAGTAAGAACCTTGGTACAATGATAACCAAATGATTTTGAGCAAATCACCGACTTTCAACGGTTTTGATTTGTCTTTACCGAGCCGTTTGCTACGGACTAGCCAACTCTTAGATAAAATATCTTTGGTGAGTCGATTACCAATTATGGTTTTCAACGCCTTTACCACAAGCCATAAACTTGCGGGCTAGCCAACTCTTCACTAATTAAAGATATGGTGGTGAACACCATACAATTTTGGGCAAATTGCAAGCCGTCAACGGATTTGAGATATCTTTACCAAGAGCCGTTTGCTCTGGATTAGCCAATCCTTTTGTTTATTAGACATGGCGGATCGATAACCATAAGTCGAGTAAGTGCAAAACACTTACTCCAAAAAAAATTTTGGCCAAAATGGGGAATAGGGTGGTATAATTACATGATAAAATTCGTAAGAATTCTCCCCACACTAGAAATGAATATTGCCCTCAATATTCAAAGTACCTATGGTTATGCCGAAACATAGAACGTAAAGGAAATCACTACCATTATTTGAATTTTTTATTTTTTTTTTATTTTTAGAAAACTTTATATACAACAGATGGGCAACTCCCCACACTAGGGTGGTAGAAAGTAGAAAGAAGTCGAAATACGGTGAAAACCCATATAGTGTGCTCTTGTTTTTGATTCCCGAGTCGCTAGCTTGAGTGTCATACAAGTGGATGTAAGTTTAGGAAGAGGCAGTTTCTTCCATACTAAGAGTGGCATGAGGTTAATGCTTGCGCCAAGATCGGCCAAGGCGGAGCATTGAACCATCCCCAAGAAATCACACGGATTAAAACTCGCAGGGGTCTTCAAGCTTTTGGGAAGCTTCTTGAGAAGGACCGTGAGCATTGCTCATTGAGAGGGTTTAGCCATCTCGGATAACTTATCTTTGTTGCTCGAAGAAGCCTTTAAGCGTGGATGCAAATTTGGGCATTAGAACGAGAGCATCAACGAAGCTTATATCAAAGTGCGTTCATTGAAAATTTGGAAAAATTTTTCCATTTGTTCTTTGGTTTTGTCTTTGAGCTTCTCATCATGCAATCTTGATGGGTAAGAAGGCGACTAGACTTTTGAGCCGGGACGGAAGTCATTTCGCTCGAATTTGTCTTTGGAACTTGGTTTCGGACTTAAAGCTTGGACCACCGAAGGTGAGGCGTGTGCGGTGCCGTGGGCTTGAGAAATGCACCTTGTCCGTTGTATCCTTGGTAACTTGACTCATTGCTCCTAGTGGAGGAGGCATTGGAGTCGAAGGTCCATTGTGCGTCTTACCACTACGAGTGGTGACGGCTTTCAACTCGGCATTTGGATTTGGGCTGTATTGCTTGGGAGTCCTCCGAAGATGACGAAGCTTTGTTCATATTCATGTTCATGAAACCGCTCATCATATTCTTCAACTCATTTGTCCGCCGAGACATTGTGGTATCAATTTCCTTTTTAGCTCAACTCTCATGTTATTGATCCGAGTTTGCATTGAGCGTATGCTTGACTCAGTAATTTTCATGAAGTCATTTGGTAGGGGAGCTTGAGAAGGTTGTTGATAACTTTGCCGATTGGAGCTTGATATGGTTGGTTGAAATTGTTCCCGCTCGATTGAAATTTTGAGAGTTATTGAAGTTTTGTCCTTGATTTGGAACAAAATGATTACGATTGCCATGGTTTATGCAGGGAGGAAAACCGGTGGTGTCATACCGCTAGGTGCAGTATTGAGGATCGACTTGTGGTCGGTATTGATTGTGGTTTCTGAAGCTACGGAGCTTGGTAAAAAGAAGCATCGGTTGCTTGACAATCATAATACGCGTGTGGACCACTACAAGTTTCACACACCTTGTTCACGGCTTTGATTGGTTCCGCTTATGAATTTCGCTTTTGATTTCCTTTACCTCTTTCATCATACAACGGATGACGTCCGTTAGAGCGGCAAGAACGGAGCGGCTAACTTTCGGAAGAGTTACCGGATGAAGAAGCGAGTGTTCGAATATTTACTTTGTTGCGAGAAATAGGAACTTTAATTTTATTTCGCAAATCTCAATCACATCTTTAGGCTTACGATTCAAGATATTGCCACTGCGGTGCGTTCAAAGAATCTTGATCGTTACCGCTCAACCCATTATAAAGATATTAACTTGCGAAGCTCCGTGAATTCATGATGGGGCATTTCACGAGGAGATCTTTGAATCTCTCCCATGCCTCCAAAGTTTTCATCGAAATTTTGACGAAATCCGAAATTTCATTTTTAAGATTAGTCGTCTTTGATGGAGGAAAGAAATAATTGACAAACTTTTGAACAAGATCCTCCCAAGTTTCGATGGTTCGAGGGGTTCTTTTTCCGGCCAAATCTGGGCTGCCCCTCAGTGAGAATGGAAATAGCATCGGTTTGATCACTTTTGTGGCACATCCTTGTAATTGATAGTTGAGGTCAACTTGTTAAACCAACGGATGTGTACATATGGTCTTCTCGATCAAACCCGTGGAATTGATTCAGACACAAGTTTGATCAAATCGTCTTCAATTCAAAGTGATCGAATTGATTGGTGGTAAAACGATGGCATCTCCATAACCCTCGGTGGGTGCTCGGAGCATTTCCGCCATAGTTCGTTAAATCGCCATATTGTTGTTTGGAATAGTACGAATCTCGGGTTCGACTATTCGGGCAAGCATGTCTATGAGCGTCTTCTAGGAATTTCGCTAGATCACGAAAAGGGCTCAATGATCTAGAAGAACGAGTGCGCATGCACTTCTAAAACAACACTTTCAATTAAAACAAGACCGAGGCAAAACACGGTGAACTTAAACCAATAATCCCCGTGAAATGATCACTTCTATAAGTAAAACGCACAAAGGAGCGGAGAGACTTATTAGGTCGTGTGAAGCTTATGAAAACCCGTCTCTTTTCGGCCGCAATTTAATGTCGCCGTCCTTATACCCTCACACGGTTTGTTAAACCGATAAAAGTAAACCAAATCACGAGCGACACAAAGGCAAGTTTTAAATCTTTTGTTCAGAACTTATAATGATAACACCTCGGTTGAGAATGTTATATTGATTGTGTCTTCTATATTATTTAAAACAACAAGGAAAATCTTTTGTATTTTTAATCTTTACATATATATACAAAGAAAAGAAAAATATTTTTGTATTTTGTATTTTTATAAAAACAATAACTTCACGAGGAAGGTTCTTCAAGTCACTAATCGCAAAAACTTTACGATATTGTCGCAACACACCTCCCGTGGCGCCTAAAATAAGATTCGTGTAAAGTGAGTGGTGAAAACACAATATCAATATATATCAAATTAACCGTAAAATTCGACAAATTAACCCTTTAGGAAAAAGGTCAACGTATCAAATCTTACGGTGAGATAAAGTGATACCGGAAAAGTGATTTCCGGTCGTGTCCCAACGAGTGTGAATGGAAGGAATCGTTGAGTTTCGTGATTTGAACTTGAATTGGTTTTGATGATTTGTTGATTTGAATTACGCTTTCTACAATTTAATTAACGGAAGGAATTTAAGGCAAGGAACCCTAAGAAACTACAAATTAACTATTTCTAAGCCTAAGGAATGATAAAAGCGAAGCTAAACTAAGTCCTAGGGTGCTAAAACTAAAAAAGCGTAAACCCAGCAACCACCCGGCCATAAACGTAAAAGTTTTGCAATTTAAGGGCTACGGGTGTGAAATCAATTTTCCTACGTCCTAATTGACTAAAAATAATTTTAGAAAAAGACCGGGAATTTTTTCGACTTTTAAAATAATTACTACGAATTAAAATCTAATTTAATCTAGTTAATTAATTAAAAATACTAAACATTTTGAGAAAAATCTGAAAAATTCACAGAAAATACTTTAAAGGGCACTGATCACAGGAAAAACTGAAAAAGTGATGGTTGCTTTGAAAGATAAGCAGTAAATAAGCTGAAAAGATCTTATAAGCAAAACTGTTTTTAAAGCTTAAGAGAATTGTTTGTGTAAAACTCAACGAGACAAGTCCCAGGCGCAGTGTTAAGAGTGTGTGTGGGGTGGGTGGCGGTGTTGAATCCCAGCAATGACAAATGTTTTTGAGCATTTTTTTTTCAATTTTCTTTTCAAATCATAAAGACACAATCCAACTCAACATTTTTTGTGAAAACTTTGGTAATGAAAGCTTCTCAATAAGTCACACAACGACTTATTGAGTGACTATTTGGACGATTACGCAAACACACCTATTTGGCAATCGATAAGTATGAATTATCACAAAAAGCAGTTGGAAATGTAAACTAAGCTACCAAATCTATTGAACAACTAGATTAAGCTAAATCATAGCGAGATAATTAAACAAAGAAGGGAAAAGGTTGCCATAAGTTACTCTAAGGAAGTCTAAGCAGTACTAATCAAATGGAAATAAGCAAAAGCAAGCTACAATAGCACTACATAAGCAAATCAAACTAAATAGTAATAGACCTAAACTAAGGCACCCACCGGATCCTAGAAAGAATGAATAAGCAATAGGGAAAACTAACAAGCACTATAAACAAAAAAAAAAAGAAATAAGGCTGCTGTTGTGGTGTTGCAGTCTAAAACAGGCCAAAGGGCTTACTTGGGAGCTTATTTTGGATAAGCTAGAGTGTGAGGTGGCTTCTGAGCTTGAGGGCACTTGAAGTCAACCCAGCTGGCTCCCATTTGCCCCACTTTCTGGCCCAATATAAGCTGATTCAGCATATAAATAAGCTGAGAAAAAGCTTGGAGTTGGACTGAATTTTATGTGCACAGAACATCATTATGGCCAAATGACCCACTTTGACCCATAGGCAGACCCCTTAAACCATTTTTTTGAATTTTCTCCTTTTGACACAAGTAAGATAAGCTAATGAACTTGTGATTTTTATTTTTTATAATTTTTTTAACTTAACAAAAACTTGGTTTAAACTGCAATGGAAAACCTGAGAAACTTAATTTTTTGTATTTGTCTTTGAAACAGATAAAACTCAAAAGGTTTTGTGAAACAGAAAAATTTTCTTTTTAAGCTAAACTGGACACTACTGCCTAACACTCTTTAAATCTTTTAAAACCTTAACTAGGAACTAAAAAAAAACTGACTTTGAAAGTCAAATGGGTAAAAACAGTTTTGGCCACCTTCTTCCCTTGACCCAAACACTCTTTTAAAGGTGTTTCGAGAACTGCTTTTGAAAGAGCTAACAACTTGGAAATTTTTGGAAGAAAACCAATAAACACCTCTACTAAAGCTGTTTAGATAACTTGATAAGATCTAAATAAGCGGTGAGAACTTAAACAAAAAGCGAATAGGATAAAGAAAATGGATGCTTTTCATTGATAAAAAAATTACAAGAGAACTTAAAACATAAGATTGATTTAAAAACTAAGTAAAGTGTGCCTCTCATGGGCTACAATGATCCCTATTTATACTACTACTAAGGGTCTTGATGGTCTTCAATCTCTTCAAGTCTTTACTTGGTGTGCTTCTTGTGTGAGGCAAAGCAACCAAGACACAACTTGTGCTCCTTTCATCAATCTTCACCATTGAATAAGTAGGTACACTTGAGAGCATATCCGAGCCATCCATTGGTTAATTTATGCCCGGATTGCCACCATGGCATTTGGGGAAGGGAAAAGAAGCTTAGTGGGTTTGGAAAATGGGAAAACCGGGTAATAGGAGGTGGTGAAGGTTGAGTGTCCGGGATGGAGAGTTTACGGGTTAGAGAAAGGAAGGAGGAGGGAAAAAGGGGTCGTTTTTATTCCGAATGTGGAGGGTCATCAATGTTGGTTTGGTAAAGTGGTTTTGAATGGGGGTCACGGGTTTATTAGCGGGGTTCAAGGCGGTTTGGTGGGCTTGGTATTAATAACAAGGACCATTTTGTAATTCACCAAACTTGAGGGACCAAAGCGTAATTTTGCAAAGTTTATTATAAGGACCACTTTTGACAAGTTTGAATTACCAAAGGACTAAAAATATTAATCTTCCAATTTAAAGTGTCCAGGGTAAATTCATCAATCTTTGAAACTTGGGGACTAAAGTTGCCATTTTGCAAAACCGAACTTTATAAGGGTAATTTTGACAACTTGAAAATCCACGAGGGCCTTTTATGAAAAATTACATGTTTTGAATAACCGGGACTAGATTTTGACAATTATTGCATAAAATACTGATCTAAATATTTTTACATCTTTTGAGACTTTTCAAAGTGTTTTACTGTTTTGCGGTGTAGAAGGAACAAAAATGATGAGTATTTACACACTCATCAATCGTAAAATATAAATAAACGTTTTTGCGGCTTATTTGTATTAACAATTTCAAAGGGAGAATTGCTTACCATGCATCTCTACGGTCTCATCTGGCAACTCGAAGGCAGACTTTGCAAACTTCTTGCCTTCAGTACTCTTCTGACGTACGGCCTTAGATCCGGAGGCGGGGAGGGTATTCTTCCTCTTGTTGGTAGACTTAATGACCTTGGCTTTGTTCCCTTCTCGCTTTTCAACTGTCGACTCTCCTGTTGAACCTACAACGGGACATCCTCCTCCGCAGGATCATCCGAGTCCACAACATTCTCCACAGTCGGAAGGACCCTCCAGCGTAGCTTGTGAGGTGCCGATGCAACAGCTCCGGATTCGGAGTATCCACCTCATTGTTGTTCACGGATGTAGAAGGAGAGCCAACACCATAAGACTCTTTGGCCTTTTCGTGAGGCATGAAGCTCAAGTCTTCATCTAAATCACGGTACATAAAGTTCCCGAATGACAACTCGCAAAAGAAACAAGAAGAAATAAATATCGATTGCTACATTGGTCCTACTTAAATAGAAGTAGAAGAACGTACTTTGTCCTTGGTACACGATAATGGGCTTCTTGGGAGACCCTCCCAACTCGGGCAATCCGGCCATGTATAAGATGGCCGGGGAACACTTGCACATCAACAGGATATTTAGCCAAACGATAGCATGGATCCTTCACACATCATAGGGCAAGGGTCATTATATCGTTTTGCATCAAACATGTACTCCTTACTCATGACTCTACGGATAGTTGGGGGAACAATAGTGTTTTGCACATAGAAAATGCTACCTTTCCAACTCGTTATATTGGTATACACCTCCCAAGCGGGGTTGGCACATCCAATTCGAGCCTTTTAGCTAAAGTTAACCAATTTCCCCAGGATACAAGTTCAAAAACCCTTAACACCTTTAAAGTTGGTTCATAGTCGTATGCTTTGCACATTACTATGAATGTGGTCAATTTGATTAAACCAAATAGGTTGAACCTAGAGATATGAACCTTGTAGTCTTGCATAAACTCTATTATAAGTGGGTGCAGTGGAATCCTAAGGTTGGAATGGCTAAATGCATGAGTATATAGTCCTACGAAACCTTGAAGAGCATCAAAAATACCCTGATTAGACTTAGGTAACATCACTTTGTGCTCTGGTGGGATTGGGTAATCAACTAAGTGATCGTGTAAATCTTTGCGGACAATGTACATTTTGTTGTTTAATGATAAATTTGGAATCCATTTTAAACTAAAGATAAAGAGGATGTTTACCTTTTTCGAAGATGGTGTGCGCTCTAAAAGTTTCTGCGTGAAAAGATGACGGAGAGAGTGAAAATGTTTTAGGGTTTCAACAACCCCTCCTTAAATACTTTTTTACCGCTTTCCTAGCCACATGTAACTAACATTTACTCTTATCCAATCTCAATAGTTTTAAATTTTAAAAGAAGTCTTTTGGTCTCCGGGTAAGATGGGAAATTGTGATTCGGTGGCGGGCGGTCAAAACGTTTAATTAGCATTAAATCTTGTTGAGTTAGGTGCATAGTTATCTTCAAACTAATACGATTAGCGGCAGGATGGTATTTTTTCGAAGCATGAAGTCGAAAGCAATTCCTCTTTGCTCATATACATCACTTTCAACTAGGGGGCTTGATGATGTACCCTCCGAGTAGCTCGAAGGACACTCCTCCGAGACGTGTCGAAGCCTTTCCATTCGAAGGCCCAAGTTAGGATTCCAAAATTTCCATAGGCGTCAAACCATTCGTTATCACGAAGGTTACTGGTTCGCTCCCAAACCGTCAAGTTTTATCACACAAGTGACCACTTGTGAATGGTCAACCGTAACAAACTTCAAAGCGATGCGGAACCAAATGCAATTAAGATCTAGAGGAGTGTAGTGTTTCCCAGTCGTTAAGTCCCAACGAGTATGCCTTTGAATCACCAAACGTATAGTGATCGGGTGAATTTGAGCAGGAAGAAGGTTATGATTGATTATACCTAAAGAAAAAGTTTATAAATTACAGGGCCTAAATGCAAATTAAAGAAAATTAAAAGCTAAATTATATTAAATAAATGCTATCACTATTTTTAAAATGATGTTTTGATTTTTCTTTTATAAATTTAAATTAAAAACTACGTAGCATAAAAGAAAATGTGAAAGCGAAACAATATTAATCCTAAAAATATAAAATGACATTTTACAAACCTAATGATGAGAGAAAATTTTAGAAAAAGAAAATTATTTTTATGACTATTTATTTAATTATTATTAATTAAAACCTATTTTTACCTATTTAATAATACCCTAAAATATAAGAAAATATGAAATAAAGCTAGAAAAATGAAATTATGACTTAGAAAAATCTAAAATAACTAAAGAGAATTTTCAAAACTAATTTTGTATTTTTACATTTATTTTCTATTTTCTATGAATTAAAAACTATTTAAAACTAATTAAATTGCTAAAAATTACAAATTAAACTATGAAAAATCGGAAAAATTATTTTTTGCTTTTTATATTTTTCTTAACCTAGGAAAAATGAAAACTTATTTTTGAAGTTTTTCGATTTAATTGTATTAAAAGCTAATTTAAAAGGCTTAAAATTGATTAAAATAAAGAAAAATAGCAAGCAGTGCTAAAAAATATGAAAATTCAGGAAAAGTCTAAAATAATATTACGAATCTAAGAAAAATATAAAAGCAGTAGCTTATGTGTGAGAATATGGGCTGAATCAAGAGTGCTTATAAATAAGCACCCAAATAAGCTAAAGGTACCAAATGAGCACCAACTTATCACGAAGCTATAATAAGCTAAAACTACTAGAAAGCAACTAAATTCAACTAATCTATACTACTGAATTGCAAACTACAAAGATTTGGCCTACTTGATTTTAAAAGTTGAAAACAGTTTTTCCTACCTACTTTGAGCTTATCAATCAGCTTATCAAATGAGCTAAACTGAAAACCAAGAGTGTTGATAACGCTACACGCGTCGTTCGGGGTCAAGGAAACTTCCTTTTCTTCGAGCAAGTTTTATAACACCCTAGGCAGTGAACCTAATCGTTGTAGTGTAGTAATTAGGGTAAGCCACGGGTATTGATATCGTTCTCTGGGGAATAGGAATGCTAGTGAGAAGTTACTACGCTAAGGTTGAGGTTGAGGAAGATTATTTTTATCTTTTTATGTTTTTAGAAAATAAAAAGGTACGAATCTCGGTATTGGATTTGGGGGTTGGTATTTCTACCGATTACTCTACTATTATCTAATTATCTAAGCTAAGGTTGTGATAGTCTATGTCTAATTGATGTGTACTGTATGATAGTTTAAAGATGTGTTTACTTAGGTTTTACTACTCCTTAATTATCTCCTATTGATGGTTGATTTGTCACGTCCTTATTCCTAGTTGCGTTGTGATTCTAAGGCTATAGGGCGTGCTTATTTCTAACTCTTTGAAATTACCAAAGGGTCTTGTTTACAAATCCTCTAGTGATTTATAGGCGCCTACTCTACGGTTGTCCTTGAATACTTTATCCTACAATTACCTAGATAATTATATTCTAAAGTTCACAAAGAAATGTCAAGCATTAAGTACACAACGAATAATCTAGCACACTCTAGATCATTAGTCAACTAAGATAAGTATCAACCAATCAATATTCAATAATTAAGTTTCATATTCCTAAGCAAACACACAAATAAATTAGCGGGACATGGAGAACATGCAAGCATACACACAAATAATCAAAGACATAATTAAATTAATGAAGTAAATACTTATCTTGATGTATAATAGGGTTTAGAACCCTAAAATCGCACAAGAAAGCCTTGGTTCGGTTTTAGGTTTTACTCCAAAAGACTACACACCAAAAGCGAAAAATTCGGATTCTATATATAAGATTACATCTGCGACGGCGTCACCTTATGTTTCGTGGCCGCGTCGTGTCGCCAAATCATTAGGGTTTCGTCTTGGCCACGTAAACCTTGCGACGGCGTCACCTTATGATTGTGACACCGTCCCTTGACTCGCGCCGTCTTGGGCGCATCTAGGCCGTCCCGAGTAGCGACGGCCTATTCCTTTAGAACTGACGTCGTCCTTGAAAACATGCAAATTTTCTTACGAGCCGTCATAAAATTCCTTCCGGACGGCGTCGCGCAGATATCTTGATGGCGCCGTCGCCTTATGTTTCAATGACTTTGAGTGTCTCGATTCGACTTTGGCCATTTTCTTCAGTATATTCGCGCCTTTTCGTCCAAATAAGCATCATTCCACATTTTGCCTTCAAGAGACCTAAAAGTGAAAAGGAGCGATATTAAGCAATAACGGATACAAAAGTGATCGAATAAGGGCTTAAATGACCCTCAAAAGGTACCTTTTAAAACCTTATCAAATATCCCTACACTTGGTATTTGCTTGTCCTCAAGCAAATGTGCTTTAGCCAATTAATTTATAAGTTAGGGGTCATGAAGCATCCATTCAAAGCGGTCCACAACACATATAAGCCCATAAAAGTCATAACAAGCACGGAAGTACATACTAGCACCTCACATGGGGTGTTTGGATACTCGCATCTCTCGGGTGTATATAAGAAATATAACAAATCGGAAATGGAAGATAAACACTCATTAACCGGTCCTAGTACATAGATTACCATAGGCTTGAGAATAGATCAAACCTCCATCGCTTTGGCGTAAGCACCTAGGAAAGACTATCAAAGAGGTCTTTAAAGGGTTGTAACGTTAGGCTTACGGTAGGAAATAAGGGTTTGGTGGGATAGGCTATATATTGGTGGATAGTCAAAATCTCTATGTTGCAAGTATACGAAGAATGGCGTTGCTAAGCCAAGACTCGACACTCTAAAACTCTAGGCAACGAAAATAAACAAAACGTAATTTAAAAGATAGATGTAGGATGGTAGCCCGTATGGTTTTTTTTTTTTTTTTTTTTTTTTTTTTTTTTTTTTTTTTTTTTTTTTTTTTTTGCATACACTTTTACTCTACCATCCTCTACGGTACATCAAAATGATAGGGATTTATAGACACATCCCTACACTTGAGTTTTATTACTCTAACACTAATTTGACCCGAATTGAAAAGATCAAAACACTTGGAGTACATTATTATGCAAACAAAGGGAATTTGAGTTTAACGTTCTCTTTCCTATGTTTCATAAACTTTAACTTTTCCCATGAATCCCAATCATCCCAAAGCGTATACAAGGGATATGACTCGACTTAGCAACTCATGCAAGCAACCGATAATTGAACTAAGGGTTTTGGGTGATAACATAAATTGCACTAAAAGTGAGTGCAATAAAGGTAGGCTAAGGCGATTTGGGTGTATATTTGGGGTGGGGTGTAAACAATGCTCTTCATTGATATTCGGAAAAACCGAAACATCACGAGAACCGCGAAAGGATAGGCTCGAGGGGTTAACTAGGGTATCGTGTACTAAAGATGAGTACAACGCAAAGGGTATGGGGAATTACTCAACCGATATGGAAGAAGTAATTATATTACGGTATCAAACAAGGGTTTATCCTAATGCCTCTTATCATTTAGTTATTCCTAACTACACAAGTGTAGTCTCACTAGCGATCTCGGAATGCATCACAAAACAAGTTCTAGAATCTAATATACTACCGGTTCACACTCTAAGCATTAAAGATGAATGCTTTAATTCCTACTAATCTAAGGCGATCCTCGCATTTTGGGTGGAATTTAGGTGGTAAAGGGTTTTGTGCTAGTCATGCAACTTCCTATCCATGAGGCGCTTTTGTTAAGACTAATGGCCCACTCTTATCGTCATGAAAAATTTTAAATTTGGCTAAAATTACCCTAACCTACATTTTCTCATGGTTTATTACACAAATACACTTGGACAAAGCAAACGATCAAGGATAAGCATAGTTTCAAAGTTCCGTTTATTTTCCTCCCTACACTTAAACCGAACATTGTCCCCAATGTTCCCGAAAGTATCAAAGTTATGATAATAGAAGGTAATTAAAAGCGAAAGAAACTAATACTCCCGATTAGCTCGGTAGGATCCGTAAAAGTGGTGGTTAAATCTTTTCCAAGAAGAGTTTTTGCGTGAAAGGCTCCTTCCAAACTTGTGTAACTTCTTCTTGATAAACTAAACCGCACACTAGAAGAAAACAAACGAAACCTTCGCGTAAAATCGGCGGTAATAATATACATAAGACTCAATTTAAACTAGGATATAATGCTTGTGGAATGGATGTTTACGAATTTGTTTTGAAAGTTAAGATCGGAAAATTCCAAAATTTTACAAGTAGCTCGAAAACGAGAAAAAGTAAGTCGATGTTTTTATTCCTTCGGCGCGTCGGTTGCAATCTGACGCCGTCGGTTATCCCGACAAAAAGCGGTGCGATTTTGGAAAAATTCGGAAAATTTACATCTTTAGAATCGGAAAACTTACGCAAAAACATCCGTTATGACTCGATACAAGCATTTGACTCGAACAAACAAACATATATATCTTTTAGTTAATTGTTATTCTCATGTTCACGTTTCTTATGAAAGCGTGTGTAATCCTCCTACACTTATCCTTTATGTAAAATACCTTTATATGTAATTAAGACGAGGTTAAAAACAAAATAAAGCATTTTACAAATTTAAACATGAGGGCAAACAATTAATAAAAGTATATGACACTAACAAGCAAACAATTAAGCATGGGTTGCCTCCCATGAAGCGCTTTTCTTTATTTAAGAGTCTTGTAGCTAGACTCGTAGTCCTACCCCTACGTTTTGCATCACCGCCCTCTTGGCCGGTCTCTATCGGGGTTCCATGTTGTAAAGTGTCCCATGATACTCCTTTCTAAGAGTTCACCCTCTCCCCACTCGGTCCTATATTTGGTCCTAAATTCAAACAATCTTTATAGAACCCGAAAAGCTTAGCCATAACATAATCTACTCCCTTTTCCCTATCCTTATCATTCCCGTAATAGACCGACAGTTTAAGTTCCTTTTCATCATTGAGAGTGATGAAAACTTCTCAATCTTAAGCGGCATTTGGTAGGCTACGTCGTCGGTCTCATCCTTGAATCGGACTACTCCTAACGATGGGTCATAGGTCATCCGGTGCTTTCTGAAAGGTTTTCCTAGAATAACGTGGGACAAGCTAGGGTCTATGGCGTGCTAATATCTTCCACAATTATGAAGTCCGTAGGAATGTGAAACTACCTACATGAGCGGGCAATCCCTTAACTCTACCAAGAAAATTACACTTATCACTAGGATTATCGAGGTCTTGCCTAGTTGGGATAGGCTTCTTCATTATCCAATTGTAATAGGTGCTAGTCATTATGTTAATTGGGGATTTACGATCAATGTAAGCCTTTGCCACAAAAAGGTGTCCTATGCAACATGGTATGTTAAGATTCCAAGGGTTCCCAAACTTGATTCTAGGGCTTTTCCTAACATACATGTGACGGAGGTCACGCACTAAGTGAGGTGGCGGGATAATTCTTCTTCCGTAGGAAATTTGTTGAAATAGTCATTGTCTACTTCATCTTCTTCCTCGGGTGTTTCATCATCAACAAATGTTTGGTCTTCTTCGTCATCGGTTTCATCCGGTTCCACTAAAGCGATGGCATTGACGAATTGGACGTGCTTAATAAGCTTGCTTGGATCCTTAATTTCTACACACGGAGGCTCGGAGTCGAGATAGCACTAACCTTCTTATCACTATTTATGGCTTTCAACGGGTTGTCTATCTTCCTATCAATCTCGGCTTGTTGATGGTTAAAAGCGGTCAGAGAGCTTAGCCATTTGGGTTTCTTGGGGCCAACTATGTTTTGCAACATCCCTTCGATACTCATTGGTTAGGACCGTTAGGTGGGGGCCACGAAAAATCATTGGAGGTGAATTCTTTGGTTTGTCCCCGTAAAAGTCGGGCTTGTTTTTCCATGCCTCCGGGTTTCATTGAAATTCCTAGGTCCGGGCGTTGTAGGAATCTTCCTCCCGTTCCATTATTACGCGAGGATGCGTATTCAACGGAAGCATGTTCGGGGATAGGGTGCTAGTCTGCGTGTTATGAGGATCACAAAGCGGCTCGCACGAAGAGGAAACTTTGTTTATATGGCGCGAGGACTTAGGATTCTCGTAGGAACTCATGAGGAATTTGACTTGATCTTCAAGTTCGATCATCCTACGGTTGGGAGGAGGCAAGGAGATTGCCTTGACGGTTTGGGAAGTTCACGGGGTCATCCCAACTTCGTTGTCATAGAGGGCAAGGTCCTCTATTATTTCCCATGATTCTTCCAGCGGTGAAATCACTAAGTTTTCCACCGCCGCTTGGTGAATGGATCGCTTAGTGGGAAAGTTGACATGATCATAAAAGATTTGGACTTGGAGCCAAAGATCAATGCCATGATGAGGGACTTTATGAAGTAAGTCCTTGAATCGGGTCCATGCTTCGTGAGAGATTCACCTTGACGTTGTTGGAACATCAAGATGTCATTCCTAAGCTTAGTGGTTCTCCCGGTGGGAAAAATTGAGCAAGGCGAGAAGTAAGATCATCCCAACTTGAGATGGAGCCGGGGAAGTCGCTCAAGCCAATTACTAGCTTGGTCCCGTAGAGAGAATTGGAAGAGCGCAAGCGCGTGGTCTCCCGAGTAGTAGCATCAAGGTCGATGGAATCGACAATTTTGAGAAATCCTCGGATCTTTGATTTGGATCTTGAGCGAAGTCCATGGAATGCACATCCGTTTGCACCAACCGGATGGTGTCGGATCGCAGGCCGTAGTTTGGGCTTGGTCGGGAAGCTCAATGGTGTTCCTATAACCTAGGTGGTTTGGTCTCGAGTACTACCAAGAGTACGGGCTCTTGGCGGTCGTTTGGTGGTGGGTTGATGAGTGGTGGTTGGTTGTCACCTTCCATGGTGAAAAGTGATGGGATTACGAACAAAGGTCACGAAGAAGGGGATAGACTAAGAAAGCTAAAAAATGAGAAAAATTTACTTGATAGGAATCAAGCAAAGAAACCTAAGCGAGGTGGACTACTAACTAGCTATTCTATTCCCCGGCGCGCCAAAAACTTGATAACGCCACACGCGTCGTTCGGGGTCAAGGAAACTTCCTTTTCTTGAGCAAGTTTTATAACACCCTAAGCGATGAACCTAATCGTTGTAGTGTAGTAATTAGGGTAAGCCACGGGTATTGATATCGTTCTCTAGGGAATAGGAATGCTAGTGAGAAGTTACTACGCTAAGGTTGAGGTTGAGGAAGATTATTTTTATCTTTTATGTTTTTAGAAAATAAAAGTACGAATCTCGGGTATTGGATTTGGGGGTTGGTATTTCTACCGATTACTCTACTATTATCTAATTATCTAAGCTAAGGTTGTGATAGTCTATGTCTAATTGATGTGTACTCGTATGATAGTTTAAAGATGTGTTTACTTAGGTTTTACTACTCCTTAATTATCTCCTATTGATGGTTGATTTGTCACGTCCTTATTCCTAGTTGCGTTGTGATTCTAAGGCTATAGGCGTGCTTATTTCCTAACTCTTTGAAATTACCAAAGAGTCTTGTTTACAAATCCTCTAGTGATTTATAGGCGCCTACTCTACGGTTGTCCTTGAATACTTTATCCTACAATTACCTAGATAATTATATTCTAAAGTTCACAAAGAAATGTCAAGCATTAAGTACACAACGAATAATCTAGCGCACTCTAGATCATTAGTCAACTAAGATAAGTATCAACCAATCAATATTCAATAATTAAGTTTCATATTCCCTAAGCAAACACACAAATAAATTAATGGGACATGGAGAACATGCAAGCATACACACAAATAATCAAAGACATAATTAAATTAATGAAGTAAATACTTATCTTGATGTATAATAGGGTTTAGAACCTAAAATCTTGCACAAGAAAGCCTTGGTTCGGTTTAGGTTTTACTCCAAAAGACTACACACCAAAAGCGAAAAATTCGGATTCTATATATAAGATTACATCTGCGGCGTCACCTTATGTTTAAATGGCCGTCGTGTCATAAATCATTAGGGTTTCGTCTTGGCCACGTAAACCTTGCGACGGCGTCACCTTATATTTGTGACGCCGTCCCTTGACTCGACGCCGTCTTGGGCGCATCTAGGCCGTCCGAGTAGCGACGGCCTATTCCTTTAGAACGGCGTCGTCCGCGAAAACATGCAATTTTTCTTACGAGCCGTCATAAAATTCCTTCCCGGCGTCGCGGATATCTGATGGCGCCGTCGCCTTATGTTTCAATGACTTTGAGTGTCTCGATTCGACTTTGGCCATTTTCTTCGTATATTCGCGCCTTTTCGTCCAAATAAGCATCATTCCAGCATTTTGCCTTCAAGAGACCTAAAAGTGAAAAGGCGATATTAAGCAATAACGGATACAAAAGTGATCGAATAAGGGCTTAAATGACCCTCAAAAGGTACCTTTTAAAACCTTATCAAGTGTAGACCTCAAGACCACCGGCCGGAGGGTTAAAATACCAAGTTTTAGAACCTAAATAGCGGGGAATGAAACACATGCAAGGCACACAAGTTGCACTGTGCACAACTCGGTGTATCTTGAGTGTGCACGAGCAACACTGGCGACTTATTAAGCATCCGATTTGAGGCTTATAAGGGCTTACAAAAATTTCAAAATCACTTTTAAGCACTTGACCAGCTGAAGTTTTTAAACACAAAGTTTCACTGAATTTGAACCAGAATTGAATCCTCTAAAGATCCACTTAGGTTGGGTGAAAAACAGATATTGCAACTTTGACTATTTGACAGATTTTGAGATTTTGACTTTAATGAACTTTGAAACTAGATTTAGTGATTGAAAATGATATTTGATGATAGACTAAACCTACTGCAAGCTATATCTATGATTTCTAAACCTAAATGCTCATTTTGACCAAGCGATTCAAGCAATTTTATCACAAGGACGATTATATGCAATATTGACTTTGGCTATTCTAGTGTGCAAATGGTGACCAATTTGGCTATATTACAACTAAATGGAGCTAAGGCAGCAGATTTTAACCAACGAACAAGCCTCCGACTCGATTACTATGCATAAGCAAACACCCCTTATACTCTTGTCTTGCAATCTTTAACTAGTCTACCTCTTGAATTAGCTAATGCTAACACTGAAGCGAATCTAGTTATCCTAATTACCACTAAATAAACAGGTCTAAACTGTTAATGACCACAGATACAAATACAAGCACTTTATGCAAACTGAATTAGAAATGGAATTGAGATAAAAACTCACAAGTGTCCAGCTTATTTTTGCAGCTTAAACCAGAACCATAACTATACTAATCTAATCCAATCCAACCCCAAATCAGCTCTGCATCAACCAATTTCATTTCCATTTCCAAATGAGCTCAGTTTGACTTTTGTTGACCAACATGATATATTGCTTAAATCTGATTCTTAAGCTTACTAAAAGCTATAAACAGCTTAAATAAGCTTATTTGAATTAAAATAAAGCTACTTGGAGCTTTAAGTATAATAGCAACTTTAAAACTGATTTAAATAAGAAAAATGCAAAAACTGAGATTTGAGAGAACTTGCAATTGATTCTTAAAAGTACTTTTAATACATTGGAACAACTTACTTTGATACAATACAACTTAAAATTACAACTTAAAACCTATTTAAGACATGGGAATTTTAAAAACGACATACATTTGAAAATGAAAACTAAGTACTACTCTCTCTACTCTCTCTTCTTCCTCTTTTTATAGCAAAAGTACTTCTCCCATCTACGAGCAAATCCATGAATCTGGACCATTGGATGAGTTGAGACAATATTGGCCGTTGATGGCATTTTGGCGGGAAAACTATTTTTCGATGGTTCCCATAGCTAGACGAGGGAAAGGGCATTTAATGTGGCTTTGGAGGGTTGTGGTTGGAGGGACAAAGTGTGGAGTAGGGTGAGCTAGAGTGGTGGAGTTGCGAGAAAAAGTGGTGGTGTAGAAGGTGGGTGGTTTGGAGGAAAGCGAGGCGGGGTGGTTTTATTTTAAACGTGGGTGGGTTTGGGTTGGATCGGGTATAAAGGTTTGGGTATTGGGCTTGGGCTAGGTATAAAGGGGTGTTGGGTTTGGACTTGGACTTAGGATAGAAATGGATACATTTAACAACTTAGGGACCAAAAGTGTAATTCTGAAAATCCAGGGACCAAAGCTGTGACATCTGAGATTGTAGGGACCATTCATGTAATTTCTGATAAGTAATCCAAGTGCCATTATTGACAATCTCCAATAATATAAGGCCATTTTGCCATTTTGAAACTCAAAGGACTAAACTTGTAATTTCTCAAAACTTTTGACATTTTCACCAAAGGACTAATTATGACAACTTATGATTTCAAAAGGACCTTTGGTGACTTTTCTTTTAAAATAAGTGCTCAAGGACTATTTTTGACAAGATTTGAAAGTCGGGGACTGAAGCGCCAATTATGCAAACTTAGCTCATTTTCATCGATTTTAAACATTTTGCATCCGAAACATATAAAATGCAATTTTGAGATATTTTCGATATTTTGATGCATTTACGGCGTTTTAAGTGTTTTGCGGTTGATTTGACCAAAATGATGAGTATTTACACACTCATCGAGTTACCTCGTGGGAATTCGCCATTCGAAGCCTAAGCCCTTCGGGCAAGGTTGTGAAGGAGTAATGGATAGGAGAACCTCGACTTGGTCAAACCCACGATCTCCCTCTCTTCTCTGGGTTCTCGCCAAGCTTGAGAATGTGGGTCACTAAGCCTAGCGGTTACCCACAATCATGGGACGCCCCATGATCTCCGACATTCGTGCAAAGTGCCTCTAACCCTATTTCTTCCACTATAAATAGGTTGGACGGGCAATGGATTATGGTATGCTCTTTTCACACTCATCTCTTTACTTACACACACTTATACAACCATAACTCATACTTACTCTCACGCGGGAGGTGGTTCGCGAGTCCTACCCTGTAATCACTAACATAGTGTTTCGTATTTCTTATTCTCGGGTGAAAGGAAAGTCTTGGGTGGAACATACACCCTCATACCTTTGATCATCATCGAGCTGGTAATGCAATCTTTTGTACAATCGGATGTCATACATTGGTGGTTTAGAAATTCATTTAACAATTTGTGTGTCATCTTCGGTAACATATGGTTTGCTACAAGTTGTGCTTTATTTTCCGTTGATAGGCTTTCAAATTTTATATTTTAGTTTGTATGCTATTAGTGGATTTATGGATGTGTGTTCTATTTGCTTGAGCTTTATGATATCTTTTAGTGTCTTTAAAGTCTGGTATGTAGTCATATGTACTAATCTTATACGCTATGTATAAGTTGTGGTCATAATTGTTGATGTCGTAATTGTTGCGCGCTATTTTTAAATCGAACTCTATATATATTATACCCCTTTTAACCAATTTTCACCCAACTCTCTATCAAAACACACGTTCTTAAAAAAATATGGATCCAAATCTGAATTATGAACATATTGAATTTTCTGATGTCGATGATGAAACCGACATTTTCTTCATGACGCAAGCGTATCGGTATATACAAACGTTGCAACAACCAGCTCAAACTTCAATCATACGCAATAACCATAATCCGGTTTACCGTGAATGTGATGTTGCTTAAGAACATTTAATGGACAACTATTTTGATGATGATCTAAAATATCTAGAGTACTATTTTAGAAGTTGATATCGTATGAGAAGGAAACTATTTTTAGAAATAGTAAAGGTATTGAAACGTTTACTTCCAATCCTCTTCACGACAATTTTACGTTTTTTGATGTCCGATCCTGATTATACAAGTCTAATGAGTTTTAGTGTTTTTATGAAATGTACTTCCGCCATACGCCAATTGTCATACAACACAACACTTGATGCATCTAATGAATATCTACAAATAGGTTAATATTGTGCACGCGGTTGTCTAGATAATTTTAATAAGTGCATTATTGATATGTATATGCCTGAGTTTTTAAGAAGACCCGACTTTAATGACTTTAAAAATATATATGTAACACATGAGAGGGTTCATGGGTTTTCAAGAATGCTTGGAAGCATTGATTGTACGCATTGGAAATGAAAAAACTGTCTGAAATAATGGCCCGGGCAATATGAAAGAGGTGATAAGAAAAAAACCCAACTATAATACTTGAAACTATTACGTCGTACGATTTGTGCATTAGCATGCATTTTTTGAGGTAACGGGTGCGAATAACGATATTAACTTTTTATAAAAAATTTTCGTTATTTGACGACCTAATTGATGATATCTCCCATAAAGCTCGGTTAATACAAATAAGTCGTAAAAACGTTTATTTATATTTTACGATCTTCTATTGTTTTTTCAATAACAAACGTAAAATCATTTTAACGAAACAAATAAAATACGTAAATGGTTTGAACCTATAGTTTACTAACACACTTACATTTTTATATAAAACACTAAACAAGTAATAGTGTTTACATTTTATAGAAGTACATATGTATAACAACTAGTGTTTACATAATATGGAAATATGCATACTTATATTGTAATGGGTAATGTAATGGGTAAAAATCTAAGTACTTGACCCATTGACTAGATACATTGAATGTAGTTGGGTAAAACTCAAAGTCCATGACCCAAACCCATGGAGCTTGATCCATAACCCATGACCCATTGCATGACATCATGCATGAAGTCATGTTGGGTATTATCCATGGTCCATGACCTATGACCCATGATCCAATGTCTAGATACATTGCATCTTGTATAACCCATGGTTCATAACCCATAACCCATAACCCGATTTGCAACCCAAAATCCGGGCTTAAGCTGACCCAGCTGGGGGATCCCTTGGATTGCACTTGCCGAATCCCTCTAGGGAGGGATCCAAGGGAACCGGGGAACAGTAGAGAAATTTGCATGTAAATAGTGAGCCATTTCTATCTTGCAACTCACCCCTTTACACATACTCTCTTAGTATTGTAAACTCTCAACCTCGGATCGAAGGATCTTTCTATGTAGTTTTGTGTTTGTGTGATTCTCTAGGTTCCTCTTAAAGGCGAGGTCACCACCTCTTGAAGTCGAGCAAGCTCAAGTCCATGAGTTGCCAACCTTTGTCATCATCAAGACTACTAAAGTGATCTGGTTGATAGTTCTTTCCTCCCTCCTAGAAGTGTTGTGATGAAGGCATTAGTGAAAGGTGCCAAGAATCCGTGTCGAAGGCATTAGTGAAAGGTTCCAATAGTCCATGTCAAAGGCATTAGTGAAAGGTGCCAAAAGTCCGTGTCGAAGGCATTAGTGAAAGGTGCCAAAGGTCTGTGTCAAAAGCATTAGCACTACTACAAATAATCTCACAGAAACCGGTCAAAATGGCTCATGAAGAGTGGTTTTGGAACCACTCTCTGAAGGGGGGGTATCTCCATGATCGAAACATATAGAAACCGATTTGGCAACCTGTCTCTATTAGAAGCATCGACACCGGTTTTCTCCTTAAAATCGGTCTCCATTATATAGTAAACAAACATACTTTTATTAGACATTGACACCGGTTCTCCCACAACATGTCTTTATAGAAGCATTCGACCGATCATTATGTATAGTAAAAAGATATGTTTTTATCTCAAAACCTGTCTTTGGTAAATCTATTTTATTAAAAAAAATCATTTCTAAAATTCTTCAATTTTTTAGAAATTGAAAATTTTTAGAAATGAATTTTTGAAATAAAGAAATATATATAAATGCAGAAATATATATAAGGTGACTAAAATACACTACAAATGTCGAAATCAACAATGTAAATTAAGATAATACATAAATTCAACTAAACATAAATCCTATACAAAATCCAAATTAAAACACTAGTATTCTACAGACTATACAGAAAAACACTACAATTCAGCATAATTGAACATCATTATTTGGGATTAATCATGCCACAATGTAAACCATGTACCAATGATGGAGTTCAACTCTTTGTTCTCTAATGGACGCTCATCACTCCAAGGTACCTGCATATAAATTAATGAAATAAATGGTTATATAACAACTAAGATGGTTTTCAGTGCAAGAATTAAACTGCAAGTTATTTAACCATGGCAAATGACTCACAACATAAGTCCATGTTCAAACATCCCTTTTTCATCTTCAACTAACCTATACAATTCATTTCATAATTGTCACAAAGAACAAAATATACTACAGGAAAGCGGTGAATAATAAATATCTGTTGATGTCTTTGTTCTCGGCAATTTTACGAGTGCGGTGTAGTTTTATAAAGATGACACGACAATCAAAATATGTATTTAAAACAACGGTAAAAATACTCACAAGAGCAGTTCGACAAAGGAGTAGTAATTTGTATGAGAGGGGTGAGTCTGTATATGCTCGACCAAGTATCCTGCACCGGAAATTCATAAAAGTCAGAAACTAAAGTCTAATCTATTATTCTGATCTAGTGATATAAACGAATAAAAACAGTAAATAATAGATAATATAGGTTTAATCGGCTGAGTAGAGGTCAATAAGCTCTCTGAGTGGATACCAGTTAGCTAATCCATACTATTCATCATTCAACATAATAAGAATTACAACCCTAAAGCCTTGTTTTTTTCTAAAATATATCCATATCGTACATCTAATCGGAAAGCAGATTTCAAGACTGGCAAGATTGGTCTTGATAAAAATCATACACCCTCCATCCGATAACATATTCAACTAATTATTTTCTAGATGTCTCAATATATAAGTAACTGTTCCTTTTCAGTGAAGTTACAAAACATATTTCTTATTCCCCTGTTTGTAAATGTTGATTACGATCTGCAAAATTTATCTATTTTTCTAAGGGTACTTTGCAATTTTTTTTCAAAAGGAAGAAGTAATGTACAAAACAAATACTATTGTTAACTAATGTAAGCAACATGGTCAATGGACAAAGTCCTACGATGTCCCAGTTGTAAATAACTTGACTTTACATGGATACCATTCTTAGTGACCATTTTAATAGGCATCTTTGTGCGTGGCGAGATTTGGCTTCAAAGATGTAAAATTATACCAAAACTATATAAGGCAATGAAAAACCACAAACCAATTATGTTATGGCATGCTCTAAAAGCGAGAGTTTCTTACCTATCACAAAATGAAACTTTACAATCAAGCAACATGGCCAAAGTAGACAATCTATGGCAGGCATTGCACTTGGCTGCAGCTGACTTCTTACCAATTTGGTGACATCTGCGCATGAAGAAAAATGTCTAACAGTCTCCAACAGACTTATATGGTCATACACTCATACCATATTTAACTTTGTAGGTTGTGTAACGTTTCAATGACAATAATATTATTAGATTAGCGCTATTTATATTACGGTATAACGATATTACTCCCATGGCCAAGCACATAATTTGCTTTGTCCTTATTTCAAAAGTGTCTAAATCACCCACCAAGTAAAATCACGCAATGAGAAGGTTAAAGAGTAAAATTATGATTGCTACATGTAGCGAAACTTTACATCAAAAAGTGGGCAGTGATTGTCACAAATTAACTAGACCCTTTACCACTTTAACTAAATATTTTAAGGCAACAAAACATAAGTTAACTAGTAAAGATGGAATATGTAACAAACCTTTTGTATAGTTCAAGAAGATCCTTGGTTATAAGACTTGATCCGATTCTGAGATGATGATGCTGCATAAAAAGCGACTTAGATCTCAGATTGTATAACAATAATTTTCAGCAAGATGAACAGAAGAGAAAGATCGAGGATTCGACATCACCACTAAACAATCTTCAGCAACAGGACCGACATTTTTACATTTCCAACTAAAATAAACAGCAACAGAATTAAATGCAGGTTAATTAAATAAATCAGTGGGGTGCATACAAATACACTATTATGGCTACTCATTGGAAAAAAAAACCATCTTTGTATAAGCTTTGTGAGTGTTGTTTTTCAAAGAACACAATTTTTGTTAAGAGATTTATTTCAATGTATGTTGACGAGTGACAATAACATTCATAAGTACATAGGTTAGATCTCTTTGTTGACCAGCGATGACGGTTAAAATCCCAAGTATCTCCGCCACTTTCATAAACTTATGATTGGAATATACGTTCAGATGATATGCTTCAACTATATTCCGGCTGCTTGAAGGCGCCTACAAAAGTAATTAGAATGTCAATTTTGAAAAAAAGCGGTGATAGAAAAATGAAATTGGCATGTCTTATATAGCAGTTATTTTGTTTCTCGTTAACTTCGATGCAGAAGTTGCACTAGTTAAGAGTAGTTGTTACAACATTCAAAAAGCTAAAACTACTAACAATTTTGTTGGATACAGATCCTTTTCACTATAAGAAACAAGCAACCCATCCTAAAAATCAAGTACTTACAGATTCTGACACTATTGCATAACATTAACAAATCAGGTAATAATGATCCATGAAGTGTAGCACCTGAAAAGTTTTGTAATTGTCCAAAAGTTCAGCTTTGTAATCCATGTTGCAGATATCATCATCAGTCTGCAAAAGAATCGGAAAGACCCAACAAAATCTTGTTAGCTTGGATAACGCATGTGAAAAGTAACCAGAATTAATAAAAAGTACCTCATAACAGATATATTCCCTGTATTTTGCACAGACCACACACACGGGCTCTCCTGGAACAGGTTACCGTTGCTCACTTCTCTCTTTCACATGATCAGCAGTACTGTTCTTATTTCCTAAAAGCATTGTAGCATAACAAAAGAAAACAAAGATTAAAAAGTCATCTGTAACAGGAATTGAAATCAGTGGTAACAAGAGCAGAGCAGGCAGACAGATAAAATTAACATCGTCTACATATTAAGTGATCTATAATTCAAGTTTAGCTAGATTTTGAAAACATAAGCGTTGTTCATTGTATAGAATATCGAAGTTTTTGTGTCTGTGACGAGAGAGAGAGAGAGAGAGAGAGAGAGAGAGAGAGAGAGAGAGAGAGAGAGAGAGAGAGAGCGAAGTGAACGAGGCCAGTGACATTATTTGCGAGGCTTGTTTCTTGATAGATATCCTTGATTGAAGCAGGGTCCTGATTGTAAGGAAGAATTCCTATAGCCTCCCTCTTTAGTCCCTTAGTCGCTCACTACTTACTATTTTGTCTTGTCGTTTGGGTTGGGCTCCGCCTTTTGGGCTTAGCTTTTCATAATCCAATCACTATTACTCTTTAGCTTTTAAGCTTTCTCATTCGTGAATCCTACATAGAAATATAAAGACGGCCCCAAGTTGGTTAGATATGATATATGGTCCAATGCTTGCTAGAGTTCGTTATAACTTATAATACATTATCATTTGAAAGAGAGTTATTGTTATATATTTCTTAATTAACCTCCTATTGCATCCTTTTCTTAGTACTATATATAACATTTAATTAGCATAAAGACTTAAAGTTCCTGCAGCCATGTCATTGAAATCTTCAAAAATTAAAGACCCATTATTATTGCTTCTCATCTCCATGAAAGAGGACCACAATACTTACTTTACTAGTAGGAAATAATACAGCAAGTAACAAACAAGTAAAGATTCTCATAAACAATAAATGAAATGAAAAGAGCTTATCAAAACCCCGTTGATTATGTCCATAAGCCTAATCTATTAAACTTAGCCAAACACAAACATCCCCCTTAATAAGCTCTTTTTGGGCTTATTATCTTCTTACTTCTTTAAGTTCCCCTTTAACTAATGTTTCCAAAAGATGGTATTAATTAACTCCAGTAACAAAACATGTCTTACGAAGGGTGTTTTTAATAGTTACCTGTGCACCTTGATGGAGACGAACATCTTCTCCCTTTCTATCTATTGATATCAATGATGCGTCATCTACCTCTGTTTCCAATGACAACAGCTATTTGATGGGCTTTGAGAATATGGCCAAAGATACACTTATCATCATTATCATTTACGACCGTGTAAACTAGAACATGTATTGACGCAACTCACTTTGAGGTTCTGCTCACCTCCATCAGCAACAATGTTTTCAGGTCGAAGAGCCTTGTATTCACTTACATTAACACAAGAAAGAGTGTCAAAGCCTCCAATATAAATATATATATATATATATATATATATATATATATATATATATATATATATATATATCACTTCTTCAAACAAACATACTACATTAAGTTCCTTTGGCAAGTCCATAAACGCTCAATTTCAATAACAAATAAGGTTTTTCACATATGAAACCAGGGGAACTCACCAAGAATGATGCCGAATTTTCAGATGTCATGACCGCATTAAAACCAACAACAGGTACCAATGCTGCAAAGGCAAAGAATACAAGAGCAGTAAACACACACATGGTTTCCAGAGAAAATGTTATGTTCAGGGATTGAAGAACCCTGAAAGAAAAAACAATTACAATATTTACTAAGAATAAACTAATACTGCTATTGGGTTAATAAACACAAACTAGTTTTGCAATACGCACTTCCAAATAGTTCTGGCAATCAATGTCAATCTGGGTATTGCAAGAGTACGAATGAGAAAACAAAAGCTAATATAGAGTGTCAAATTTAATTCATCAACTGACATACTCAATCATAAAAAGAAAACAAAAACCTCCACATACCAGGTACGATCTTCAAACCAATTCCAGAAGTCATATAAATAATCTACTGCTTAACATATAACTCCCTCATAATCATCATCAGTTACCAATCAATCCTTAAACCTGTGATCACCATCACACATACGAGATTGTAATCATTTGCTAGAGGTTTTGATTTGGGTGAAATTACGGTGATGTAAAACTGAAAGCGGCACGATTTCATTTGTGGGCTAGTGGGAGATTGGGAGGGATGTTAAAAAAAAGTGAATTTTCATTTTGGGGGAAAATAAGGCGGTAGGGTTTCAATTGGGAGCAAATAAGGCGTGTGGCTTAATATTAGAAACTTTTGAGTTTATCAAAATATTTAAGTTTGAAAATTTTAAGTATTTTCAAAAACATCTATAAAAATTAAGAACAAAAACATAGCTTATGTTTGGCAATGAACTTTTAGGAGTGTAACATTTAGAATTGAACTTTTGGCAAGAAGCTTTAGCTTTTTGTGTTTAACCCACTTCTAGTTTTTCCAAAAATAAATTGAGCTTAAAAAGGTTCATCTTCCCATTTTTTTAATTCAATATGATGGTATTTTTGAATTTCAAATATGCAAAAAAATAAAAAGGGTGTAAACGATCGTTAAAAACACGAGTATTTAGACTAGCTCTTGAATGAAATAGTCGGTGTCTTTTATACGAAACAGAGAGAACGGTCCTCTCCGAAAAACTAGTGTCTTTTACTAAACAAAGAGACCGGTCTTACTGACATGACCGGTTTGTATGCGTTTTTCTATTATAGAGACAGGTGTTTTCTTGAAAACCGGTATTTCTGCTACCCATCCCCGCTATTTTTACACTATAGATACTGGTTTTTTTATAACCGATCTTTATTAGGGGGTGTTTATGGGCTTTTTTGTAGTAGTGAGTGAAAGGTGCCGAAGGATCGTGTCAAGAGCATTAGTAAAAGGTACTAAGGGAGTACATTCGATATGGTGCTTCGATGTACAAGATAGAGGGGCTGGGTTAAAGGATATTGATATCCTTTATGTTGTTGTAATAAGGAGTATGTCTCCTTTGGGGTTGTTGTGTGTTGGTGTACTGTTGGGTAGTAGTTCCTCCTTTGTAATAGAACTCGGTATCTAGCCTTGTACCGGATAAAGTGTAGTCGACGTTGTGATAGGTTTGGTTCTTTCTCGTGGAAGAACCCGGTGTCTAGCCTTGTACCGGATAAAGAGTAGGCGACATTGTGAAGGCTTCTCCGCCACATTAAGGAGCTTGTGTTGTGTAGTGCTTACGAACTCGAGTGGGAACTCGGGGAGTGGAGTAGGGCAAGGAAGGTGTCCTTGTAGCCGAACCACTATAAATACTCATGTCGTGATTTTGTGTTCCTTACTATTTATCCTTTGCATTACTTATTTATATCCTTATCTATCAACATCCAACACACACATTAAATATATTAACATAAGTCGATCTAAATACTTTAAAATGAAGTTTCAATTGGTAAAACTATTCAACCCCCCTTTAGTTTTCCACAATTGGTATCAGAGCTTCGTTACCAAGTTTTTAAAAGTATATTGTACTATAAAAACTTGATATGATCCGTGTATGATTGAAAACTACAAAGAATATTTTCTAAAAACAAATACCATGTTTTAAGAACACTTTTGTTGGATGTTGTTTGGATGACAACATAATTTTTTTTTACATCTTATTTTGTCTTACAAAATGCACTAACATTTCTTGTCATTTTGTTTAGTTAAACTCTTATTAAGCAAGCCATCAAGATTCCTTGGTAAAGATATCCTTTTCAAAAAAGGTATCTTAACATACTACCAACTAGATTTCGTAGGAACCGGAGTTGTCCGTTGATACTTTTTGTCAAAAGTAAAGGACATTCAAAATTGCATTAGAGGTATGTTTTTCTAAAAACTTATCTCTAAATAACATTAGCTAAGAATAAGTATGCTTGCATTGGAACTTATATATTTATATTAATTTTTATCTTCTTTATTTATAATATATGTTTTTGTGATATACGTGGCTTCATTAGAAACCTTTGTGCATATGTGTTTTCTTCAGTCTAAACCTAGGTATATAAATATGTATTATCTTAACCTAAAAATCAAATCTTTCTAAATAATAATAAAACAAAACACAAATCTCAAACATTTCTCCTTCCCCATAAATTTCTCTTCCGATCGTTCCAACACCACCAAACCCCATTTTCAAATCTTCCACTTTCAAAATACCTCTCATTCAAACTTCATCTTCTTCCTCATCTCACTTTGAAATCAAAACCAAGGAAGATTTCCATCATCATGGTTTACATCGCCTTCGTGATCATCATCATAACACTCATCGCTCTCGTGTATCCCATGATCAAGTTTTCTCATGGAGACATGTACTTTGTCTTGTTGATCTATATTTGTATCAGATATCCAATCATTTGTATTGCTCTTAGTGTTGAAATGAAATATTATTAATTTCTTAGTTTATCTCGTTTATTTCTCATAACATTTTTGTCATATTATTTTTTTTTTCGTTCGCTCCTTTAAACCTTGACATGTTTTCAAAATCTGCAATGCATGCTTAAGTAGTAAACATAGGCTAAAACACATTCCTTCTTATAAACATAAATGTTTCAAAAATCAATTTTACGTCAAGATCATCTTTCTGTCATACTGCAGATCCACGGATCCCTAACTTTTAACTAGCGGATCCCTTTTAAAGGGAACCGGAGAATCATAGACACAGTGACGAAACTCATGCAACATAAAACCACTTCATAAAACTTACCATAAAAGTAAAAATCCTACTAGATATATTAGAACAAAGTAAGGTAATTATCATTGTTAATAAAAATAGAATAGCCAATAAAAACAACCATATCATTTCAAAGGATTGAACTAAGTTATCATCAATCAAAAATACTCTCATTACTTCATATTAACTTACTTTTTAAAATTATTCATTTCATGTCTATATGTCTCATCATGACTCATGAGTATGAGTTCGATCATCAACTCACTTGTGTCTACATTCCTAATATCTCTCTTGAGCCTAACACACGTGGCAATCATGTCTGTGGGTTCAATAATCTCGAAACTCGTTGCTTCCATGAAGGACATGTTGTTGACTCACCTCTACTATACCAAGAAGCTATCAATACCTCATTCCGCACCATAGGACTAGAAGGTATTCTCGGAATTAACGAGAAAATTTGTCCGCGGTTTGTTTTGGAATTCTTTCGTTAAGTTGAACTCGTTCGTAACGAGGATGGCTCTCTATCACTATGGTTTTGGATCAAAAACCAAAAGTTTGTCTTAACCATTGGGCAATTTACTCACATTCTCCGAATTCCAAATCATGGACAATGTGCCTTTACTGAAGATTGGTCTCTTGATTCTCTTTTTAACTACCGTGAAGAAAACAATCCATATCGTTCACACATACCTTCTCCTCAAGAATTAACTCGCATTTTATGCACTCCTCAATCCAATTACACAAATCCAAACATAATCCATACACGTGATATCTGAGATGATCTCAAACCTCTCGCATTCCTTCTACGTGAAAACGTTTAGAGTCTTAGAGGAAACCGTGAGATACTTCCTGCTTGTTGTGCTCACATGATGTACTGTCTCCTAACTCAACAACCATACAATCTTGCCTACTTCTTCTCAAGACGAATTGTAAATGTCCAAGGTAGCAATAACAAACTTATTCCGTATGGAATGTTCTTAACACGCCTTTATCATCATATCATGTACTATCATCCTCGATTTCAAAGCCCTTTATACATACTTTTGAACAAAATGATGGAACCTTTGAACACATCTCACATTACGTCATTCTTCATTCCTGATTCCTCAAATACTCACCATCCATTCGATAATCCATCAAACGAAAACGCAAGAGAAACCTAGTCTCTTCTTCAAATAGAATCAATCCTTAGGATTCATCTTTTACCTTTGTAACATGATAATTCCTATGAAATAAAACATTTATTGATCATTTGATATCCTGCTTTTATATGAGTTTAGTTACTTTGGAGATCATGAACTCTTATAATAAGACACTTAGAACAAAATAGTGCTCATTCACTATTAAGTATTATGTCTCAGTTGACCGGATCCCTGACTTTCTACTAGTCGGATCCCTAAAGTTAGGGAATCGTGGGATTTGGGCAACAGAAGTATATTTTTAATCATCCCCATATCAATCCCTCTTACAAACCTTATTATATTAGCTAAACATGATACTTTAGGATCACTTAAGTCTTCTTCAAGGTCAGTAGGTCTTACACTCATTTTCAAGGTGTTTTTGATTTATCATTTCACCAAAACTCACCATATTTCCGCTCCAATGCTCACACATTATTCCTTACATCTCAAAACACCTAGTTTGATATTTCTCTTAATTTTAGCAAATTGATTTTAGTCATCCCTACCTCAAAATAGGCCAAAAACTAGTTTTTCATTTCTTATGATTTTTGAGGAATTTTCCAAATTTCTTTTAAGTTACCATCTGATCTTTAGGATCATTTGACTCCACTTGACACTCTCAAATCTCTTAGTGTCGTCCTTGATCATCCATTGGTGCTCATAAAGCCCCATTTCTTTCAATAAAAGACAATCATTAGCTATCCTCACTCATTTCACTTGATAATTTAAGTCTCATATCATTTAAGACACCTGAGAAGACTGAAAACACTCAAGATGTGTAGGTATTAGACCTTACTAGACATCATTTTCCTTTTCTATGACTACTGATAGTCGGATCCCTAGGTTTAGCCTAGACGGATCCCTCATTTGATTGAACCGTGGGAACCAGTTCCACAGACTATGCTAAAACAATCATTTCAAGCTCTCCTTGCTAACTTGAACACTCCACCTTGTCTTAATTGACTTTCTAGATCAGTGTAACTCTGTAGTTGACTCTTATGCATGCAAATCATTGCAATTTGAAGGATCTTAGTGGCTTAAGCCTTAAATTCACTTACTAACTCCTTTTCTTTATAAACCTCTTTGTTAGTACTTCAAAATCACCATTTACAACCTCATTCTCAGCAACTAAAAGCCCTTATTTCACTATCCATTTGTCATCTCATCATGATAAAGCTCCTAGTGCTAACTCATCCACCAAAGGACCTCCCAAGAAATTTGCTCGGGTTGTTCACGAAATCTCTTCAACCGAATCATCACCCGTTAAAATTACAAATGCTAGAATTCCCTCTCAACCAACTCAACCGATCAAACCAATCCCCAAAAGGATTGTTCCGACAAAACTACCCTTGCCAAACACTACTATACCTCCTAAACCAAACACCCCTATTTCCACTAAACCATCACCCTTATTGCCTAGAGCCATATCCTTCACCACTCCACTCTCATCTCCACACCTCTACAATTTAGAGGACTTGCCTTCTAGGCCATCTCATCCTCCACCATTGCCAACATTCTCCTCAATTGAGAGAATAGCGCAACAACAAAACCATGGTATTGAAACAACACTAGAACCGGTATCCTTTTCTCCATCACCCTCAAATAGTCTATTTTGGATTATGAGGAATCAACAACCGGATCACATGGAAGTAGACACCTCTCTACCACCACAAGCATCCTTAGTAGAACCACCTCCAACTTCATCAAACCTACCTCCACAAAACCTTTCTTCTTTTATGGAACCTCAACCCAACCTTCCATCTCAAACCCCTCCCTTCCAACCACCACCATTCCCTAGCCATGACAAAGATTTTTAACATTGTCAATATGTTGAAGGTTTAGTACATGAAGTACGTGACGAGCTACGTTTCATGTTCTATCACCTCCTTGAACGTTTTGATGAGGTCACCAAACCTAAACGTCCTTGAGCTTAGCAATTCAAGTGGTGTTCTAGTCTTAAGCTTAACTTAGATTGATTAGGAATCATACTTCATGTTTGGATCATTTTCTTAGTTTTAGAGTTATGTACATCATTTCTCTCATTTTACTGAATGATATTACATGTTGTATGCTATTTGGTTATGAAAATATGTTTAGTGCCTTAATACATAACTCATGTTGATGTTGACATCACATTTTACATCTACATTGCTGTCACAAGAATGCAGGTTACGGATCCCTCATTTTGGCCTAGATGGATCCCTCCCAAAGAGGAACAGTGGGATCCGTACAACAGAAGAACTTTTTATTTACTAATATGAGTCTCATTTGCAGGAAATTATGCATCATATACTTGTTTTCTAACCTTTGTTTTGTAGATTTTCAAAATACACATGAACTTTGACACCCTCAACAAGGGGGAGCTTTTAGTCAAAGCAAAACAATTGCAAAAACACTTGCATTACTTTCACTTAGGATTTCGTTATTACTTGACTCCCTCACAAAGGGGATCACTCGTCAAGGGGGAGCATGTTCATCAAAAGACGAAACCATTTGCAAACATAATTACAAATCACTCGCTTAGTCTTCCTAATTACTTGACGCCCTCAACAAAGGGAAGCATCCATCAAGGGGGAGCTAAGACGAGAATTCTTCTCTTCTCTTACTCTCTATTTTTCATATTATTACTTTTCACACTTTTTCTCGAACAATGTGTTAGTTTCTTTTCGACGCTCTTTTGTTTCGACAAAAGGGAGAAGAAGAGTAAAACTTCAATTCAAACTTTTACAATTTTAGTTTTTCCTTAAAATAATCTTATGTTTTGTCATCAACAAAAGAGGAGATTGTTAATACAAATAAGCCGTAAAAACGTTTATTTATATTTTACGATCTTCTATTGTTTTTTCGATAACAAACGTAAAATCGTTTTAACGAAACAAATAAAATACGTAAACGGTTTTAGCCAATACTTTACTAACACACTTGCATTTTCATATAAAACACTAAACAAGTAATAGTGTTTACATTTTATAGAAATACATATGTATAACAACTAGTGTTTATATAATATAGAAATATGCATACTTATATTGTAATAGGTAATGTAATGGGTAAAAATATAAGTACTTGACCCATTGACTAGATACATTGAATGTAGTTGGGTAAAACCCAAATTCCATGACCCATACTCATGGAGCTTGATCCATAACCCATGACCCATTGCATGACATCATGCATGAAGTCATGTTGGGTATTATCCATGGTCCATGACCCATGATCCAATGTCTAGAAACATTGCATCTTGTATAACCCATGGTTCATAACCCATAACCCGGTTTGCAACCCAAAATCCGGACTTAAGTCGACCCGGTGGCGGATCCATTGATTAAAGCGGATCCTCTGGGAGGGATCCGTAGGAACCGGGGAACAGTAGAGAAATTTGCCTATAAATAGTGAGCCATTTCTCTCTTGCAACTCAACCATTTTACACATACTGTTTCTTAGTATTGTAAACTCTCTAACCTCAGATCCAAAGGATCTTTCTATGTAGTTTTGTGTTTGTGTGATTCTCTAGGTTCCTCTTAAAGGCGAGGTCACCACCTCTTGAAGTCGAGCAAGCTCAAGTTCATGAGTTTCCAAGCTTTGTCATCATCAAGACTACTAAAGTGATCTTGTTGATAGTTCTTTTCTCCCTCCTAGAAGTGTTGTGATGAAGGTATTAGTGAAAGGTGCCAAGAGTCCGTGTCGAAGGCATTAGTGAAAGGTGCCAAGAGTCCATGTCAAAGGCATTAGTGAAAGGTGCCAAAAGTCTGTGTCGAAGGCATTAGTGAAATGTGCCAAAGGTCCGTGTCAAAGGCATTAGTGGAAGGTGCCGAAGGATCGTGTCAAGAGCATTAGTAAAAGATGCTAAGGGAGTACATTCAATATGGTGCTTCGATGTACAAGATAGATGGGTTGGGTTAAAGGATATTGATATCCTTTATGTTGTTGTAATAAGGAGCGTGTCTCCTTTGGGGTTGTTGTGTGTTGGTGTAGTGTTGGGTAGTAGTTCCTCCTTTGTAATGGAACTCGGTATCTAGCCTTGTACCGGATAAAGTGTAGGCGACGTTGTGATAGGTTTGGTTCTACCTCGTAGAAGAACCCGGTGTCTAGCCTTGTACCAGATAAAGAGTAGGCGACGTTGTAAAGGCTTCTCTACCACATTAAGGAGCTTGTGTTGTGTAGTGCTTACGAACTCTCGATTGGGGAACTCGGGGAGTTGAGTAGGGCAAGGAAGGTGTCCTTGTAGCCGAACCACTATAAATACTCGTGTTGTGGTTTTGTGTTCCTTACTTTTTATCCTTTGCATTACTTATTTATATCCTTATCTATCAACATCCAACACACACATTAAATAGATTGACATAAGTCAATCTAAATAGTTTTAAACGAAGTTTAAATCGGTAAAACTATTCAACCCCCCCCCCACCCCAATTAGTTTTCCATAAGCTCCATTTTAAGTAAATGGAACTAAATATGCCAAAGGGTATTACCTAGTTCATGAGATTTAACCAAAGTGAGCAATTTTTGTTAAATCATTTACGGTAGCACGAGACGAGAAACATGGACAATTTATAAAGCGACAAGAAAGTGCAAGAAATGAAGTCAAGCGAGCTTTTGGTGTCCTTTAAAGACGTTGGGGTACTATATAACAGCCGACGCATCAATACCAAGTCAACAAAATACGATGAATCATGTATACTTGCAGCACATTTCATAACATGATTTTGAAATATCAAAAGTTTTCGATCAATGACTTCAATGACTTGTATATTAGTCAGCAACCAAATATACAACGTACTTGGATCAAGAGGTGCGAAATACATCGACGAAAAAACAAAGAATTATACAATAGAGGAATACACACAAGTCTTCGACGAGATCTCATGGAACATATTTAGCAAAAATATCAACAACAAGAAAAATAGTTTAATGATAATTTGATGTATTTTTAAATTCTCGTTTTTTAAGTATTATTTTTTGTTTTGTATTGTAATTTGTGTTTTATTTAATGAATGAAAATTATTTCTTTTGAAAAAATGGAAAATGAAAAAATATGGTAGGTCCCAAAGAAGGTAGTGTTAATGGTGTTATGAGTGACAGGGTATTTTTGGGTGTTGATACTAAAAGTTAGAATAGTGATGTGGCGTTGATATGACAACACTTTTTTATGTTGATGATGTTATTACACCTAGAGCTCTAAAGCAAGTTGTAGGTTAAGAAAAGTCCAAAATACGCGTAGAGACAAAGTAAGCATGTTGTAAATATAGAGAAATGTCTACGCTTACAACTTCATCCGTCTCAAAATAATAGTCTATTTTTTATTTTATTTTTTTTGTTACAAATTAG
Organism: Chrysanthemum lavandulifolium; assembly: GCA_022545495.1. Taxonomy (NCBI): domain Eukaryota; kingdom Viridiplantae; phylum Streptophyta; class Magnoliopsida; order Asterales; family Asteraceae; genus Chrysanthemum; species Chrysanthemum lavandulifolium. Next base: position 134,138,021 of record CM040241.1, on the reverse strand, counting down.
TTATTCGCTACTAAAAATATACGAAGAATTTTACTCGAGTTTATCATATTACACCTATTTGAAATTATTATAAGGGTTTAAAGAAAATATCAATTAATTAGGTAAGAGTAAAAACTTTCATTCCGGAAAGGAAAAAAAATTAAAGAGAAATTAGTTATTATTATTATATTTTTTTTTAAACTGTGCATTTTTGATTGTATATAATTATTTTGATTTGGAAAGAGAATTAAATATTATTTTGTTTGAGCATTAATTAGCTAGTAAGCATATAGAAAAATACCATATTACCCTATTTTACTATTCATTTCAACATTTTTGCAAATTAATATTAAAGGTTGATTTGATATACTAACTAAAATTACTTTCGGATTAGGATCCTTCAAAGTTTAAATGAATGTTGTATTATACTTTTACATCATCAACAATTGAACTTATTAAGTCATGATGATACACCAAAGAAGTTGATTATACAATTAAAGTTTCGTTTGTTTATTAAAAGACTCTGATTTGCATATATGAATTTGAATCTACGACAAAACATTCTGAATCTGCAGATTCAAATAATGTGTTTTTTTAAACGATTATAATACAAAAACTAGGTTATAGATCATTAAGAGGTAACAAGATCCATTTTTATGTCTTGTTGGGCAAGAGGTTTAAACCTCTTAACGTGTCTAAATAAAAGGGAGAAAACAAACAGCTTTAAGAGCTCTGAATGATTCAGATTTATAAGTCACTAAGAAGTACTAAGTGATTTTATTAGAAAAACAAACACAAAATAAGATTCAAACGTACAGTCGACTACCAGAATACGATGGATGGACAACAATCCACTGTCAAACACTACCCCACATGAAAACCGGACTTCATGTTCGCATAGCTTCGATGAACAAGTACTTAATTTGATCTTTAAGTCCTTCTCCATTTGTGTAATTATCATCATTGTGATATATGGTTTCAATCATCCGTGCCAAGTTAATCACAACCATTATAAGATGCATTGGAACATTTTTTGTCACGAGGGACTCTCGGTTTATATCTTTCCACGCATCTTCAA